>CM055958.1:26404553-27004553 GCA_029490685.1 Schizonepeta tenuifolia
ACGAACAGTTGAACAAGCAAGAGGCTCAGATCGACCAGCTGATGAAGACATCAGATGCCCAGACCGAGCATATAGCTGTTCTTCTCAAGGATCTTCAAACTGAGAAGGACAACCTGACAAAGCTATATTAGTCATCCGAGATCATCGAGAATCTCATCAAATACAGACGGCAAACGGATGATGTGTCTGGACTCGGATACGACGTGGCAAAGGACACTGGAATTCCACCAGCTACCTTCACCAGGGCTGAGGAAGTCATGGTTGCCAAACCTAACACAGTTGAGTATGCAACTGAACAAACACCCTCACAACCGATAAAGGTAACTACGGCTGAGAAAGGTAAAGGAGCTGCAAATGGAGCACCAACGAAACAGTCCTTGGAGTCTACAACCGAGGGGGAATGTTCCAAGACTCAACGGAGGAACCGGAGACGTCGGAGTCGCAATCAAGCTCAAAATCGACAACATATCCAAGCTCAGAACAGACGTGATAACCGACCAACAAACCAACCACAGCAGAGATGGAACCAACAGAACCGACCAAGCTTCAACCAACATAATCAACAACGGTTCCATCACCACAACAATCAGAGGTTCCAACAGAGTCAACCTATGTGGAAAAGTTACGACAACTATGGTTACTCATGCCACAACATGAATCAACATCCGGGCATGAACAACTATCGTCAACAGCCAAGGCAATGGAATCAGAATCAGCCAAGAAGATTCCACAATAACGTCCGACCTCACAGACAAACTCAACAGGATAAGAATCGCCATCAAAACAGGGGGAAAGCCTCACCTCCTAAAGCCCAACATGGGAGAAATCCAACTCCTCCCAAGAAACAGAGCATCATTTCAAACAACAAGCCTAAGGATAACCGGAGTGTTGTTATAATTGATGAAATGGGCAGATCATTTGGAATGACAAGGCTATTTGAGTGTACAGAGAAAAGCGACGCACGGTTCCAGCGGGAACTGGTTCTAACCCTCCAGGACCTAACTGAAATTGGGGACCTAAGCGAGTTTCTCCTTGCAGGTACAGGAGAAACAGCTGAGGAAGAAGAAGGCGTCTACAACAATGTGGGTGATGGATAGTGGATGCTCGAAACACATGACAAATCTGAAGGATTTGCTTGGAAGTTTCGTGGAGAAAGAAGGTCCATCAGTTACTTTTGGTGATAACTCAAAAGGTTATACCAGAGGTTACGGTACCCTTGAAACCAATCATGTTTCAATTTCTAATGTCTCTTTTGTTGATAGATTGAAGCATAACCTGCTCTCCATCAGCCAATTCTGTGATAATGGGTTCTCTGTCAAGTTTGATGCACAGGGTTGCAGAGTTAAAGATGTCGGATCAAAGCAGGTGATATTGTTGAGAAATCGATCTCCAACAGGGAATGTATACTACGCTGACTGGAACAGCAGCCTCCCTGACACTTGCCTGTTGTCAAAGAGCAGTTCGGATGTGAGCTGATTGTGGCACAAAAGGCTCAACCATCTGAACTTCAAGACGATGAACCGACTTGCCAGACAAGAACATGCAAGAGGCATACCTAACCGAGTGTTTTTAACAACACACATCTGCAGTGCATGCCAGCTGGGAAAGCTCGCTAGAACCTCCTTCCGGTTGAAGTCAACTCCTTCAACTGACTGAGTGTTACAGCTGATCCACATGGATCTCTTCGGGCCAGTTACACCAAAAAGCATTAATGGAAACGAATATACATTGGTTGTAACTGATGACTACTCAAGATATACGTGGACCATCTTCATGCGCCACAAAAGTGAGACCCGAGATGAGCTGCCCAAGCTGATGGATCGGATATCGAACCAACAAGAGATGAAGATCATATCTATCAGATCAGATCGTGGAACGGAGTTTCTAAATGAAACCATCATTGAGTATTGCGAAAAGAATGGCATAACCCATCAGACATCAGCCGCGCGTACTCCACAACAGAATGGCGTAGCTGAGCGAAGAAATAGAACTCTGAAGGATGCAGCCACATCCATGTTAGCGAGCTCAGCACTGCCTAAGAGATTTTGGGCTGAAGCGATCAACACAACATGCTACACACAGAATCGATCTTTTCTCACCAAGCGGTTGGGAAAGACGCCCTACGAGCTGTGGAGACGCAGAAAGCCAGATATTTCTTATTTTCGTGTTTTTGGATCTAAGTGTTATATTCACAACAATGGGAAGACTCAGTTGAAAACTTTTGATGCCAAAGCTTCGAAGGGCATATTTCTTGGATATGCAGCTCGGATCAAGGCATATAGAGTTTTCAACAACAGCTCTCGTGTTGTGGAAATAACACCTCATGTTAGTTTTGATGAATCTACCTTCGAGTGCAGGGAACAGGTAAAGGAACAACACGCGGATCCAGCTGTTCTACCAGTTCTCACCAGATCGCAAGCTCTTCGGGAAAAGAACCGAGTTGAACCACTGGTATGGGCAACTGAGGATGAGGACCCATACTCCTCTGAAGATGAATGCGAAGACCTCAGCTCGTCCCTAGGGGGAACTTCAGTTGATGTCCCTCCAACTGCATCAGCATTCGATGCCCAACCGAACTCAGTTCAATCTATTGTAAATGTTGAGGATCCAGACTCAACAGCTGATCAATCACCAGCTCTGAAGACTCCAACTCACATGTCTGAACAGCCACTGTTGGAAGAAGAAGGAAGACGCAACCGAAGATGGTATGAAGTTCATTCCACCAACGACATCATCGGAGATCCAACCGAGGGTGTGTGCACACGGAGCAGAGTTACAAATCCAGAATCAACCGAGGAAGATTCCAACACTTATGCCCAATATGCTGAGGAATTGGCAGTTCTAGAGGAGTTCGAGCAAGCTGGAGATGTTGCCATGATTTCTTGCTATGTAGCTGATGTTCCAGAACCGAAGAATGTTGGGGAAGCTCTCAATTGTGTCCACAACAGCCATGCAAGAAGAATTGAATGAGTTTCTACGCAACTGTGTATGGGAGTTGGTAGAAAGACCAAATGGTGTCAAGGTGATTGGACTAAAGTGGATTTTCAAAAACAAGAGAGACGCCATTGGATTCATTGTGAGGAATAAAGCAAGGTTGGTAGCTCAAGGATACTGCCAACAAGAAGGAATTGACTTTGAAGATTCCTTTGCACCAGTTGCAAGGCTGGAAGCCATCCGGATCTTTCTAGCTTATGCCGCACATCACAAGTTCAAAGTATATCAGATGGATGTGAAGTGTGCATTCCTCAATGGAGATATAAAAGAAGATGTATATGTTGAACAGCCTCCTGGTTTTGAGACTGGAGATGGAAGAGTGTACAAGCTGAAGAAAGCTATCTATGGTCTAAAGCAAGCACCAAGAGCATGGTATGACACTCTTTGTGGATTTCTTCTGGACTCGGGGTTCAAACGAGGTTCAGTTGATAAAACTATGTTCACCATCAAAGTTGGAGAAGATATACTTGTCGTGCAAATTTATGTCGATGACATCATTTTCGGGTCCAAGTCGGAGGAGCTGTGCAAGAAATTCTCCGATCTTATGAAGGAAAAGTTCGAGATGTCAATGATGGGCGAGATGAATTATTTCCTTGGATTACAAGTGAAACAGTCACCTGAAGGGATTTTCATTAACCAGTCCAAATATACAAGGGAGCTCATCACCAAGTTCGGATTGCAGACAAGTAAGACAACCAAGATCCCTATGAACACGAACTGGAAGATCGAACCAGGAGCTGAGGGAAAGCTCATTGATGCCAGCCAGTATAGAGGGATCATCGGTTCGCTGCTCTACCTAACTACCAGCCGACCAGACATTTCATACGCAGTTGGAGCATGTGCTCGTTTTCAAGTCCAACCAAGAGAAGCACACATGTTGGCAGCAAAGAATATCATTAAGTATCTGAAGGGAACTGTCAATGTTGGATTGTGGTACCCAACTGATGAAAATATCCAGCTGACTGGATACTCAGATGCCGACCTAGCAGGAGATCGGTTGGACAGAAAGTCTACTTCTGGACACTGTCAGTTCATGGGAAGCAAGTTGGTTTCATGGTTCTCCAAGAAACAAGCGTGTGTTGCTACTTCGACAACCGAGTCAGAGTACATGGCTGCCGGAAGCTGTTGCATGCAAGTATTGTGGCTGAAGCAGCAGCTAAGAGATTATGAAGTCTCAACTGGACAGGTTCCCATACATTGTGATAGCTCGAGTGCCATAGCTATCTCTCTAAACCCTGTTCATCACTCTCGGACTAAGCATATCGATATTCGTCATCACTTCATCCGAGATCATATTGAGAAGAAGGATGTGTCCATGGAGAAGATCCCAACTGAGATTCAGAGAGCTGACATCCTCACCAAACATCTTCCTGAAGCCCGGTTCAAGATGCTGTGTGATCTTCTAGGACTTTTGGATCCGAGCTAAAAACTCATCCGAGCTGAAGAGTCATCCTAGCAGAAGAGTCATCCGAGCTGATAAGGATTCATCCGAGCTGAAGAATCGGATATCGACTTAAGGGGGAAGCTCAGATGAAGGGGGAAGCTCAGCTGAAAGGGGAATATCAGATACTGATTGCCAACTGAAGACGTCAAATGTCAGCTGAACAGACGAACTCGAGTCAGCTGATGGTATGCGGCAACTGAGGAACTCGACTAATGAACACAGCTGATTCAGACATCAGCTGGCAGGTATCATTTATGACTGAAGGTGTTATATTTTTAAATGAGAATGTTTGAAATAAATTCAAACATTCCTGTGCTAGTCAGTTATATTAAAATAGCCATCATGTCGCATTAAATGTAAAGTACGGCTGAGCATCCATAGCCTACTTTATAGTGCGACTGGGCTGACATGAAACTGTACACCTTCTCACGCGCTGGTTGGAACTCGGATCAAAACGTCGAGTTAAAGATAGTCAACAGTCGCGTAATCCCAGCCGTTGATGGATTCGCGCCATTTAACCCCAGCCGTTGATCTCATCCAAGTCAAAGACCTATATGAGGCGAAAAATCAGGAAGATATCTCCTACTTTCCTCATTCGTGCTTATCAATCATACTATTCATCGTCTTCCAGTTTTTCTGCCTAACCCTTTTCTGCAAATAGATTTCTTCCTCCCCTATATATTTTACCTTTGCAGTGATTTAATGGCACCCAAAAGCAAAAGAATGGCATCATCCGGACCTTCCCTCGTGCCTACAACGTATGAAGAGTCGTTTGATATGTTAGTATCGAAGATTCACTTCGAGCAGATCCTCTCCGACGAGGATCTAGAGTCGCCGGTCCTAGCCCCTCTCGCCAACACTCTCCGTGAGAACGAACTTCTGGAATGGGCCAAGCTCTGTCCCTCTCACTTGCTCAGGCGTCAAGTCGGAGAATTCTACGTCAATCTTCTTCGCCCCCTTGACGGTTCAGAGGGAGTTTCTACGACGGTGTCCTGCCGACAAAGGGATGTTCCGGCAAGGACAATACGTCGTGTCTCCTTCTTCATTGACGTGTCTGATGTCCTCCGATACATCATACCAATCAACCACACCGCCACCGAGTTCCTTGAGAATATTACCGACGAACAGGCGGATGAATTTCTATAGGATGCTCTGATCGAGCCAGAGCGGTTGAGGAGCAACATGCAAAGGACTAAGCTGAAGCCTGAACACCGCCTGTTGTTCGACGCCGTGTCGAAGGTCGTGTTCGGATACAGTGGCGCGTTCGGCGACATCAGCCGACCCAAGTTGAAACAGCTGTTGGCCCTGGAGCACCAACACCAAATCAACTGGTTCCAATATTTTCTAAACCAGTTGATGATGGAGAAGTCGAAGATCTCTGAGACTACGACTGAGTCTGGAGAGAAGCTGCTGAATGTGAAGGGCACGCTCAACTTCGGATGCAAAATCTCTGCCCTCATCCTCCTCGCAACAAAGGACCGCAACATGGTCTGGGCTGACTGCGAGGAGACGCCGCTGAAGAAGCTGTTGCTGTTCCTGACGGCCAAGAAAGCACAGGAGGTGCTGAGGAGTGTCTACACTCCCAAGGACAAGAGGGAGTCGGGAAGGCCAGCTGAGTCAACAGCTGAGGGAGAACAAGCTGCTGCTCGCCCCACAAAATCCAAAGCCTCACGTCGCCGAGCTGACGTTAAGACGGAGTCGACTGATGAACCTGCCCAGAAAAAGTTAAGGGTAAGGTTCAAGAAGACAATCAAGAAGGCAGCTGAGGTGCCAGCTGATGAGCCAACTGATGTTCCAGCTGACGAGTCAGCTGATGAGCCAGTTGAGGTTCCAGCTGAGAAGCCAGCTGAGGAACAAGCTCCAGACGAGGAGGGAGCGCAGGTCGAGTCCACACCTGCTGAGGAGCGTTCCGAATCCAGCCGCTCAGCTGAGGCTGCATCATTCGAGATCGCACCTCGAGGCCCCGGAGCTGATGAGGCTGAGGGCATGGAGACGTCGGATGCATCCTCCTCATCTGAGGACCTCGAAGATGCTACCACCTCCCCCACAGCTGGAGCAAATACTGTACCGCCCCCAGAGCCTCTTGCTCTCTCTACCCAAACCGAGCCAGAAATTCCGAGCTCTCAGCTCGATGCCAACATCGTGACCTCTCCTTCGGCCGATGTTGAGGAAACCATTCCACCCTCTTCCCCAACTGAATCCCAAATTCCGAGCTCTCAGCTCGATGCCGATGTCGTGACCGACTCTTTGGCCAACATCGATGAACCTCTTGAACCCAAACCATACAATCTCACCCCCTCCCCGATCAACGAAGCGGAGGACCTGCAGGCTGTTGCTGACGAGCACGAAGGCAGGGTGGCCTACTGCTTTCAAAAGCTGTTGGGTCTATTCCCTGCGGCTCGCGACATGCCCATCTTCGCCACACTGGGAACCGAGCTACTGTACCAGTTCCACCTGATCTTTAGCCAGTGGTATGTCAAGGAAGACACGATCAGGGTACTGAGCTGGGACAGGCTGAAATCTGACGAGTCCCGCATCCGAGCCTACTTCAACTATTCCAACTTGGAGGTGGCGTACAACAACCGGATCGCGTTGCTCACTAGACGGTTGGACCAGAGTCTGGCTGAAGGAAAGGACACAAGGGAGGCAGCTGAAAAGGAGTGTGTCGACTTCCTTGACAGCATGTTGGTGAAATCAGCCGACTTCCTTGAAGATGTCGATGCAGCAGCCGCCGCCGCAAAAGAAGAGGAGGAGAACCTGAAGCTGTACCTGGCAAACCGTCAAGCCATGGTCACAGCTGAGCCTCTAGCTCAGTCTGCTCAAGCCTCTCCAGCTGCTCAGCTCGCTCCTTCAACAGAACAAATCTGCAAGCTAATGGCTGAGAGGGTAAACCAGTTGAGGACTGAGCTGCTCGCCAACCTCCGGCACCAACACGATGACCAGCTGAGGGAGTTGGCAGCTCAAGAAGTAAAGTATCAACAACTGATGGAGGAGAATGCCGAGCTGAAGATGAAGATGAATGATCTCTCCTCCTCCACCAGTCAGGACGTGTCGGAACTGAAATCCACTCTGTTGGGCTTGAAGTCGGAAGTGAATGTCTTCAAGTCCTTGGCTGACTCAAATCTGGCCAAGTCCCAACAGACGCAGGATGCTGAATGGGAGTCCCGGTTCGAGTCGCGTTGGGCTGAGTTCGTTGCATTTCAGACAGAGGTCAACGATAACCTCTCTGTCTTGAAGAAGGCAGAACAAGAGCGCCAGGACTCCGAACTGGCGAAGAAGATCGAACTGGAGTGTGCGGTCGATGAACTCTTCAACCGTGTTCAATCCACCGAGGCCAAACTCAACTCTCTGGACGGTTCAGTAGCAAGCCTTGTTGCTGATGCCAAAAAGGGGGAAGAGAAGGAGAAGGAGGGTGAAGCACAGGAAGAAGAAGAGACCCAAGAAGAAGGAGTGCCAGCTGCTCAACCATCCAAATCTCAGCTGAGGAGAAGGAAGCCTGCTACTGCCAAGACAACCGAAGTCGGTGGAGCCGAAATGTCTAAGGACTTGGAGCAGGCAAAGAAGATTGGAGTTTCCTACAGCTCCATAGCCAAGATCGCAGCCGAGCTGGATTCTGAACTCGACGGGATAACAACCGAAGAGTGCATTGCAGCGGCCAAGGCTAAGGATGTAGAGGAGAAGGACTACATGAACTCGAGCTGGATCAGAAAGTTTGCCGCCAGCCAGGCGAGGAGGGTGAACCAGTTCGAGGTTGAGCTGAAGAAGGTTTCTCAGAACCTAGACCGCAACGTTGCCTCCCGCAGCCGACGCCGTATCAACGGAATCCAATCAAAGGCGGAAGCTCGATTGAAGCAACAAAGGTTTCCTCTAAAGTCCAAGGTTGAGAGTCGGTTCAGGCATACTGACAAGTGGATGCCGACCGAGTGGAATGAAGATTGGGAGATGTTCAAGCAAGAGTTCGTGAACGACTTCTATTACAGGAAGGTTTACGCAACTGACGACCCAAGGAGAGCGTTCAAAGAGGCGCTGACTGAGTTGCACTCAGGTGACCCGGGCATGTTCAGTCAATTCAGGAGGGCCATGATTGACGCCAACCTGGACTTGAACACTGTTCCAGTTCCCAAGAGGGTTACTTATCGGCCACCTCTTCTCTCGGATTCCAGCAACCCGAACCGTCAGAAGATTGCATCTAAGGCGGGGCAGGTCTGCAAGGAGCATGGAGTGGACATCTCTAAGGAGTCACCTGCTAAGAGGGAAATTTTTGTAAGGATTTTTGGCAAGTATGGGCTACAATACTAGCTCAGTTAGTTTTCTAGCAACTGTTGTAATTTTTTGATTTTTTGAGTCTATCATTTGTAACAATCAGTTGTAATGAAAACTATTCAGTTATAAGATTCACCTTGATGAACAATCCCTTATTGTCCAAGCTCTGAATCACAAAGTCTTTTAAATACCATGTTATAACTGTGCTAACCCTTTGATGTTTTATCTTATAGACTGTCTAGAATTTCAGCTGAGATTTTAGATAAGTTAGTGAGGTTTAGATCAGTAGTGGTTTCAAGTTGTAAGTGGTTTTGGCATCATCAAAAAGGGGGAAATTGTTGGGAAATTTATTAGTATAAGTTTTGATGAATTCCAAAACCGGCTGACCCCAACCGAGTAGATGTTGCCAGTACCTAATGTTAGAATTTAGGCTCGCTGTTTGAGCAAAGTTAAGATTTTATCTTTACAGGTCTCCAGCTGAAGATGGCAACAAGGCGTCACTCAGACAGAACATCAGTTGTGAAGAAAGACAACTGAGAGTTCATTTGTTCAGATGTAAACAAGGGGAAGTCTTCAGAACATCAGTTGAAGGAAACCAACTGAACGTTCATCAGATGAGAAACAGTTGAAAGGAAGAGAACATCAGATGAAAAAGAAATCATCTGAGGGTTCAAACCCAACTGAGTAAAGAAGTGGAAGACAACTGAGGGTTCAGTTTCAGAACCTCAGTTATAGAATCTGAACAAGGAGTTCAACTGTTTTGAAGTTCAAAGTCAGCTGAGAACTCGACAGATCGGAACATCAGCTGAAGATCACTCAGATGAAGGTCAAGACTTTCAACCGACAAACCGAAGTTGACTGTCAAAGATTTGAATTTCAAAAGGAAGTCACATGAGGGTTTGACCGTTCAGTCATTACCTCATCTGGCCCAACACAAGGCTGTCTCAGATGGAAAGCAGAAGAGCACAGATTCCATATCGGGAAAGTCTGCAGAGATGAGAGACAAGCCATCGCTTTCAACCGATCAGAGATCAACTGCTCCTCCAACGGCTAGTTGATTCTCTCCGCCTATAAATAGAGGCATCCTCTCATTCGAGAAGAACACACAGGCAGATAGACACATAGACAACGAAAAATTCAAGAGCTTTCTCGAGAGAAATCAAAAGCAAATCTGCAAAATCATCATCTAAGAGCATCAGCAGCTGAGAGTTCCAATTTGAGAGAACATTAGTAGCTGAGGGTTCATAGAGATCGAAACTGTTTTTTGATCTTAGGTTGAGTGTTTTTTCGTTCAAGCCTTAGATCCAGCTCTCATTCGTGATCGAGCTGTAGTTGGAAATCCTACCCTGTCTCACACCCTAAAAAGTGTGCTAGGACCTTACTCTTCTTGTAATTGAGTAGTTAGGTCGTCAAGTACCCGCAAACTTGACTTAGGCTGTTTAGTGCCCGCAAACTAAACTGTAACGGTTGCTCAGCCCGCGTAAGTTGAGTGGAACTGTCCAGAAGAACTTGGACTGAGGTGTGTGGACTCACATCTCCCCGTGGACGTAAGAGTTCTCTCGGAACCACGTAAATCTTGTGTGTCGTGTTGTTTCGTGTTCAGTCATTATTTTGCATATCTCAACTGACAATCTAACCGCATACAAACTGCTTACTTTCACATCAACAGTTTTGGTATTGACCAACCGTGCACAAAAGCGTGAGTTTGTTTTTTACGAGTACATTTTCCACCACATTCCGCACAGCACCACTCTTCCAGCTGAGGTTGCTTACTCAGCTGTGAGATCCCAACTGAGTCCTTTTACTCAGTTGAAGTTGATTTCAAGTGTTAAGTTTTTAGAAAGTTTAAAAATCCTAACTGGTGTATTCTCCCCCCCCATACACCAGTAACTCGTATCGGGACCATCAACAGTATTTTTGAGCTGTCAAAGTTTTTGAGCTGATGAAGTTTTTGGATGTTGTAGTTTTTGAAGCAACTGTTGTATCTTTATCTGTTTTGTGCTTAACCTTGTAACCTTCAGTTGTAACAAAAACTTCAAAATATATAATACGATTCACCTTGATTTACAATTCCTCATTGTCCAAGCTCTGAATCACAAAGTCTTTCAATATCATGTTATATCTGTGCTAACCCTTTGATGTTTTATCTTATAGACTATCTAGAATTTCAGCAGAGATTTTAGATAAGTTAGTGAGGTTTAGATCAGTAGTGGTTTCAAGTTGTAAGTGGTTTTGGCATCATCAAAAAGGGGGAAATTGTTGGGAAATTTATTAGTATGAGTTTTGATGAATTCCAAAACCGACTGACCCCAACCGAGTAGATGTTGCCAGAACCTAATGTTAGAATTTAGGCTCGCTGTTTGAGCAAAGTTAAGATTTTATCTTTACAGGTCTCCAGCTGAAGATGGCAACAAGGCGTCACTCAGACAGAACATCAGTTGTGAAGAAAGACAACTGAGAGTTCATATGTTCAGATGCAAACAAGGGGAAGTCTTCAGAACATCAGTTGTGAAGGAAACCAACTGAGCGTTCATCAGATGAGAAACAGTAGAAAGGAAGAGAACATCAGATGAAAAGGAAAGTCATCTGAGGGTTCAAACCCACCTGAGTAAATATGAGGAAGACAACTGAGTGTTCAGTTTCAGAACCTCAGTTGTAGAACTCGAACAAGAAGATCAACTGCTTAAAGTTCAAAGTCAGCTGAGAGTCCAACAGTTCAGAACATCAGCTGAAGACCACTTAAATGAAGATTAAGACTTTCAACCGACGAACCGAGGTTGACTATCAGAAAGGTTAAGATTTGAATTTCAAAAGGAAGTCACATGAGGGTTTGACCGTTCAGTCATTACCCCATCTGGCCCAACACAAGGCTGTCTCAGATGGAAAGTAGAAGAGCACAGATGCCATATCGGGAAAGTCTGCAGATGTAATGCCCCGTAAAATCCTTGCGTTCTAATATTTAAAGTTAACCAAATAGATGGCTTTGCACGCCTAAGTTTACAATTTCTTAATTCTAAAAGCTAACGGTCGAACCCGTTAATAAAAATAAATTACAGAAGTCGGCTAGACGACTACCGTATTAGGGGTTAGCACGTACGAAAAGTTTAGTTTGTAATTTCGGAAAGGAAAATTTGTCTGATTTTACGTTTACAAAATCGCAAATACGAACACGTCGAGAAAATTGGTTTTTACGTTTTTTCGGACGGAACTCGGATTTGTCGTCCCGAGTTTTTGTCAAAATAAATTTTATAAATTTATTTTCTAATTAAGTTGTACGTTAGAATTTGTAAGTCAAATTGAATCACGACGATTTTTGCACCGAACAACGTTTTTCGTCGTTCGTTTTCCCGTAGCGTCGGATCACGCCGGAAAAACCCGTAAAACCTTCAAAATTTCTGCATGCAGTCGTGCCACCTCATTCCTTTAGGTGGAAGCTTGCATGCTTATCATTGCTTAATTAGTTGACACCTAAGTCTACCTATTTGCATGGTCAACATTAATCATCCACAACTTGAACAAACATTTTCCATCTCTCTCTCTCTCTCCCTATCTCTCGGCCACTCTCTCCCTCTCTCCCTCAACTTCATCTTCTTCATCACTTCAATCCTCCATTGAAGAACACTCTTAAGAGCTTGAAGAACTCACACAAACCATCCATCCATCCATTCAATTCCATACCTTCCTTCATTAAAACTTAAGGTATTTTCATCCTCTACAATCCTATCCATTTAGTTTCTTTTTCTTTTCTTCTTCTTCTTGTTCGATTTTTTTTAGAAGTTGGAATGGAAGAATTGATCTTGAAATAGTGTAATTAGATATGCTAGGTATGATATTTATGGATTGAAAATGATCAAAAATATGAAACCTAACTTTTGTATGAATGCAGAATTTTTTTGGGAAGTTGTAGGTTTTTAGTTTTTCTTCTTTTGTTTGTAAATTCATGCTTAGTAGAGGTTTAATTAGTGTATGAGATGAAAAGGGATTGAAAGCCCTATGTTATTATGAAATTTAGTTAGGGTTTGAAGTATGAAATTAGGGGTTTTTGCATGTTAGTTGTTTTTGGAATTGTAAGTGAATAATTGATGATATAAGAGTATGTTTAGTAAATAAATGTTGTTAATTTGAAAAGAAAATCATCCCCTTAAAGTATGTATGAAATCAGAAAATTTATAAGATAATTAGGAGTTTATGCATGTTAGATATGAATGATGAATTGTTAGTGGAATATTGTTACAAATCATATTAATCGATAATAGGAATTAATTGGTAATTTTCTAAAAATGTTTAATGGAATGTAAGAGACAAAGATCACTATATAAACTGAATTATAAAGATGTTAAGACATGTTAGCATGCATGAAAACGATTCCTATTAGACGTAGATTAATGTCGTAAAATTTGAACGAAAACCGACGACTTTTAAAGATCGCGTAAGAGACGAATATCTAGTTGTAATTAATAATTGGGAAGTCGGATGAAAATTCTAACTTGATATTATTATTTATAATGAAATTTGGAACATCTTTCTAGTTGACATTGTAAGCATCCGAGTTCATATAATATGGGTTAAAGTGATAATCGGGAACTAGAACACGTTTGGATTTTCTTGGTTGGTATAGTACATGATAGTTGAAATCCGACGTTAGAACGTCGTGCCTTTGAGCAAATGAGAAGGAGTTTGTCACGTACGGTGGTACGTGATAACTGCCTTGAGAGTTCAGTTTCTAAAAAAAGTTGAATACGAGGATTTAAAACAAACCTAAAACGTTATACGGCGAACTTATTAATAAGCTAGGGTTTCACGGCAGTTTTGCGACCCCTGCCGGAAACTGTAATATCTTCCGGCTCGTTTATCGGATTTGTGATCCGTAAATTGGAGCAGAAACTAGACTTCCTAAGCTTTCTAGTGGTATAGGGATCACCCCCTGTTTCCAAGTCCTCTGTTCTGGACAGCCTCCAGAGTTACTGGACTGTGCAGTAGAAATTTCAGTTTCTTGTTTTCTAAGTTGTTTAGTTCACAACTTAGTTTCTTTTGATCGTTTAAGCCGTCTTATCTAACGGATACCTTCTATCTGACCCTAGAGTCAAGGATCAGACCTTTAATGATGAAAACCAGTCGAGATCGTATCTTATATCTTATCTTTTCTTTAAAGAAGTAATGAACGAGAAATATTCATAAGTCGTAAGTGAGCTATAAATGAAAATCGCCTAAGTTGGTTCTTTCCAACTTAGTTTCTTATAATCTTTAAAGTCGTTTTAAGACATCGACAACCTTCTCTACTGACCCGAGAGTCGAGTACGAGATCTTTCAAGTTCTAAACAAGATTAGTACGAGTCTCGTTTCCCGTTTTAGTAAAACGAATCTAGTAAGCGTGCAAATGCCAAAAGAATAAAATAACTAAATCTCTCTTCGATTCTCTTTCTTCGAGTATCTTTTACGAACCGCTTTTAAATATGTTCTTCTTACGATGAAGGAAAAAGCCAACTGTAAAGGAAGGACGAAAGATCCGAAGTTGGACGCTTTTACGTATAAGTTCTGTATTTACAAGGTGGGCTTTTATCTATATCAAATAAAATGTGGGTTTTTCCACAACTCGAAAGTATTATTTATTGCTTTGATATCTGTGTTTTCAAAGTGATAATATGGCATGAACTGTTTTAAGTTTTTATGTGAGTTCTCTTGTACCTATCTGAGTTAACATTCGTGTTTTCCAGATTTCTGAGTTAACCTTCGGGTTTTCCAGACATTTAGAGTTAGTCTATTTTTAGATTAACTAACGATCGGCTCTGAGTTAGCTGCTAAGTGCTTTCCAGAGTTAGTGCACTTTGTAACCTGTGGTGTATGTGGTATCCTGTTGAGGGGTAGCCAGCCACGGTGAATTAGTAGAGGTCAAGATTGAACATAGCATACCTAAAAATACTTGGCCAAGTGATTTATGAGAAAAAGTCAGAAAAAGTTTAGTAGACACGGATTCTTTCAATAAAACCCCGTGTGCTACGCTTATGATATGCCATATTTATCTATATTTATAAGTATGTTTTCGGCATCGTGCCCACTAAGTACGTTTGTACTTAGCCCTGCATTGCTTTCTAAATGTGCAGGTTGAAGCGACGGTGAGCGGCGACGGTTGGTGTTGAGTTAGAAGATAGGATTATTAGTAGAACCCCTTCCGCTGCCAAACTTTGATTTCCTTTTGAGTTGTACTTTGAAACAATATTCAGTAGTCTATATCTGTACATATGAACTTAGGTTCTTTTGTACTCTTGTCGAGTAATCCTTAGAGATTAACTCTTCCTCTTTTATATTAAAGTCTTGTTCATAGTCTTTCGATGTTTATCATGTATGTTTAGTCAGTTAGCCCCCTTCTTCCCCGCTTCTTTAATCCAACCCCAGTCGCACCTCGGCTTCTGCCGTCCCTCGGGATTTGGGGCTGTGACAGCAGAGATGAGAGACAAGCCATCGCTATCAACTGATCAGAGATCAACTGCTCCTCCAACGGCTAGTTGATTCTCTCCGCCTATAAATAGAGGCATTCTCTCATTCGAGAGATACACATGAGACAGACTGAAGCAAGAGAGAAAAGTGCAAGCGAAAGAAAAATCTGCTAAAATCCTATTCTAAGAACATCAGCAGCTGAGAGTTCAAGAGTGATAGAACATTAGTAGCTGAGGGTTCATAGAGTGAAAATCTATCTTAGATCTTAGTTTGAGTGTTTATTCGTTCAAGCCATAGATCCAGCTCTCATTCGTGATCGAGCTGTAGTTGGAAATCCCACCCACTCTCACACCCTAAAAAGTGTGCTAGGATCTTACTCTTCCTGCAATTGAGTAGTCAGGTCGTCAAGTACCCGCAAACTTGACATAGGCTGTTTAGTGCCCGGAAACTAAGCTGTAAGGTCGATAAGTACTCGCAAACTTATCCTTAATGGTTGCTCAGCCCGCGTAAGCTGAGTGGTTCTGTCCAGAAGAACTTGGACTGAGGTGTGTGGATTCACATCTCCCCGTGGACGTAGGAGGATTATCTCCGAACCACGTTAAATCCTGTGTGTCTGTGTTTGTTTTTATTCAGTTGCTTTTGCATATTTATCTGATCATTCTAACCGACATACAAACCGCATTTGCACATTTTCATCCGAGCTATTTTGGTTCTTGACCAACCGAGCTGTTTTGCGTGAGTTGCTTTTAACGAGTTTATTTTTCCACCACATTCCGCACAGCCTCACTCTTCCAGCTGAGGTCGCTTACTCAGCTGTGAAATTCCAACTGAGTCATCTTTTACTCAGTTGAAGTGATTTTTCAGGTTTAAGTTTTTAAATCCTAACTGGTGTATTCCCCCCCCCCCATACACCAGTAACTCGTTTCGGGACCATCAAGGGCCATTTTAGAGTTAAATAGTAAACTTATAGACTCACTTTTAAATTACAATAAAAAGGCCATATTTTCAAATGTGGGACGAAAATACCCTTGAAACTTAAATTTAAGGTTTTACCTATATACACCAAGTTTACCACTTTCAAAATCATTTTCAATTTCAGATTCTCTCTCTACCTCTTTCTCTCTTCTCTGCAGATTTTTCTTCCAACCGCCACCACCACCACCCATTCTCTCCCGCCGCTGTCGCTCCGCCACCGCTCTACCGCCCCTTTCTCTCCACCACCACCACCACCCTTTCTTCTCTTTCTCTCTCTCTACCTCTCTCTTTTTGCTTTCTTTCTAGAAAACCAGATCTACGTCGCCGCCTCGCTTTTCTTCTTCTCCGTCGGCGTCCCGCTTCACTGCTCCTTGATCATCGCGTTCTTTTTCTTCTCCGCCGTCTCGATTCTCACCCACCGTGATTTCTCATTCGAATTTTTTTAAAGTTGTACGATTTACAGATGCCACGACATTGATTAAACTCGTAGACTCGTAGCAACGTTTGTTGTTCATTTGAATGAGGTATGATATTCGAAATATCGTACTTTTGTTCCTACGATTTTATTAAACTCGTACTTGAGACTGACCAATTCATGTATGTTTGGTAGATATTTTGGAGAATATCGTTGTATATTTTGTACGATTTTACTAATTCATGCATGTATTTTTGCTTACAATTGATAAGATATTCCGATTTTTTTGTATTTTTGGGATTTCATGTATATACGATGTTACGATATTAGAAATATCGTACTTGTGTGGCTATGATTTTATTAAACTCGTACTGAAGACTGACCGATTCTAAAATATTTTGTAGCTACTTTGAGGAATCATTACATATTTGGTATGATTTGATAAATTTGTGCATGTATTTTTACTTAAAATTGATACGATATTACGATTTCTTTGTGTTTTTTAATTTCATATATGTATGATGTGACAATATTTGGAATATCGTACTTTTGTGGTTACAATTTTGTTGAACTGGTACTCGCGGATGACCTATTCATGCATGTTTTGTAGCTATCTTAGGAAATATCGCTACATATTTGGTACGATATTCATCGATATTGTTACGATATTCAAAATATCGTACTTTATTTGCATATAATTGTATGATTTCATGGTATAGTTGGGAGTATACGTGTGCAAAATATTACAATATTCATAATTGATGTTCATTCTACGTTATCATTTGTTTGTGATTGCATATATAATTCAGATTTGTTTGAGATTTGAGGATACAATGTGTGAAAAAATAGTATTTCTGTAGATATGATATTATTAATATCGTACGTGAGGGTGAACAATTGATGCCACGAAATACGAATTATTTATGAATGCATGTGTGTAGTTAGGGTAATTGCATGCGTGTATGTTGTTACAATATTCCCAATATCGTACTTACGACTTGTTTGTATTTTTAGGATTACATATGTGTTGTTGTTACGATATTCCTAAAATCGTACTTGGTTTGTTACAATTTTGCTTTACTCATACCTGAAATACAAATTTGACACATTTGTATCTAATTATTTTTAAGATTGAGTGGACACATGTCCGACCAACGTTCACTATACCACCCCACAACATAATCCCAATGTTATGGCTACGGGGTCTAATTGGAGAAATCCGTAAAGTGCTCGACTTTTATGGACCCGAAGCAAAGGCTATAGTGAAGAGATTAGCTTTAGGAGCTTTCATGCGCATGAAGGACTTCAATGTTCGTTTGGGCCTCGCACTAAACTACATGATGTCGCGTCAAATCAAACCCAATGAGAAAGCAAAAAATGTTGAGACTGACCAATTCATGTATGTTTGGTAGATATTTTGGAGAATATCGTTGCATATTTGGTACAATTTTACAAATTCGTGCATGTATTTTTGCTTAAAATTAATATGATATTCCGATTTGTTTGTGTTTTTGGGATTTCAAGTATATACGACGTTACGATATTTGAAATATCATACTTTTGTGGCTATGATTTTATTAAACTCGTACTAAAGACTAACCAATTCTAAAATATTTTGTCGCTACTTTGAGGAATAACATTACATATTTGGTACGATTTGATAAATTTGTGCATGTGTTTTTCCTTAAAATTGATACAATATTACGATTTCTTTATGTTTTAGAATTTCATGTGTGTATGATGTTACGATATTTGGAATATCGTACTTCTGTGGTTACGATTTTGTTTAACTCGTACTCGCGGATGACCTATTCATGCATGTTTTGTAGCTATCTTAGGGAATATCGCTACATATTTGGTACGATATTAATCGATATTGTTACGATATTCAAAATATCGTACATTATTTGCATTAGGGGTGAGCATGGCCAGCCCGAAACCGACAAACCGCCCCGAACCGAACGGTTTCGGTCGGTCGGCCTCGGTTCTAGGCAGGTAGCGACTCGGTGGCGGTTTAGGTTTTTAAAAATTTTCGGTTTGGTCGGTCGGCCTCGGTTTTCAAGATGTCCGGGCCGAAACTGACCGAAACCGACCGCTGGTTATTTTAAACATATATATCTATATATATTTATATAATTTTAATTATTGGTGAATGAACTAAACAAACCCTACTGCTGCTAACCTTTTCGCCGCACTCACACATTCACACTACCTTCACTCCTCCCTCCCTCGACCCTCACTTCGCCTCCAACGAACAACCACCACCACAACACCACCACCGCACAGCGCGCCAGAAAATAGCGGAAGCTTCTTTAATGTTTCCCTGTTTCTAATTTTCGCCGACGGACGAGGAGTTGATTCAGTAGCTGCAGGGCTCCGATGAGTGCGTTGAAGTCACTTCCCAAGTTGATATTTGCAGCCATGAACCTAGGGATTTACCTGGTTAATTCAAGTTTTCTCTTCTTTTTTTTCCCTGCCTTTTCCTTTTTGCTGTAATATTGTTTGATTTTTGTTTCTAGATTTACAATAATGAAAATCATGCGTGGTTAATTTTGGAATAAACATCTTTTTGTTTCCTGCCATTTGAGGGGAAAAACACGAATTTTTTTAAATATACATTTTGAAAAATAATAAAGAGAAAGCTTTTTTTTTAATTGTAATCTCGGTTTGGGCCAACCCGAAACCGAAACCGACCCAAAGATTTGGGTCGGCATCGGCTCGGCCCAAATTTTTGGGTGGCTCGGCGGCGGTTTGCAATCCAAAAAATTGTCAGTCCGTCGGTTTTGGCGGTTCGGCTCGGTTTGGGACCGAAGCCGACCGCTGCTCAGCCCTAATTTGCATATAATTTTATGATTTTATGGTATAGTTGGGAGTATATGTGTGCAAAATATTACGATATTCATAATTGATGTTCATTCAATATTATCATTTGTTTGTGATTGCATATGTATAATTCAGATTTGTTTGAAATTTGAGGATACAGTGTGTGAAAAAATAGTACTTCTGTAGATACGATATTGTTAATATCGTACATGAGGGTGAACAATTGATGCCACGAAATACGAATTATCTATGAATGCATACGTGTAGTTAGGGTAATTGCATGCGTGTATGTTATTACGATATTCTCAATATCATACATGATCTATTACGATGTTGTTAATCTCGTATGTGAGCGTGGAAAATTGATGCCACGACAATACGACATGTTTGTATTTTTTGGATTACATATGTGTATGTTGTTACTATATTCCTAAAATCGTACTTGGTTTGTTACGATTTTGCTTAACTCGTACATGAAATGCAAATTTGACACATTTGTATCTAATTATTTTCAAAGTTGCGTGGACACATGTCCGATTAGCGTTTACTAAATTACCCCACCACAGAATCCAATGTTATGGCTATGAGGGTCTAATTGGAGAAATCCGTACAGTGCTCGACTTTTTTTTGCCAGAAGCAAAGGCTGTAGTGAAGAGATTAGGTCTTGGAGCTTTCATGAGCATGAAGGACTTCAATTTTCATTCGGGATTCGCACTAAACTACATGTTGTCGCGTCAAATCAAATCCAATGAGAAAGTAAAAAATGTTGATGCCACAACACTATGGTTCAAAGTGGAGATGAAGATATTATGCTTCTCTAAAGTTAAAAATCGTACTCAATGGTTTTCAAGTGTTATAGTACAATTTGTGTTTTGCTTATTACTAGGTATACGCTGTTACGATATTCATAGTATCGTACACGGCTAAAGACATTATTAAACTAGTACATAAGACTGAACAATAAATTAAGTTAGTCTATCCGCATATGGACAAGATGTTTGAAAATCATACAATCATGCCATATACTTCTTTGTGCTATGTTACGATTCCAATAAATTACACAATGAAGAACGAAATAATAAAAAATAAGCTATTAAACATGAAAAGTTACATGAAACGAATCATCTGTATTGCCATATGACAGACTAAGTGCTCGGTTTCCCTCCGACAAGGCAACATGATATTTGCACATGAACATCATGTTCCCTCAATAGTTGTCCTTGAATTTCTCTAGACCTAAGAACAACTACATCGTCCAATTTAGGACTAAAGTACGGGGCTATGACTTTAGCAGATTTTCATAATTAAGGTTCATTCAATATTATCATTTGTTTGTGATTGTATGTATAATTGATATTTGTTTGAGATTTGAGGATACAATGTGTGAAAAATAGTAGTTCTATAGATACGATAGTGTTAATCTCGTACGTGAGGGTGAATATTTAATGCCACAAAATATGAATTATTTGTGAATGCATGTATGTAGTTAGGGTGATTGCATGTGTGTATATTGTTACGATATTTCCAATATCGCACTTGGTTTGTTACGATGTTGTTAATCTCGTATGTGAGGGTGATCAATTTATAGCACAAAATATGAATTGTTTGTGGTTTTATGAATGCATATGTGTAGTTTGTTACGAGATTTATAAAATCGTATGCTTGAAATATGACACAATCACATTACGAATAAATCAAACTATGTTATGATATATCGTATATCATACAAACACAAACTACGATATATCAATATCCTACAATTTAACATAGTGATAATGTATGTCGTACAATATATCAAACTACGATATTATGTATGTCGTACAATATATGATACGATATATCCAATCATACACTCGTATTAAAGATATGTTTGTACAATCTACAACACCTCGTACAAATTTAACCTCGTCGTGCATGGCCACAATCAAACATTGATACAATGACACGATCAAATTACGAACAAATCTAAATGATGTTACGATATATCGTATGTCGTACAAACACAAGCTACGATATATTAAAATCATACAAAGTAACAAGGGCATCAACCTCAAAAATAAAGATGCACTTGTCCTTCTTCATCCGAATCTCAAACTTACTCAATAAATCTTCATAACTTATCCCATCAGGTGGTATAGGTATGTACTCTTTCCTCCCACCCTTATATATATATTCTCATTCCATGATCCACCATGAGCAACAATTAAACAAGAATGCCTAGTCTGCATGAAATATCACACCGTCAGATATCAAACGATGTTACGATATACCATATATCGTACAAACACAAGATACGATATATAAAAAACCTCACATCATAACGTATTGATAATGAATGTCATACAATATATCACACTACGATATTATGTATGTCGTACAATATATGATACGATATATCCAATCGTACACTAGTATTAGAGATATCTTTGTAACATCTACAACACGTCGTACAAACTTAACCTAGTGCATGGCCGCAATCAAACATTAATACGATGACAAGATCAGATTACCAAAAACTCTAAATGATGTTACGATATACCATATATCATACAACCATAAGCTACAATATATTCAAATCCTACAATTTAACATTATGATAATGTATGTCCTACAATATATCAAGGTACGATATTATGTATGTCGTACAATATATGATACGATATATACAATCGTACACTCATATTAGAAATATGTTTGTACGATTTACAATACCTCGTACAAATATAAAACTCATTCATGGCCACAATCAAACATTGATACGAATGTATGACTTAAACATATATCGTCTGACTATATATCGTACAACCACGAAAAATAGAAAATTCCACATATCAATCCTCACATTTAACAAAAATTGTTCGTCAAATCAATGAAAATCAAACGGCATAACATACAGTACCTCCATTGTCGTGAAAAACGGCCGGAAATACGTCTGAAAATAGCGCCGGAGAAAAGTAACGAACACCACCGGAAAAAAGAAAAACAAGAAGAAACAAAAAGAATCGACCACCATCGGAAACAATGAAAAATGAAGATAAACTTTTTCTCTTATCACCACCGCCGGGGAAATAGGAGAAAAACGGATAATATAGAGCAAAATTTCTGGCGAAAAAAAAGCACACTAAGAGAGAGAAGAAAAGAAGAAAAAGAAGAAGAAGAAGGAGAGAAATAAAAAAAAAAAAACGAGCCGGAAGAAGAGTAGGAGAGAGAGAAGAAGAGAGAGAAGAAGAGTAGGAGAGAGAGAAGAAAAGTTGTTGAGAAGGAAGGTTATTTTTGTTCCATTTTTGAAAGCATGACCTTTTTTATTGTAAATTAAAAGTGTGGCTATAAATATACTTTTTAACATAAAAGTGTCTAAAAAGGTCAATATTCTCATTTAATATTCCTATTAAAAGAGCCCTAATTAATAGAATTTGCTCTCTAAATTGTTTCACCATAAGACATACGTAAAATAAATAACTTTTTTTTTGAAAGGGTGTAATAAATAATTATTACTAAGTGATAATCATATTAAATTTCATTTTCAATTCCTTCTATATGGTTTTTGTTAAATTCAAAAAAGGAGAGTGATAATCAAATATTAAATTTCATTTTTAATTCATTTTTCTTTTATTTTTTTACGCGTGTAGCTGACCACTGTGTGATCGAATACCTTTATTGTTTTGTTAAATTCGAAAAAAGAGAATAGTAGAAATTAATCCGAGACTTGTTTGTTTACGAAGTAATCTTTTTTGTGTGTTTAAACGTACAAAACGCATTTACATAATAAGCTGTGAATTGTGTAAATTATAAGCTAGTTAATTTGATATATTACTATATCATATCTCGTGAATATCTTCATGGCATCTATTGAAAATTAAATTAAATGTACTTATAATAATTCAATGACTATATATGTTAAACTCAAGTTCAAAAATCCAACTTGGATAGGGCCAAGCTCATTAGATTTATACTCCTTAATTATAAGCAAGACATGTTGATGGTGATCGAACATTAGAAACAAGAAACGAATATACATAACGTGTATAGCTAGGCGCGTGATCTAAAAACAACATAAACAAGTGAATTTAACCTTCTTGTTTTATGAAGCATGAATTTAACGTATTATCACATTGAACACAAATATAGTCTAACTTGTGCCTCATTTTTGCTCTATTGCAGTGGCCTCAAAGTTTTATTGAGAGAGAGAGAGAGAGAGAGAGAGAGAGAGAGAGAGAGAGAGAGAGAGATGATTATTATTTATTGCCATGAGGTGGCATTGTAAAGGAGGTTAGCAAGAATCCGATTGGCGGCTTGAGAAGGATGAGCATAATCCCAAAAGAAGTATTCATCTCTATTCTGACATATAACTGAACTTTTAGTACACAAAGGATTTGTAGTGTTTCTTTCCCCACAACAAGGTAGGTCCTTCACCTTGAATCCTGCATCACAGATTCATGCATGCACCACTTTCTTTGATTTCAACTATATAATTAAATTAAGCAAAATTAATTAGCTAGGGTTAGTTATTAAGCTTACCATAGGCCTCAGCATTGTTGTAGACGTGGAAGAAGATTCGATATGATTCCCCCAACATGAATACAGATCCCGGGTTCTCTGTCTTGAGGCGACCAACAAGAGATCTGAGGTTCATATTGAACATCCTTACCATGTCATTTGGCGACGAATTACACTTTCCTTTCTTCACTCGTGTAGGAATGCAACCTATGGGAATGCTTTCTGCTAATAAGAACTTTCTCAATCCCAAACTTTGGATTTCCTGCAACAATTAATTAAAACAAGTATTCATGCATCCCAACGTTGCTATGATCATAATTAATTAGGTTATAAATAATTGAACAAAAGTATTACTCCATAACTAACCAATATATGCTGTCTGTAGAGATGTATAAGGAGATCAGCAAACTGTTCAGGACTATAGATGTGGCTGCTTTTATAAAATTTAGGCCTCAAGTAATTACTAAGGTAGTCATCAGCAACAATATTCACCAACACTAAGGCCCTGGCCAAATAATTTCTGACTTCATTCTCATGCATTTGCTTCTTCAGCTCACCTACTGTTGTTTTCATGTTGCTTATCTGTTCTTGTAGAGGGACTACGCGCCCCTGTACGTTCATGTTCGTGTTCATGTTCATGTTAGTACTTTTGTAATTAACCAAGCGTGTTTGAACAAATGAGAAAGATAGAGCATTACATATATGTATCCCGTGTCGCTAAGAATGCCTGCACCAGCTGAAGCATAGTTAACTCCAGATAGAATGGTAGCGCCTCCGTATCTAACATCTGCATATGATGGAAGAAGAGGAAGGCCATGCATCTCACCTTATAATTACACATACAACACTATCAGTAATTAATGAGTGAGTCATATGAAATTGCAAACATGCATAAAATGTCCATACCAAGAAAGTCTACCAAGATTTTGCCGTTGCAGAATCTGCCAGTAGGTCCGACACTGAAATCTATACCATAAGGCAAGAAGTTGGCTTTGGCAATAGTGTTGGGAAAATACTTGTTTCTTCCAGCATCAGAGAGTGAATCTCCGACTACGTACATTGCTGTATATTTACCAGCTTCTGCTTCTTCCGTTAATGCTATGATGATCAAAAGCAGAATCACCAGATTAAATTTTATCATCATTCTTAGCTTGTGTGTATCATTCAATCGTAGTCATTCTTATATATAAAACCATTTATTAGAAAATTTATCATCATCTACTTGCTTGGTGAATTATATCTACTAAATACAACTTGATGAATAATTATTTGTGTTTAATGCAGCAGCCTCATACTTTGGCATATCTAAGCACTAAATTGCAATAAATGAAAAAGTGGTCATTTGACGTGATATCAGAATAGGGTTTCCATTAATTAATTAAAGTACAACCTAAGAGACTTTTTTTTTTTAAACAACATTACAAGGAAATTTATTTACCGCGTGATGGAGGACTCGAACCCGTAACCTTTGGTCCGAACATTAACCACACTACCATTAGGCTAACACACACACCAAGAGACCCTTTCTTTATAGACTAAGGACTCACTCAAACTCGCATATTTTCTTATATGATGTTGAATTAGGATTTGGTTGGTTGTACTGTATAATCATTATATTACTAAAAGGAAAACGATTCTTGCTTTGAAAAAATCCTACGTGGCACCCCTTATATTCCTCCATTCATATTTATCTAAATTCTCAAATTTTTGAATTTTTAAATGTAAAATAATAGATTTTAAATATCTATACTAAAATCTTGTGTCCCACATCGGTTTCTCAATGAAACTTTACCTATTGAAAAGCCTATAAATACCTAGAATCAATGTGTATTTTCTCATCTTTTGCTCCACCAGTTTTATTTGGCCAATTTGTTTATTAATCGGCCGAATGAATAACTATATTTTATAGTTTAATTTAATTTAATTTGGTCAATTTATTAATTGGTCGAATAGATAATTATTTTTGTAGGAGTTTTATTTGGCCAATTTATTTATTAATTGGCCGAATAAATAATTGCTATATTTTATAGTTTTATTTAATTTAATTTGGTCAATTTATTAATTGGCCGAATAGATAATTATTTTTATTATGGAACCAATTTATTAGTTGACAGAATAAATGGTTCCAAAATAGTTTGGATAATTTATTGGTTGACCGAATTAAATTTGAAAATAGTCTAATATTTTTTTTAATTTGATAAAAAAATAAATAATTTTTAATTTGTCAATTAATTAGATAGACGGGCCAATTCTCAACTGACAGATACCTCAACTCGGGATCCCATGTGACACATTTTCATTCTTTATTCTTATTAATTTTAAAATTTTTATTTTATTCATTTTTTTCATGTAATTTCTAAAATCTAGAATTGTCATACATTGTGCATTTATAAATCAAAATCGTGGTCAACGGGTCAATTCTGACCCGGAACCGTGGCGGTAGACGAGCCAATTCCCAATCGACACTCGAGAAATTTTTTATTTTATGCTTTTTTTTCCCATGTATTTTCTAAAATCTATAATCGTCATCCATGAAATAATTTTTAGGGCCAATTTTCAACTGACGGGTACCTCAACTCGGAACTCCACGTGACACATTTTCATTCTTTATTCTTATTAATTTTAAAATTTTCATTTTATTCATGTAATTTCTAAAATCTAGAATTGTTATACATTGTGCATTTATAAATTAAAATCGTGGTCAACGGGTCAATTCTGACTCGGAACCGTGGCGGTAGATGAGCTAATTCCCAACCGACACTCGAGAAATTTTCCATTTTATGTTTTTTTTCCATGTATTTCTAAAATCTATAATCGTCATCCATGAAATAATTTTTACGTTATTTGTAGTTGGGTTTCCAGCTTTGCATAATTTATAATTTTAATTAATGAATATTATTATACGATTAAGGACGATAACGAATAGTACAATCATTATTTTTATTAAATTTTTGGATCTATATCAATTCTAAATAAATTTTATAAATTACGCACTTATAAATCAGAGTCGTGGTCAACGGGACAGTTTCGACGCAGAACTATGGTGGTAGACTAATATGAAGATTTTTTTCAGAAAGGAATACAAATGACTAATTTTTTAATCGGATTTTAAACAAGTACGAGTTTATAAATTTCAAACAAGTTTGAATAATCCTAAACACATCATCTCAAATTGTTTGATTAACGAATAGTACAATCATTATTTTTATTAAATTTTTGGATCTACATAAATTCTAAATAAATTTTATAAATTACGCACTTATAAATCAGAGTCGTGGTCAACGGGACAGTTCTGACGCAGAACTATGGTGGTAGACTAATATTCGGATTTTTTTTCAGAAAGGAACACAAATGACTAATTTTTTAATCGGATTTTAAACAAGTTTGAATAATCCTAAACACATCATCTCAAATTATTTGATTAATCGTCTCCGTTGGAAAACGTAGAATATGTAGGAAAATTGGTAGAAAAATTACTAACGATTTATCAACGAGTCAATTCCGACCAACAATCGTGCGCGTAGATGGGTCAATTCAATACTTGCGGGACAACTTTTTTTTAATATATTATATAATTTTAAACTCATAAAATTAAGAATATTTATGGTCAACTTTTATCTTATATCATTGACTAAATAATTTTATGAATCACAATCATTCCACATAAAGTTTTGTAAAAAGAAAAAACTACCAAGTACATAGTGAAACAATTATTGAAGTTATATTCTCAGTTTAAAAAGTTATTCTCGAAGCTGGTCAAAAAGAAAATGAATGTCATCATTTATTTTTCTATGAATATATTTGGAAGATGATTATTTATATATTACTAAAAGGAAAATAATTATTGGTTTGAAAAAATCCTACGTGCCACCCTTCTTAATTCTCCATTCCTATTTATCTAAATTCTCAAATTTTTCAATTTTTAAATCTAAAATAATAGATTTATAATTAAATTTTTATTTATTAAATATTGTGTGAATATTTTTGGAATATAGTCATGTATATAATTAAATACTAATTTCAGGTAAAAAGAAAACAAATGTCATCATTAATATTTTTGTAAATATATTTGGAAGATGATTATTTATATAATTTAAAATCAGTATTGTAGTCAATAGGTCGGTTTCAGGTCAGAACCGTCGGGGGTAAATAGGATGATTGTGAAGTGGTGGTTTAACTTATTTTTTTTCTTAATCTTGTGTTGAATCCATAATGTGAGGTATTTAGGGTCACTTTCATCTTATAGACAATCTTAACATCTATAATATTATTCGCTATCTATATATCTCTTCTCTCTCTCTCTCACTACCCGCTCCTTCTCTTGCCTCTTTTTCTTCATAATGAGCTAAAAGATTCCGCTTAAGAGTCGCTTTCCTTTGAGAGAGAAATATATTTTTGCCCACATCGGTTTTGTAGAAAATAGAGCTTTAACAATTATCGAAAGTAATGAGAATATATATTAGTTATAATTTTTAACAAACATAACTATATGGGTTTGAGACGTAAATATGTGGTAAAATTACTTTTTAATTGAATTTGAGATGTGTTCAAGGGATATAAATTCTAGGCGAGTTTAGTAGATTGCATAATCGAATTATTTAACGCTAAAATAATTAACAAATAATATTTTTTTAATCTATCACATATTAGTACTATTTATTAATTTTAATAATTTTCCGTCGATTTTCGACGGGTTATATGCTAGTTGGATCTGAACTACTATAACTTTTTGTTGTAGGACAACTGGATTTTTTTTGCGTAATAAATACCAGTTGCTATTTCAACTAATTAGAGTGATAGGGTGAAAAAATAATTCTCATTTATCTTTAGAATATTTTTTTTCCTCTGGCACTGTGCAATGAACTGTCACTAGAGATGGTAATAGGTCGGGTTTCATGGGTACCTGCTTTTACCAACCTCTGATGGGATATGTTGAATTATTAAATGATTTTTGGACGAGTTTAGGTTGATGCATTCAAACCCATGATGAGTTTGGACCGTATTTGAGCAATTACCCCAGAGTAACCGCTACCCAAACCTTTTTAAATATATCAGTATAATTAACGTGCATTCGCACGTAAATACAATGATTATATTAAATAACTATTGTGAGTCAATTTATATTTTAGTTTATTTTTATATAGGTCATTTTTCTATGGAATTTGCGTAATTTTTCAAAATTTTATATTCGATCATTAATAAAAAAATATTAAAAACATTTAGCTGTGCATAGCGCCCTCATTTTTTCTTGTATTATTAACTTTACAAAAATTACAAAAATACTATAAGTAAGAGAATTCTATGTACAGTATGTCAAAATTTGGTAACTAATATTTACATTTTAATTTAATTATTCTTTTAGCCATTATAAAAATATTAATAAATTATCATTAAATGAAACAAGTGAATATAAGTTTTCTTAAGTCTCCTAAAAATTGTTTGGAATTAAAATATCAATCGTTGTTATGTGATTTTTTCATTAAATGCTTATGACATGTTTTTTTTATTTAAATGCATTCATAGGAGTTTTCTTTGTCGATATATAAACCTCTGTAGGTATGACATAACAGATATCAAAATTATTTATATTAGCTTGTAGTAAGTGTAAAATATTAATAAGCATATTCTTCTAATGATTGAGCAATGAAAATAACTTGGAGACGAGTTGAGAACATTCTCTGGCTTCATATTGAAAAAGCAAAATAGTACGAAACCTTCAATTAACATGCCTTTATTGTTCAATCAAAACTATGATAGTGGGTGCATGATATGTAAGAGGTAAAAGCAAACTATAATCAGATCTTATTTTATCTTTGTTTTGATAACATCACTATAAATTAAAGAATAATTAGTTGGTATATAACAATACCCTAGTCTCGCCCATCTTGAGCCACTTTTCATATTGGGATGTCTCATCCAACTGGACCTCCTTCTTAAAAAGGAAACAATTAACTTTTCAATCAGTTCATTTTAATTTTTTTACCCATCTCTTTAATTTTCATGTCGAACAGTAAATACTGAAAATGGATGGGACGGAAGGAATAGTTACTATTTTAAAAAAAAACAAAAAGAAAAACAAAGAATTGCTTGTTCCAAATTTTGATCTGCACTATTCAAATTTATTCATTTACTTGAGAGCTAATTTATACATATTCAAATCATATAATGGCATTTAAAACTCTAAACTACTTTATAATTGATAAAAAAAACTCATGAAACCCCAAATATAAAGTACGTGCTCGTTAAAATTATGAAAGATGGGGGGCGGAAAACAATATGATATGCCTAGATTTTGATGAACTGAATAAAGAAATTGGAGAAAAAGAAGAAATCGTAGTTTTTTTTTTATCTATAATTATATATTAAATTTAATTGAAATCATCAATACAAACACCAAGGTTGCAATAAAACACATACTAGTAACATAGCAAATTGAGCTGAATCTAAGGTCTACTTAAACTCCCAAATTAAAGAAAAAAAATATACTATTCATAATAATCGAAAAGGTTTCTACAAAACAACACGATAATATGATACTTTTGAATTTTGATGGGAATACCTCAAAGTTTGATTTTAATGTTCAATTTACGGTGCAAAAATCCAACTTTAATTTCCCTCAACACCAATTTTAGCCTTCAAAAAAGAAATTTTAAACTCATCATCCCACTTAGAATACAAATTATTAATTTTGTAAAAAGAAAAGTTTAAAGTTAAACGAAGAAGTATATTGGAGTCCATATAAAATCTATAGATTAGGTAAAAGATACATTATTACAAGGTAAGTTTTCTCAATGAATTAATATTTTTTTGTAACTTGAAATACATTAAATTGAATATTTCTTACAATTACAATATATTATATTACATTATTGATCTTTAATTTAGAAATATAGTAAGGATAGTGTAAAAAAATTATTATCGATACTTTCTTGGTTGATATCTAATTTCTCTTGATGGATTAAGTATTGTTTATTTATTTATTAAAAAATAAGTAGCTTGAAAAAGACTTATTATTATTAATGTAAAAAATGACATGTAAAGTAGGACTGGGAATTCGGTTAACCACGATCAACCTTAACCTAAATTTCGCCTAATCTAAAAAATATGAAAATCATTAACCATGGCCTAACCATGATCGGTTTTTGGTTAACCAATAACCATGTTGGTTATTTTTTGGTTAACAAATAACCAACAAAATAACCAAAATTCAACATATATGTATAAAATCATCACAAGTCCAAGATCAGGTCTCAAACCAAAAAGTAGAGTTACCAAACAGTCTAATGCAAATAGAAAACTAAAATCAACAATAAAGATTCTAATACATGCCAAGTTCAATAATATTCAAACAAAACACACACATCATATCAAGTAACTTTAATTAGGGCTACAGGAATGAGGGGTGGCGGCTGAACTTTAAAATTTTGGCATTTTGTATTTTCTTTAATTCTTTCTATATTATATGTATTTAATATAAATTTTATATTATGTTTTAATTTTATTTGGTTATTTTGGTTAACCGACACGATTATTCGATTAACCAATAACCGCCAATTTTTTAGAGTCACTAACCATTTACCATGTATTAATCATTTTATATGGTTAATGATTAACCATTTATGACGGTTAATGGTTAACCATCGGTTTTACCAATTTATCACGATTATTTCCCTAGCCCTAATGTAAAGTTTGATTTCACTGAACCATATTAATCAAGTCAAGCTAATCAAATTTCAATTTAACGAATTGAAACTCTTCTTGAGGTCGCTCTAAAGTCGAGTTTAGCACTACTAATATCATTAGTTTGTTTGAAATCTCAATTGTTGGATCTCAATTTCTGAAGAGAGGTATATTCTAATGATTTTTCAATCGATCGACATAATCAATATTTGACCCCAAACTTTCAGTTCTATATTTCTAAGCATATCGTAATATTGCCGATGAGGCCTAGTTTAAGTGACTGGCTGAGATACTTTAAGTTTCTCTTCAGTGAGAGATTTTGGGTTCAATTCCGTCAAAGTACGGTGTAGTGTATTCTCACTTTATCTTGTGGTGTAGTGGTCCCGCTTACGTGCGGAGTAGTAGTCTCACCTTTGTGTGGTGTAGAATTCCCACTTATATGGTGATGTAACGATTTATTTGAGAGTAAATATATATACATTATTGTAATTCTCTAAAAAAAGTATATTGTAATACCGATATGCTTTTTATGGTCTTTATTGTAATGATAATTTTAGTTTTTACAATTTCAAAATTTTAATGACAAAAATATGGAGTTCATTAAGAATTTATTATTTTCAGTAATTACAACAATATACTTAAGGCAAAAGTAGCAAATTTTTTGTTATAATTCCAATAATTTCATAGTTACTATCATATTCAATCATGATGATTTTAGGACTAATAAGGTAATCTACATTATAATATTATTTAATACTTTTATTCTTAAATTAATTATATAGTAGGATATATTAGGCAAAATAAATTTTGTAAAACAAGACTCTTTTTATATTAGTATAGATGAAAGATAAAAAATATTTTATATATATTTCATAGTATAATTATAAATCTGAGGGGATACGGATAATAGCACTTTTGATATTATAATTTTAAATTATAGCACTTTTTTTATTTCCTTAAAATATTAGCACTTTGTGACTTTTATGCCCCTAAATCTTTTATCGAATTACAAATCGTAAAAAGTAACAAAGAATACTTTGTGATTTTATGACTTTTTACATTTTTCATCTCTAAACCCTAAAACTTTCCACCACAACCACCACCACTTTTCTATCGCCGTCGGGTCGCCACCGTATGCACATTTTTTAATGTTTAATCACAAAAATTGTGTGAATCATATTTGCCATCACATACATCTATTGTGTGAATCACAAAAAACTTGATCGTCAATTAGAACAAATTCCATGTGAACAAAACAGAAAATGGGAAGAAACAATAATTACAGTGTGAATTACAAAAAAATAGTTGTGAATCACAAAAACACTACAACAAAAAAAAGATATTGGGACACTTGTTTAGAGACACTTTTTGTTAAATTCCTCCAAAATATATTATTAAGGTATTTTTCAAATATGTGAAATCTTGCTGTCACAGCCCCAAATCCCGAGGGAAGGCAGAAGCCGGGGTGCGACTGGGGTTGGATTAAAGAAGCGGGGGAGAAGGGGGCTAACTGACTAAACATACATAAAAGGCATCGATAAACCATGAACAAGACTTGAATATAAATAAGAAAGAGTCAATCCCTAAGGATTACTCGACAAAAGTACACAAAAGAAGCTAAGTTCATATTTACAAACTTAGACTACAGAGTATTGTTCAAAAAGTACATCTCAAAAAGATATTCAGAGTTTGGCAGCGGAAGGGTTCTAACTAAGCATCCTATACTTTATCTCAACATCAACCGTCGCCGCTCACCGTCGCTTCAACCTGCACATTTAGAAAACAATGCAGGGCTAAGTACAAACGTACTTAGTGGGCACGATGCCGAAATCATAATCATAAGTATAGATAAATATGGCATTTCATAATTGTAGCACATCGGGGTTTTATTGAAAAGGGGCCCGTGTCTACTAAACATTTTCTGACTCTTTTCTCATAAATCACTCGCGCGAGCATTTTCTGACTAATGTTACGTTCAATCTTGACCAATTCTAATTCACCGTGGCTGGTACCCCTCAACAGGATATCACATACACCACAGGTTACAAAGTGCACTAACTCTGGAAAGCACTTAGTAGCTAACTCAGAGCCGATTGTTAGTTAATCTAGTTAGATTAACTCTAAATCTGGAAAACACGAATGTTGACTCAGATAGGTACAAGAGAACTCACATAAAACATAAAATAGTTCATGCCATAATATCACTTTGAAAACACAGGTATCAAAGCGATAAAGAAAGATTTTTCCGAGCATTGCTCGTTTTATTTTGTATATAAAAGCCCACCTCGATATACAGAACTAAAAGCAAAAGCTTCCAACTTCGGATCTTTCGTCCTTTTTTTACAGTTGGCTTCCTCCTTCATCGTAAAACAATAATACTTAATAACGGGTCGTAAAAGATAATCGATCAAAAGAATCGAAATAAGTTTTAGTTGTTTCATTCTTTAGGCATTTGCACGCTTACTAGATTCGTTTTACTTAAATGGGAACGAGACTTGTTCAAATCTCGTTAGAACTCGAAAGGTCTCATACTCGACTCTCGGGTCAGTAGAGAGGGTAGTCGGTAACTTAATACGACTTTAAAGATTATAAGGAGCTAAGTTGGAAAGAATCAACTTAGGCGATTTACGTTTTTGTTCATTTCACGACTTATGAAATTCTCACTTAACTACTTCTTTACTTGAACGAATAAGAGATAAGATCTCGATTGGTTTTCATCACTCAAGGTCCTGCACTTGACTCTAGGGTCAGTAGGGAGATATTCTTTAGATAATACGGCTTAAACGATCGAAAGAAACTAAGTTGTGAACTAAACAACTTAGAAAACAAGAAACTGAAATTTCACTTGCGCAATCCAGTAACTCTGGAGGCTTTCCACAATAGAGGATTTGGAAACAGGGAATGAGCCCTGTACCACTGGAAAGTTTTGGATGTCTAGTTTACGCTCCAATTTACGGATCACAAATCCGATAAACGAGCTAAAAGTTATTACAGTTTCCAGCGAGGGTCGCAAAACTTCCGCGAAAACCCTAATTGCTCGATAGGTTCGACGTATAACGTCTTAGGTTCGTTCTAAGTTCTCGAATTCAAATTTTTTGGAAACTGGGCCCTCAAAGCAGTCATCACGTACTTCCGTACGTGATGAACTCCTTCTCAAAACTCGCTCAAAAGCACGACGTTCTAAACGTCGGATTTCAACTAACAATTACTAAACCAACGAAAAATTCAAAACGCGTTCTAGTTCTCGATTATAACTATAGCTCATATTATAACAACTCGAAAGCTTATGACATCAACTAGAAAGTTGTTCTCAATTCCATCATAAACAATAATATCAAATTAGAATTCTCATTCGACTTCTCGATTATTAGTTACGACTAAATGTTCGTCTCTTACGCATTTTTCAAAGTTGTCGGATTCCGTTCAAATTTTACGACGTCAATCTACATCTAACGAGAATCACTTCTATGCATGCAATCATGTCATAACATCATTATATTTCAACTTATAAGGTGATCTTCGTCTCTTACGTTACGTTAAATATTTTTAGAAAATTCTCAATTTAATTCTATAATCCATTAACAACATTTGCAACATAATTCCCTCAATAAATCATCAATTAACATCAACACATGAAAACCCCTAATTCTACCATAATTTTCGGTTTTCAAGTATATATTAAAAGGATGTTTTTCTTCTCCAATTAACATTATTTATTCACTAATCAACCTCTTATAGCAACTATTAACCAATTGCAAATCCAATTTCAACTAACATGCATAAACCCCTAAATTCAAACTCAAACCCTAATTGATTTTCACAAAAACATAGGGCTTTCGATTCCTCTTCATTCTAATCACTAATTAAACATCTCCTAGGCATGAATTCATCATCAATTGAAGAAAACTAAAAAATCCTACTAATTGCCCTAAAAATTCGGTATTAATGCATAAATTAGGGTTCTTGGTTTTGATCAATTTTAATTCTTAATCATCCTATCTAATACATCTAATTTCATTAATCCAAGATCAATTCATCTATTCCAAAGCCTTAAATTTTCGATCAAAGAAGGAAGATGAGGAGAAGAAGAAAATTGATGGATAGAAGTTAAGAGGAGGGAATTACCTTAAGAATTAATGAAGAGAGTAAGAGGTTTGAATGGAGGGATGTGGACTTGTGATTTTCTTCTTGTTCTTGGAGCTTCTCTTCAATGGAGATGATGAAATGAAGAAGGAGATGGAATAGGAGGGAGGCTGCCGATTGTGAGGGTTTGGGAGGGAAGGAATTGATTTTAATTTGTTAAGTTAAGAGATAGGATGCAAGGTGTAAAGGTAAAATAGTAACTAACATAGGTGTAAAGTTTCAATAGTAAATGCATTAGGTGTCCTAATTTAAACATTATAAAACATAAAAAATCTAACAATGGAGGTGATGATGTCGGTTGGGGGAGAGAAAAAGGAGAAAAATACGCGTTTTTCCGGCGCGATCCGACGTTACGGAAAACGTTCGACGAAAAATGTCGCTCGGCACAAAATCATCGCGATCCGATTCGACCGCAAATTCTAACGTACGAAACTTAATCGGAAAATAAATTTTCAAAATTTATTTTGACAAAAACTCGGGACGACACAGTCCGAGTTTCGTCCGGAAAATCATAAAAACGAACTTTCTCGGGCGAGTTCGTATCGCGATTTCGTGAATGTAAAATCAGACGGTTTTCCGTTCTGAGTTCACGAACTAAAAACTTTTCGTACGCGCTAACCCTAAATACAGTAGTCGTCTAGTTGACTTCCGTAATTTATTTTCAGAAACGGATTCGACCGTTAGTCTTAGAATTCAAAATCGTAAACTTAGGCGTGCAAAGCCATTTATTTAATTAACTTTAAAAGTTTAAGAACGTATGGAATTTACGGGGCATTACACTTGCAAAATTGATGGGGCACTTAAAAGGATCCCGCTCAAAAATTAGTAAATAGTAGTACTAGAGTTTTTGCCTTTTTTGGAATATATAACTCAGCGCCATTCCCATTTCATTTTATCAGTTAGCACAATTACAAAAGCCCTTCTCTGCAAACCTGAAAAACTAAAAAAAAAAACCCCTAACAAGCTAGAATGAAGGTGAGCGTCGGCTAGAAGAAAGGAAAACGGAAGAAGAATTTTTCATGGACAAATTCACCGGGTGGTGCTCTTTCTTCTCCTTACTCACCCCATTTTTTCTGTTTGTTAGTGTTCAATTGTTAATCTCTGCTTTCGGTGGAGTCGAAACTGAGCTCACCAATTGTTAAATTTAAATTTGTAGGAAGATCATTTATATCAAATACCGCGAGTGGCGGCGGAAAGATGACGGTGGCTGAACCATTCCATTGATTAATGGTATTAGTGATAATTTATTTCTATTTGTTTCCTTTGCTTCTTGTTAGTTGATGTTTCTTGGAAAGAAAAGAAAATTCATTTTTTCTACCAAGTTATAATTTTAAAAATCTTTTTAGTTTAGTCAAGATATAGTTTCTATTGGAATTTAGTTATTTGAATCTTTTATGCTGGGGTTATTCAAATTCATCCTATTTATGAAATATGATATTATTAGATTACAAGTTATAGCTTTATTTGTTCATTTTTTGGATTTTGACTGGACTGCTTTTAAGTAATACTTTGTTTTTAATGATTTGTTATATATGTACAAGTCTTTTTAATCAAGTTGAAGTGTTATCATATAGAGAAGAATCAATGGTGTTAATTATATGTTTAGAATGAGATAATGTTATTTGTTTTGGTTTGTTGATCAATACTAATGGACTCTGGTTGAGATGCCTTTTAAAGTATTGTGTAAGTTTCTTTATACCTTTAAGATCACGTGACATGCTTTAGATGAACCACGAGTAAGATGATCATGTTGGAAGATTTGAGTTTTTTTATTTCTTGCCATGGAGAATCTTAGTTTTCTAGGCAGTAGGTCGTAACTCGTAAGCATCATTTAGCTCTCCTTACTTACTGATTCAGGCATTTCAATTATGTCAAAATAGTAGATTCAAATTCAAAAACTTGTGCAGACTTTTTAACTGGTTGAGGTATTTGTGTACTATGTTCTTGCAATGCGTGTGTACAAATTACATATTGAAAAACCACTTTACTAATCAATTACACAGTCATATTTGGCCTACAGGTGCAGACATAAAAAAAAAAGTAGGAAAGAATTTTGGAAAAGATGTCCATTTGTTAAGGTATTTTGTTCCCTTAATACTTCACTATTGGATCTTTTCCCCATTTACAGAATTGTTACGCAAGTGCAGTTAGCTTGTGAAGTATAAATCTTTTTCATTTCCTATTTTTTGTCTGGTATGTGAGAATTATAAACTTTGTTTTGCAATTCTTTAAATATCTCTATAAAGATTTGTATGTGAAGGGTGGATCTACGTTGCGTATTTTGAATCTCAAGCTTTTTAGACATTGACAGTTGCGGAGCATTACCAATATCAGGATTTTAACTTAATTCCTTGTTGTGTTGTATTTATAGGCTTCATACGAACTTACAATATGTAAATTTTGACTTGAGATGAGATGATGTGTCTTCCAATATCTTAGATTGATATTTGTTAGGTGCTTAACCATATGTATAATATTATTGTATTTCTTCATATTGAAGAATTGACCACTAAGGGTGCGTTTATTTTGATGGAAAATTTTCCATTGGAAAATGATGGATAAGAAAAGGTGAGAAAATATTAACATTTCCATCATTTTCTTATCTCATGTTTATTAAGTTGGAAAAGAAAATTATCACATGGTCCCCCCACTCCTTGCCATTTTTATGCCTTTTGTTCATTGGAAAATATTTTCACACTGCTAACCAAAGAAAATATTATCCAACATTGGAGAGAAAAAGATTGAAAAGGGGCTACCCGAGAAAGTTATCCACCCTGTGCGGAGAAAATTTTCTATCAAAATAAACTTGTGAAAAAGATAGAAAATGAGAGAAAATATTCATTTTCCACCCTTTTCCATCAAAGTAAACGCACCATAAAGGATATAAGCTTCTTCTTTCCTATGCATCTCCCTATTAACGTGTGTATCAATTAGGAATTCCAAATTGGTGTGAGCTTTGTCACTCCTTTTGGGCTACTTTGTTGAGCCTATTATTCATACACTTTTGTTGTACTGTATAATATCAATTTTGCACTACTACATTGTTGTGCACAACCTTATTGTCTAATGTTTCATCTCTAAACTCTTTTGTGTTATTGTGACTTGTTTATTTTGTGTTGCTTTATCTAATACACAGATAGTCTTGGAGGAAGATGAAAATTAATGCGAAATCTATTGGAGCAGCATCACTCAACCTCACAGGACCTTTAGTAATTTAGATGGTGTTACTTTTTTGTTTTTGAGATGATTTTTTTTGGCATATGTTGAACATGAGATTCTGTAATAGAAGCACTATGACTCTATTTAGTTATTGAAATTTTGATGACATTATATATGTATTTATGTTCAAAGTTCAATACAAATTGCAAATGCATTTTATTTGTTATACACGGTACTCTACATTTCTTTATATACTAATTTGGGGCACACAAATTTCAATACTACACTTGAACGGCATTAATAAGTGCCTCAAGATATTAATATGGGGAGATAAAATTAAATTTGAGGCTACATATTTGTGTACCGATATATCATAAAGGCACCAATAAGTGTCCCGATATTTGTTTTATATTCATAAACATATATCCCTATAAACTTTCAAAATATTTTTAAACATTTTAAAAGGCATTTGTATGTGTCTTGAGAAATCAATCTCGGGGTATAATAAAATGCTTGGAAAGATATTGGTATTGAGGCACATAAAAAGTGTCTCTAATCCTATTGGGACACGATACTTGAAGACACATGTAATAAGTGCCCCTAAAATTAGAAGTGCCCCAAAAGACCACGTATTGAGGCACTTTTCAGTGTCTAGAAAGTCTTTTTTTGTTGTAGTGAAATATCCGTCTACCTTAACCAAATTCTAATAGGACATGTTTGGAAATAATTAAATAATTTTGGGACTTGTTTGGTTAGAAACATAGGAACCCATGACGAATTTGGGCAATTACCTACGGGTACCCGCTACACAAACTCATTATAAAATAAAAACTACTCATATAATTTTGTAATAACTCGATTTCTCTAAGCGTAAATTAATCGTCATAAATATGATCATGCATGCTTAAGTACTTTTAATGTGTGTTTATATGTGATTATATGTGATTTTGTGTGATAAAAATTTCTGAGAATAAATGTTCTCGTGAAATTACCAAAATACCCCTAAGGAAAAAATCATAATTTTTCTTGTTTCGGCAACTCGAAAAGAAGATGTGATGGGTTATATGAGTTTAGAAATGTGAGTTTTAGCATAAGTTCTAATTTCGGAAATTTTTGAGACAGTTTGACTTTTCGATGAATAGTAGCTTTGACCAAAAACTCAACCCTTGATCAACGAGCTCCCATTTTAGTCTAATTAGTGTCATTAGACTCTAAAATTTATTTTAAGACTATTGAAGCGAGTTAGAGATTTTTCCAAGATCGTTTGAGTCGAGTTGGAATTTTATTTTGAAAGTATACTTAAGTGAATAATAACTTTTACGACATTCTTCGTTATTCGGAATTCATACCTAAAAGTTGGGCTCTTTTGAATCTAGAAATTATTTTATGACTGATGGTGAAGATTAGAGTGAAATCCGATGTTTGCAATTTAAGTTATAAGCCATATTATTCGAGTAGACGAATATAAATAGTAAAATTTTCCGATTTCTTCGTTTCTTGGAATTTTTGATTCGAAACTTAGATTTTCCGAATTTATAAATTAATTTATGAGTATTGGTGCGAAGTAGAGTGATTTTGGATGTCGGGAAAGTACCGAAGATGAGTTTTTAAGTCGAGAGAATCAGACATTTTTAAGAGGAATGTTTTATACCGAAGAGGAATTTTTACCCGATAAAAACTACCTAAATAAATCTAGAACTCTCTCTCTCGTCTCTCATGGCCATGTCGGCACACACACACTCATCTCACACTCTCAATTTCCATTTCTCACTCTCAATTCCATACTCTCAAATTCTACTCTCTCTATTTTCCCTACTCTCACACCATGGAGTGAAGAACACTCTCTCTTATCTCCTCCAAGCCTTATACCACACGGCTCTCTCTACTCTCAATATATTCAACATCTCTCAAGGCTTGCCCACTCTCAATTACTCTCACCATCACATGCATACTACTCTATTCCATTTCTCTCTCTCCATCGGCTCTCTCTCTCTCACTCTATCATCTCTCTCTCTCTCACTCTATCATCTCTCTCTTTCCTTCCAACACAATTCTCCTCCTTCCATCTCCTCCAAACTGCCAAGAGAATTGTAGCAACCCTTAGCCATCATTTTTCATCGATCAAAGCATAAGAAAGGAGCTAGAGTTGCGTGGAATGAAAAGAAGTTGTTAATCGATAAAGAGTAGTAGTAAGAATCCCATTCTTTCTTTCTTATATGATCGAATTTTAGCATGAAAGTAGCTAGATATGCTCTTGAATATCTATGCATGAAACCTTGATCAAGCATGTTTTCCATGCACTAGGAAAGAAGAAAAAGGAAATCTAAGCTATGCATGCATGTATATGATGCTATGAGATAAGAAGAAAAAGTAGGAATTCATGTCTTTGATTTCTATCATGATAATATGATTAGATACATGTTCTAAGGATGATAGCATGATCCATGAAGGAAAAATCCTTGTATAACCGAAAATGAAAAAAAATTTAGGGTTTGCATGCTTTAGTTATCTTATGATCTTATTGTTATAGATGATGTTATTTGAGCATGACTTGATGATTTATGTAATACCCCAGACTTTTTCTACAGTCTTTAAAAATAAAAATTAATAATAATTATGGCTTTGCACGCCTAAGATCATGAAATTAAATTCTAAAATTTACGGTGAAATCCGTTTCCGAAAATAATTTCCAGAAATCGGAGAAACGACTACTATATTAGGGTTTTCGCGTCCGTTAAGTTTTTCGCCCTGAAACTCGGAATCGAATTCCGTCAGAATTTACATTCACTTTTTCTTCTAGACGAGTTCACCGGAGAAAGTTAATTTTTATGATTTTCCGGACGAATTTTGGACTGTGACGTCCCGACTTTTTCTCGGATTTTGAAAAACGAATTAGTTTTTCCGAGTACGTAAATTATTTCCAATCTAACGGACGAATTAGATTTCGTCAATTCCGTAACTAACAAGAAAAGTATTTCTCGACTTTTAAAACAACATTTAAGAGCCGGAAACGAGATTTTTCGTATAAAATTTCCCTCGCCAAACGCTCCCTAACGACTCACCTTTACTTTGTGGGATATTTTTCATCACTTTATGAGTCACCATTGTGACTCATCATCTCTCTCTCCCACCTCCTATTACCGCCATCACCTCCCCCATTCTCTCTCTCATTTTCTTTTCATCATCTTCCATTGGAGACTCCATTCCAAGCTTTCTCCAAGAGCAATACTCTTCCGTCTACCGATCAAATCCACATCCGAGTTCATATTACGAAAGGTAAGAGCTTTATCTTCCATTTGAACCGAACAAACTTTGTTTTCCCCAATTTCTTTTTTTTCGAAAATAAGGAGAATGAAATAGCATGTTGTCTTTGATCGAATATTGTTCTAGGATGTTTAGAATCGAGTTCTACGGATCAAATCATGAAGAAAAATCAAGAACCCTAACCTCTAATTATTACCGAAAATTTTCAGATTTTGGGGCTTTGTTTCGTGCTCGATTTCTTTGTCGATTGAATGTTAGATTAGTGTTCGGTATGATGTTAATTGATCGTATGAATTGTTTTAGATTTTTCTAAAAATAAAATCCAAAACCTAAGAGACGAAGAAGGCTCGATTTAGGTTAGTAAATATTATGAAATGCTCGATTGTTTGATGGAAATGAGATATACGATGCATGAGGATAAATATATATTAATTTGAGAATTTTCTAAAAATAAAACGAGAAATGTAAGAGATGAAGATGTGTTGATAAGTCGAGGCTCGATAATGTTTTGATAATATGATTTGCATGTTAGTAATGCTCGTTAGATGATAATCGTTGTCGTAAAATTTGAATGAAAACGGAGAATGTAAAATTTTACGTAAAAGACGAACGACGGTCGATAAGTCGAGAATAGATGATGATATGAGGATGTGAATTACGTATTTATGATTCTTGATAGATGATGAATAACGTTGTAAATTTTGAACGAATTCTAAAGATGTTAGATTTTTCGTAAGAGACGATCGATTGATGATAAGTAATGATAGAAAAGTCGATTAATGATTCTATTTGGATATTGATGATTGTTAATGATTAAATAACGAGTTTGTAGTTGACGACATATTCGTCCGAGTATTGAAAAGATGAGTTGTAGTTATAATCGAGAAGTAGAAAGAAGAAGTTAGGAATTTGAACGAGAACTTGAATTGGTTTAGTAATTGTATAGTTTGAACGACGAGTTTTGATCGTCGTGTTTATAAACAAGAAATGAAAAGGGGTCTATCACGTATAATGATACGAGTACACTGTATTGAGTCAGTAAATTCGTGAGAATTTAGGTTCGATAACATAGAACGAACCTAGAAAACCGTGTGTCGATTTTATCGAGCATTAGGGTTTCACTCAGCAGTTCTTGTGACCTTTCACGGAAACTGCGATATCTCCCAGCTCGTTTATCAGAATTGAGATCCACGAATTTGAGAGTAAACTAGACACCCGTACCTTTCTTTTGGTATAAGATTCGACCCTTGTTTCGCAATCCCCTGTTCTGGACAGACTTACTGACCTCGTGCAGTGCATGTTCAAAATGTAGTTTCTTAAGTTGAATTCTTCTCAACTTGAACTCTTTCGACCTTTTTAGTCGTTTCAAGTTATCGACTACCTTCTTTCTACCGGCCTAAAGTGTCGAGTACAGAACCGAGTGAGTGTCAAACGAGATGCGTTCGTATCTCGTTTCTTTTTAACTAAAATAGTTTAGTTAACGTGCAAATGCCTAAATGTCTAAAGAACAAAAACTTAATCCGATTTTTCGTATTCGTTTATCGTATGCGACCGAGCTTTAAAGTATGATTTTCACGATGAAGGAGGAAGTCGACACCACGGTTAGGACGGAAGATTAGAAAATGGAAGCACGTGTCTTGTTCTGTATTTAATCAAGGTGGGCTTTCCTATATACAAATAAAACGAGCAATGCTCGAAAACCTTTTCTTTATCGCTTTGATAATCGTGTTTTCAAAGTGATAATCATGGCATGAACTGTTTTGTGTTTTATGTGAGTTCTCTTGTGCCTTATGAGTTAATCAAAAGGGGTTAACTAACGATCGGCTTTGAGTTAGTCAAAAGGGGCTTTCCAAAGTTAGTGCACTTATAGCCTGTGGTGTATGTGGTATCCTGTTGAGGGGTAGCCAGCCACGGTGAATTATGACTGGTCAAGATTTGAACGTAACATCTATGAAAAATGCTTGATCAAGCTACTTTATGAATGAAATGCAAATGTTTAATAGGCACGGGCTATTTTAAATGAAAACCCCGATGCGCTATAAAATGAGATGCTTGTTTATCTATACCTATGATTATATTTTCAGCAACGTGCCCACTAAGTACTATTGTACTTAGCCCTGCATATGTTTTCTAAATGTGCAGGTTGAAGCGACGAAGCGGCGACGGTTGAGTTAGAGTTGAATAAGAATTAAGGAAGACCTTGTATATAGTTCACAATTCTGCTGTTAGACTCTAAACTCTTTTGATGTTGTGTAATAATCACTGTAGCATAAGTTCTGTAATATAACTTAGAAGCTTTTGAAATGCTTTGTCGAGTAATCTTTCGAGATTAACTCTTTCATTCGTCAATAAAGTCTCGTTCATAGAAGATAAGATGTTATGTATGTATGTTTATTCTTTCATCCCTCTTCTTCCCCGCTTCTTTAATCCAACCCCAGTCGCACCCCGGCTTCTGCCGTCCCTCGAAATTTGGGGCTGTGACAATTTAATTGAAGAAATAAACATGTTAATGAAGAAAGTCACTTGAGAAAGATGATGAATAGTGAAAATTGAAAAAAAAAAAGTGAAATATAACTTGTATGTTTAAATTAAAGAAAGAAATCCATAATTCAAGTATGCTAGAGTATGAAATCATGGATAAATTGAAGTTAAGAATTTATTTGCTAGATATATGTGTAATACTGAAAATTATGCCTCAAAAACATAAGTTATAATCCTTATGTTATAATTGTTATATTGATAAATTAAAAATGAAATTAAAGATATACTAAGAGTGAAATTGCTAACAATCAAAAGAAATAAACTCATAAGATTACTAAGTATAAGAATTTCAAGAGTATGAGAGAAATAAATTGGGAATTTTATTCCTATATGTTATATGATTTAATTAAGGTTATAAAAGTGAAATTGGAAGAGAAATAAGTCTTAAGTTATGAAGGAACTGAATAAATAATCCCCCTAGCATAAGAAATTGAAAAATTCGAACTACACTAAGCACAAGAATTGTGTTTTTAAATTCTTTAAGTCCAAATGGATGAATTAAGCTAAGAATAATGAAATTCAAATTAATAAAACAAGATAAGAGGTTAAAATCAAGAATTGATTGAATAATGAGAAAACCCCCAATTTATTCGAACCTTATAAGTATAAGGAAAATAAAATTCTAAGTGTTCTTGAAGACAATAAGATAGATTGATCCTAAATTAATGAAATTAGGATTTATTGGAATATAATTATGTATTCAATTGAAAGAAATAAAAATCTATGAATAGAACCCTAAATTAATCGATAAGAAATTAGGGTTAATAGTGATTTTTCTTTTCTATGACTAAAAGATGAAATTGATGAAGTAATTATGCAATTAGAATTTCTATAAGCATAATAAGACTTTGAATTAATAAAATTGAGTAAGAAATTATATATCTATAGAAAAATTCGAAGAACTCAAGAATAAGAATTAGGAACTTTTGATTTTAAAATGAATTGGATAAATTGATGTTATAAGAGTTCAATTGGGGTAATTTTAAGTATACTAGCAATTGAAAATATTGAAAAATACTAAATATTAAGAAAATGACTTAGTGCAGAAAATTAAAATGGAAAATTTATAAATTTTGGCTAAGTAAAATATGTAGATGATGTTACCAACATGAAATTGAGATCAAAACAAGTATGATAGCCACTTGAATAACTTAATTTCAAATTCGTACGACGAAGTTATGAAAAAGTCAACAAAACGTAACAAAAGGTTGACTAACGAGAAATTAAGTGAAATTAAGCAAATTAAAGAATTAAAAGAGTTTAAATAATTAATGGAAGTATGTTAGAAGTTGAATCGAGTAAAAAAGAGTCCTTAATAATAAAGTAAATAAATGACGAAAAATAATAAGTATAAATAGTATTTTCTCGATTCTTGAGTCCAAAAATATAATCGAGTGAGAATCGTTCAATTGGAACTAATTTTAGTAAGATATAAAAATTTGAGAATATTCTGAGCAAGTCTATATATATATATATATATATATATATCTTGAAAAACGTGTCGAGCTTCGACTCGATAAAATTTGTATGAAGTCTCGAAATCTAAAATAAAATTCATATTTAGATTCCTTGAATTTTTCTAAATAAAATGAAGTTAATTTCATAAGAAAATGAGAATCTAAAGTCCGAGTTAAACACTCGATCAAAATAATAATAGTATATAAATATTGATTATTATATAAGTATGTATGTGTAGACGATATCATCGAAAAATGTTGTGTGAATAAATGAGAGTAAAACTCGAGAATTTTATAAGTAAATCGACTAAGGAAGTTGAGAAATCGATTTTCATTAAGTAATAAGTTATTGATTTCCAATAAGTATTGGAAATTAGATTATATTCTTAACCTAGGAAATTTTAGAGTTTTAACCGTCGATTAAAGCTTGGGTAGAAAATAAGAATTGATCGGTTAAATAGAATAATCAAGAGATTTGAGCCTGAGTCAAGTAGAAGTCCGAGCAAAGAGACAAGTATTCGTTGTTTTCCGAACTCGTCCTCATTAAATATTATTTTGAAAGATACGAGTGAAGTCGAGAGGTAGAAGTAGCGTAATGAAAGAGATAGAATGAATTACGCCACTTCTAGGTAGGCTTTCTGAACTAAAACTAAATGATGAATGCACTTATTATTTATTATGTGCGCATTTTATTAAATTGATTGACTTGCCTATGTTTTAATGTTTTTGGTGTGCAATCCTCTACTTGATATTGTGAGAATAAGTTCTGTGGACGCAGAGGAATAATGTCCTGCACAAGATGGGACAATGCATACATTAGATTAGGTGACCGTGAGTCTTGTTACAACTTAGCCGGTCGTTAAGTAACTGTGAGCCTTGCTTCAGTTGGGCCGGTTATGTAAAGGCTGTGAGCTCTGCTATGATTGGGCCAGTCATGGTGCTCGAGTAGGAGGCCTACTTCTCGACACCATAAGAAGACAAGGCGCGTAGATGGATTCATACCCGTATAAATGGTTGCAACTGATTTCAGAAAATAAATGAAAAAGTTTTTAGCTGCCACAAGTCGTAAATTCTTTTAAATAATATATCTAACACTTGTGATGCAGCAGAAGAGGCAAGTACAATAATATAGCTCTAGCGAGCAAGTTTTCAAATTGTTTTTGGCATGTGTCCACTGAGTACGTTGTACTCACGCCCTGTATGTTATTTCTAAAATATGCAGATTAGCTCGAATGAGGAGGTTGCAGAGTGCTTGGACTGCTCGTTGTTAATATAAATCCATTTTGGAAGTTTAGCTTGAGGTTATGTGTCTTCATACATATAGCCTTGAGAATTGATGTCGTTTGTTTAAATTCCGCTGCAACACTGTTATTTTGATTTGATTGCATGCTCGAATCCTTGACACAACAAGCTCGTGTGCTCGAACAAAACCTTAAATCCTTTCTGAATTCCGTTTTCAAACGTTGAAAAAGTCTTCTAACGATTCCTCGAATTTTCTTAACCACCATTTGTTTATTGAACCTAAATGATGGCCCACTTCTGAATGCAATACTTGTTAATCACCCAACCTAATTCCTTTGTTGGATTCGATATTTGACTTTGCTTGGGTATTCATTCATTTGAGAATAAATGATTACAAACCCACCTTATTGTAATTATGAATCCATTGTTGAATTAAATTCTTATTCATCGAGCATTTTACTTGAGTTAAACTTTAGTTGTTCCATCTCACTGCCCCTTGCATTCTAATCATTTCAATATTCTAGAAGTCGGGCTGTGACAAATTTATAATAATATTATAAAATAACTAACTACTAATATATTTTAGTATAATAAAGCAATATACACATCATTGTATAGTGAACAACAATTGTTAAGCTCGAATACTTAATATTTTAGTTTGATAAATTGAAATGCCACGGAAAAATATAAAATCATGAATTTGCATTGGAAATTGTACAATTATTTGTATAATGGCATGCAAAATATGATGAAAAATGTATTTAATTACAAATATATAACCCAATATATGCAATAATATTTCAAAAGTAACCATTATTTTCTCGCAAATAAATGAATAATTCATTGATATTAGTATCATAATTTCATAAACACATTTCCATCAATCTTTAGACAAACAACTGGAATAAAATAAGTTGGAGATGTAATTAAGCATATCTTTTTGAGTAGCCTATCGAATACTTGGTGTTGGTCCTTGTGCTATGCACGAGAGCATTTTATTATTTTATGCTTATATGAAAGTGATGTTTTAGTTGTATAAATTTATATTGATAAATAGAAGGATGTTGTGTGCGATTGAATATGGAACTCAAACATCACGAACTACATGACATACATGAAGATAAATTTTAACTAATAATTTTTAAAAGATTAATAATAACATCCTTTATTAAAATACCCTCTCTTATCTTTCTTTGTTAATACATACAAAAACTCATATATAACATACATGAAGTAATGAATTCATACATGAAGGTACGAATCCATACATGAATGTATACATATATGAATACATCAATAAATATAAACATACAAGAAATACATACAAGATAACCACAATTTCTACAAACCCACTTTCATTCTCGTCGTCAATGGCCAAACAACCTCCATCGTCGTCTCATTGTCGTTGCTGAAGCTGGACTTTGACTATCCGCCGATTCGAACCCCGCCGATAGGCGGATTTTTTTTCTCTTAGTCTCCCCAACGCTGTGATTCCAGTCGTTTTCTTCTGATGAGATGGAAACGTGCATCTATTGTTTGCCATTGGCTCATGGTGGAGGGGTAGAGCCGTCACCGCATCTCGCTCAACACGTAGGTGGAGCTTGCCGATGCCATACCCTGTTTTGATTTTCATCACGAAAATGCAATTGCAAATCTATTAGCATCGGCGACGATGCGTTGATTCTGATAACCGGCGACAGCGTGAAAGGCTGCGATGGTGACCGATGAAGCGAAGAGAGGGAAACAAAGCAGCTACACCTTGATTGTGTGTGTGTCTGTGAGTGTGTATGACTCTACAGTAGATGGCGGAAGGGATGCGGATGGTGGCGGCGTGAAGGCAGCACCGGTCAGTGGCGGACGCACATGGGAACAAAAATGTACCCCCCAAAAAAAAAATTTCTAGTAGTTATATATCTATCTAATGTTAATAATAATTTCATTGAAATTTATTAATAGTCAGCCCAATAGAGTAATAACATTACAATTGATACAAATAAAAAATATAATCCGTAGCCCAAATTCCAGCCCAAGCCCAAACCCAATAAAAATGAAGATTTCGATGACGAGATTGCCACTCGCATTCATGAAATGAAGACTCGTCGAATAATAAATTAGATAATCATGTAATATCTTTCTTTTTTGTATTTTGAAGTGTATCTTTGATATTGAACCATATTTGATCTCTTTATAAACATTTTATCTATTTTTTTCATTTTAATTTATATTTATTCTTGTACAACTTAAACAAAAAAATTGGGGGCTTCGCCCCCGTACCCCTCGAGCATGGAGGGCCACGCGCCCCTAAATTAAAAATCCTGGGTCCGCCACTGGCACCGGTGACCGGTGAAACGAAGAGAAGAAGAGGGAGCCAGAGAGCAGCTACACCTTACTTATTTGTGTGTCTTTATGTGTGTGTATGTGTCAGCATGTTTGTGCGTGTGTGTATGTGTATGATTTGTGTGGGTCTATGTGCGCGCGTGTGTGTTGGGTGTGTGTGTGTATGTGTATGATTTGTGTGGGTCTATGTGTGCGCGTGTGTGTTGTGTGTGTGTATGATTTGTGCTGGTCTGTGTGTTTCAGTGTGCGTGTTTTGATAAAGAGAGAAATATTTCATTCTTAAAATGGTTCATGTATATTGTTATGTATGTATTCGTGTATAAGATGAGAGCATAAAGATAAATAAGGATATGGAAGTAATTTTACAATAATTTTGGTTAGTATTTACTCCCCTGATCCATTGATATTGTCATGTTACTCTTAGGCACGAAGATTAAAAATAAGGATAAAATGATAGAAAGTTAGTAGTCACATCACTTTTGAAAGATTTTAAAGGGTTAAAACTTTCGTTATTTGGAAGATGACAATATGAGTGAGACACCTAAATAAGGAAATGATGACAATATGAGAAGGTCGGAGGAAGTAGCATTTAAAGATTAATTGTTAGAATTTATCTTTGTTTTTGTAAAATGGTTATTTTAACTTTTCGCCATTTATGCTATTATTTTATTTTTGTGAAATATTAGTGAAATGTGAGGAAAGAATCAAAGAAAGATAATTGAGAAATTTAACCAAAGAACTCAATGTAGCTCAATTGTTAGTATAAATGTCTCTTTAATGCGTGTGTATCAAATTATGTATAGTCATTTAATAAGTTGTTTCTTTGAAAATTTTATGTAGATGTTGAGGTACTATCAAAAAATAGATAAAAACTCGTCTTTGCCTATTGTGAATCTATACTAATATAAAAAGTCTTGTTTTACAAAATTTGTTTTGCCTATTATATCCCTACTATATAATTAATTTAAGAATAAAAGTATAAAATAGTATATTATAATTTAGATTGCCTTATTAGTCCTAAAACCATATCATGATTGAATATGATAGTAACTACGGAATTATAACAAAAAATTCGTTACTTTTGCCTTAATATATTATGGCAATTACTGAAAATAATAAATTCTTAATGAACTCCATATTTAGTTAGAAACTAACTACTATTATTTTTATCGTTCAAAATTTGAAATTGTAAAAACTAAAATTATCATTACAATAAAGACCATAAAAAAGCATACCGGTATTACAATATTTTTTTTTTCAGGGAATTACAATAAGGTATATATGTTTACTCTCAAATAAATCGTTACACCACAATATAGGTGTGAATTCTACACCACACAAAGGTGAGACCACTACTCTGCACGCAAGCGAGACCATTACACCACCAGATAAAGTGACAATATACTACACCGTACACTGGCGGGATTGAACCCAAAATCTTTTTAAAGAGAGATTTAAAGTATCTCAGTCAGTCACTTAAACTAGGCCTCATCGGTAATATTACAATATACTTAGAAATATAGAACTGAAAGTTTGGGATCAAATATTAATTATGTCGGTCGATTGAAAAATAATTAGAATATACCTCTTCGGAAATTGAGATCCAAACACTTGAGATTTCAAACAAATTAATGAGATTAGTAGTGCTAAACTCGAGTTTAGAGCGACCTCAAGAAGAGTTTCAATTCGTTAAATTGAAATTTAATTAGCTTGACTTGATTAATATGGTTCGGTGAAATCAAACTTTACATGTTATTTTTGACATTAATAATAATAAGTTATTTTCAAGCTACTTATTTTTTAATAAATAAATAAACAATACTTAATCCATCAAGAGAAATTAGATATCAACCAAGAAAGTATCGATAATAATTTTTTCTTACACTATCCTTACTATATTTCTAAACTAAAGATCAATAATGTAATATAATATATTGTATTTATAAGAAATATTTAATTTAATGTATTTCTAGTTATAAGAAAATATTAATTCATTGAAAAAACTTACCTTGTAATAATTTATCTTTTACCTAATTTATAGATTTTATATGGACTCCAATATACTTCTTCGTTTAACTTTAAACTTTTCTTATTACAAAATTAATAATTTTTATTCTAAGTGGGACGATGAGTATGAAATTTCTTTTTTGAAGGCTAAAATTGGTGTTGTGAGGGAAATAAAAGTTGGATTTTTGCACCGTAAATTGAACATTAAAAGCAGACTTTGAGGTATTCCCATCAAAATTCAAAAGTATCATATTATCGTGTTGCTTTGTAGAAACCTTTTCGATTATTATTTTTTTAATTTGGGAGTTTAAGTAGACCTTAGATTCAACTCAATTTGCTATGTTATTATGTGTTTTACTGCAGCCTTGGGTGTTTGTATTGATGATTTCAATTAAATTTAATATATGATTATAGATAATAAAAATTTAAGATTTCTTATTTTTCTCCAATTTCTTTATTCAGTTCATCGAAATCTAGGCATATCATATTGTCTTCCGCTACCCCATCTTTCATAATTTTAACGAGCACGTACTTTATATTTGGGGTTTTATTATTATTTTTTATCAATTCTAAAGTAGTTTAGAGTTTTAAACGACATTATATGATTTGAATATGTATAAATTAGCTCTCAAGTAAATGAATAAATTTGAATAGTGCAGATCAAAATTTGGAACAAGCCCTTCTTTGTTTTTTTTTCTTTTATTTTTTTTAAATAGTAACTATTCCTTCCATCCCATTCATTTTCAGTATTTAGGACTGTTCAACACGAAAATTAAGGAGATGGGTAAAAAACTAAAATGAATAGATTGAAAAGTTAATTGTTTCCTTTTTAAGAAGGGGGCCCAGTTGGATGAGACGTCCCAATATGAAAAGTGGCTCAAGATGGGCGGGATTGGATTCTCATCTTTATAAGTTTATTTGATGTCAATTTGTATTGAGAAATCATGTTTAGAACGAGTTTTGTGCTTAAGTATTGTTAATTTGTGAAATATGATGCTCGTTCGTAATTTGTTTGATTTTGCAGAAATTTAGAGTTAATCTTATGCAAATTGAGCATGATAGGATGAAAGTACAGTTCGATAGGAGTTCGTAGGCGAAAATGGATCCAAAATTGAAGTTATAATGAAGGAGAACGGGCCAAAACAAAAACGTTGCACGCTGGCCCAGTATACATGCGGACAACACGCGAATTTCCGAGATTTATCCTATTTTTGGTTATTTTCTCCTATTTTGGTTATTTCCTACTCCTATTAGGATACAACTTTGTACTCTCCACACCTATATATATATATGTCCTCCAAAACACATCTCTCATCTCTCATCTTATCATTTAATCCTTTAATTTCTTATCTTTTTATCACAGCCCCAACTCCCGAGAGACGGCAAAGCCGGGGTGCGATTAGGGATTGGAATAAAGAAACGGGAAAGAAAGGGAAAACTACTGAATAAACGACATTTGTAACATAAACTACTATGAATTTGACTTCATTGAATAAAAAGGGAGTCGATATCGAAAGATCACTCGACAAAGTTTGATCAGAGAAAACTAGGTTTAAAGTGTAAACAACTTAAACCGAAAGGATTTACATTAATAAGAGAACCGACTTTAATTAGTGAAAGAAAGAGTAAATCACGGAGGATCACTCGACATAGCTATTCTTAAAATGGACTAAGTTCAAAGGATGAAACTTAGTTATAGGTTATATTTTAACTGAAACTAGTTTACAGAATTGGCAGCGGAAAAGCGTAGAAAATGATATCACATATCGAATGTAAAATCGAGGCTCAATTAATCTTTACTTCCTTAATTACGACCTTTACTCAACCTCCTCCGCCTTCGTCACTCAACCTGCACATTCAAAAACAAACATGCTGGGCTAAGTACAAAAGTACTTAGTGGGCACATTGCCGAAACCAACTCACAAGAGTATTGATTTAATTATGCGTCATTTCATAAACATTTGAATAAAACCTTTACTGCTGAACACTTATTTTCTAAATGACACACTGTGGGTTTTAAACTCACATCCGATCGTCTGGAAAGCACCTGTGGGCTAACTCAGAAACTGTCCCTCTGGATATCACATGTGGGCTATCTCAGAATCTGATCGTTTAGTTGGAATTATCTGGATAGCAGCCTGAGGGCTATCTCAGAATCCAATACTCTGGTTAGCACCTGAGGGCTAACGCAGAGAGACATAATAGAATTCACATAAACAATTCATTAAAGCACTGATAGAACTTTAATACTCACTTATTGAAACAATACGTAATCACTTTCGAGCAACGCTCGCATATAAATACTTTAATACTCATTTATTAAAGCAAAACGTAAACATCTTCGAGCAACGCTCGCATATAAATAAGGCAGTAATTGATACACTTTCGAAAAGCCCACGTAATATTACTTCATAAGTAATGGCATTCAACGGAGATTTTGGTTTTAGAAAGCCCACCTCGTTCGCTTACAGAACTATTACTCGTACTTCCGTCTTCCATCCTGTCTTCTATTCTCGTTCTCCTCCTTGGAACGCAAATAATAAAACAACGATAAGTTGTCGAGTCGATAGAAGAAAATGGAAATCGAAACTGAAATCGAATTAATCTTTTAAGTTCTTAAGCTTTAGGCATTTGCACACTTAACTAGATTCTTTTAGTTAATCTAGATCGAGACTCGAACACTTCTCGTTTAGAACTAGCTCAGTTTCTTACTTGACACTGAGGTCGGTGAAAAAGGGTAGTCGATAACTCATAACAACTTAAAAGGTCTTAAGGAGTTAAGTTGAAAAGAATTCAACTTATGAAAATGAGTTTTGAAAATTCCCTGTACAGGTCAGTAACCATCACGCAGAACAGGGAATTTCGAAACAGGGGACGTACCCTGTACTAAAAGAAAGCCACGGATGTCTAGTTTACTCTCCAATTTACGGATCTCGATTTCGTTAAGCGAGCTAGGAGATATGACAGTTTCCGTGAAACGTCGCAAAACAGTCCGAGTGTAACCCTAAGGCTCGTTAACTCGGTGCACGGCTTCCTAGGTTCGATTTATGCTAATCCTCTGTTTTTCACACGAAATTATTGACTCAAGGCAGTCAACACGTATTTCCATACGTGGTGAACTCCTTTTCAATTCTCGATTACTAATACGACGATTAAAACCTCGTCATTCAAAACTAGTCAATTACTATACCAAAGCAAGTTCATTTCTCGTCTCCACCCTCGATTACAACTATCACTTAATATTTAACAACTCGGACGAACACACTGTCAACTATAAACTCGATCTCTTAATGGTAAGATTCATTAATATCTAAATAGAATCCTTACTCGACTTTTCTTTCGTTACTTATGTTCATTTGTTCGTCTCTTACGTTGAATTCAACGTCATCGGAATTCGATCAAACTCTACCACATTATCCAACATCTATCAAGGTTCATTAATATGTATAACATTACCTCAAAACATTAACCAATCTCAATTTAATTCCAAATCCTCGTCTCTTAGAATTTTCATTATATTTTTAGAAAAATTCCAATTAAATCATATAATCATCTAACATCAATTATAATACTAATCCATCATCATATCATCATTAGAACATCATTAATTAAGAATTCAAATTGGAACCCTAGCCCCTAAATCAGTCCACTCCAAGATTTTAGGGAATTAATTTCTTCTTTGCATTAAACATCAATTAAGCTACTCCTAAGCTCAATTATCCAATCTATTGAGATCAAAACATCCTCCTACTCCAACCCCCAAATTTCGGTCATACACTAGATTTAGGGTTCTTAAGTTTTCCATCAATTAAACCACAGGAATTACTTTCTATCCAATTAATTACATGAATTAGAACTTAAAACATTATCCTACTTCAATCCTAATTTTCGGTCACAATGAAAAATTAGAGGAATGAAATTTTGGATTGGATAGATAGGGAGATTAGCTTATTACCTTGAGTTTCATGCAAGTAGAATTGGAATTGGATGGATGAGTGATGAGATATGAGCTTGGAAGCTTGAAGGAACCTTATGTCTTCAATGGAGGAATGAAGAAGAAATGAGAGAGAGGGAGATGGAGGTGTGTGGCGCGAGTTGAGAGAGAGTTGGGAGGTAGAAGATGACTAATAATGATATTTTTAATTAGACAATAGGTGTCCAATTAAATAAAATCAAAACATAAAGGAAAAGGTGAGTCATAGACTTTAAAATATAAACTAATGAAATATCCTAATGAATAAAGGCATGAAGTCGGTCATGGCTTAAAAAAAATTCCAATTACGCGCTTTTTCCGGCTCGATACGGCGTTATAACAAATCGCGTAAATAAAAACGTATTTCGGCTCGTTTTCGTCAAATTCCGATTTGACCATTAAATCCGGAATATTTTTCTTACTCGGAAATTAATATTTAAAACCTAAATTCCGACAAAACCTCGGGACGTCACAGTCCGAGTTTCGTCCGGAAAAATCATAAAAACGAACTTTCTCGGACGAATTCGTATCGCAATTTTGTGAATGTAAAAATCAGACGGTTTCCCGATCTGAGTTCTAGAATTAAAAAGTTATTGACCGCGAAAACCCTAATACAGTATTCGTTTCACTGATTTCCGGAATTTATTTTTAAAAACGGATTTCACCGTTAGTCTTAGAATTGAAAATCAAGATTTTAGGCATGCAAAGCCTTAATTAATTATTAACTTTTATTTTTAGCGACGGAGAAAATATCGGGGTATTACACTTTTTCTATTATTATTCTAGATTAGGTTAGTTTAGATTTATTTTCTTAGAGGAGTTTTGAAGATTGGGAGACGAGAAGAAGAGGCACTCAAGAACTACAGATTCGCCTATGGTTTTTATGTTATTTATTAGATATTGTCTATGATGTCTATAAGTAACTAATTTCCTTTTATCGTAGGGCTAAAGAGTAGATGGATAATTAACTTTGATTTTTATTTGATTGATCAATTACGACCCTCGCTTCTTTCTTGTGTTCTTGGTTTGATTGTTTGCTTAATTGCTTAGCTACCAATTTTGCATGATTTGATGTGTTAACTTGAGATCGGAAGAAGATAGTTAATATTTGATCTAGAACATAGGACATGCATTGCAAAATAACCGGGAGGGGACGAGCTTTGTGCGAGAGCATTAATCTAATCAATCTTTTTGGAGTTGCATGCATATGATGTTTGTCGGGAACGAAAATCCTTGCATGTGATCAACGGTTTATTCGCTACGGAAGTAGGTTTAAACTAATTTCGTGATTGTTCTAAGAAGAGTTGAGTCCCAGTGTTAATTGATTAATTGATTGAATCTTGAAGTTGATTGTAATACCCCAGACTTTTTTCTACAGTCTTTAAAAATTGAAAGTTAATAATAATTATGGCTTTGCACGCCTAAGATCATGAAATTAAATTCTAAGATTTACGGTGAAATCCGTTTCCAAAAATAATTTCCAGAAATCGGACGAAAGACTACTGTATTAGGGTTTTTCGCGTCTGTTAAGTTTTTTTCGCTCGGAAACTCGGAATCGAATTCCGTCAGAATTTACATTCACTTTTTCTTCGAGACGAGTTCACCGGAGAAAGTTAATTTTTATGATTTTTCGGACGAATTTTGGACTGTGATGTCCCGACTTTTTTTCGGATTTTGAAAAACGAATTAGGTTTTCCGAGTACGTAAATTATTTCTAATCTAACGGACGAATTAGATTTCGTCAATTCCGTAACTAACTAGAAAAGTATTTCTCGACTTTTAAAACGATGTTTAAGAGCCGGAAACGAGTTATTTCGTTAATTTTTCCCTCGCCAAACGCTCCCTAACGACTCACCTCTACTTTATGGATATTTCATCTCACTTATGACTCACCATAGGTGAGTCATCACCTTCTTCTTCTTCACCCCATTACCGCCACTCCCCATCCATTCTCTCTCTCTCATTTCTTCTCCAATCTCCTCCATAGAAGCTCAAGTCCAAGCTCTTCCAAGATCGATAACTCTTCCGTCTACCGATCAAATTCCAATCCGAGTTCATAAGACGAAAGGTAAGAGCTTCGTCTCTAGTTTCTACTGAACAAATCTCCTCTTCCCCATCTTTTATTTTTTCGAAACTTTGGGGATATGATAGCATGTGATTTCTTTGATCGATACATGTTCTAGGATGCTTAGAATCGAGTTCTACGGAACAAATCATGAAGGAAAAATCAAGAACCCTAACCCCTATCATTACCGAAAATTTTTCAGTTTTGGGGCTTTTCATTTGTGTTCGATTTCTTTGTCGAATTGATGATAGATTAGTGTTTCTTATATTGTTAATTGATCATATGAATTGTTTTAGATTTTTCTAAAAATAAAATCCAAAACCTAAGAGACGAAAAAGACTCGATTTAGGTTAGTAAATGTTAAGATATGCTCGATTGTTTAATGGAAATGAATTATACGATGCATGAGGATGAATATATATTAAATTGAGTTTTTTCTAAAAATAAAACGAAAAGTGTAAGAGACGAAGATGTGGTGATAAGTCGAGTCTCGATAACTTTTTGATAATATGATTTACATGTTAGTAATGCTTGATAGATGATAATCGTTGTCGTAAAATTTGAATGAAAACGGAGAATGTAGAATTTTACGTAAAAGACGAATGACGGTCGATAAGTCGGGAATAAATGATGATATGAGGTTGGGAATTGCGTATTTATGATTCTTGATAGATGATGAATAATGTTGTAAAGTTTGAACGAATTCTAATGATGTCGGATTTTTCGTAAGAGACGAAACGTCGAGAATAAGTAACGATAGAAAAGTCGATTAATGATTCTAATTAGATATTGTTGATTATTATTGATTAAGGAACGAGTTTGTAGTTGACGACATGTTCATCCGAGCTATGAAAAGATAAGTTGTAGCTATAATCGAGAAGTAGAAACAAGAAGTTAGGAAATTGAACGAGACTTGAAATGGTTTAGTAATTGTTTAGTTTGAACGACGAGGTTTGGATCGTCGTGTTTATAAATGAGAAATGAAAAGGGGTCTATCACGTATTTTGATACGAGGTGACTGCCTTGGGTCAGTTTTTTGTGCGAAATTAAAAGTGTTTAAGCTTTAATCGAACCTAGAAAAGCGTGCGTTGATTTTATCGAGCATTAGGGTTCACCCGGCAGTTTTTGCGACGTTCCACAGAAACTGCGATATCTCCTAGCTCGTTTATCGGAATCGAGATCCGCGAATTGGAGAGTAAACTAGACACCTGTACCTTTCTTTTGGTATAAGATTCGACCCCTGTTTCGCAATCCCCTGTTCTGGACAGACTTACTGACCTCGTGTAGTGCATGTTCAAAATGTAGTTTTTTTAAGTTGAATTCTTTTCAACTTGAACTCTTTCGATCTTTTTAGTCGTTTCAAGTTATCGACTACCTTCTTTCTACCGATCTAAATTGTCGAGTACTGAACCGAGCGAGTGTAAAACGAGATGCGTTCGTATCTCGTTTCTTTTTAACTAAAAGAGTTTAGTTAACGTGCAAATGCCTAAAATGTCTAAAGAACTAAAACTTATCCGATTCTTTTCGTATTCGTTTATCGTTTGCGACCGAGTTTTAAAGTATGATTTTCACGATGAAGGAGGAAGTCGACACCAAGGTTAGGACTGAAGATTAGAAGACGGAGGCACGTGTTTTGTTCTGTAATCTATAAGGTGGGCTTTCCTATATATCAAATAAAACAAGCAATGCTCGAAAACCTTTTCTTTATCGCTTTGATAATCGTGTTTTCAAAGTGGTAATCATGGCATGAACTGTTTTGTGTTTTATGTGAGTTCTCTTGTACCTTATGAGTTAATCAAAAGGGGTTAACTAACGATCGGCTTTGAGTTAGTCAAAAGGGGCTTTCCAAAGTTAGTGCATTTGTAGCCTGTGGTGTATGTGGTATCCTGTTGAGGGGTAGCCAGCCACGGTGAATTATGACTGGTCAAGATTTGAACGTAACATCTATGAAAAATGCTTCGAAGCTATTTTATGAATGAAATGAAAATGTTTAATAGGCATGGGCTCTTTTAAATGAAAACCCTGATGCGCTATAAAATGAGATGCCTGATTATCTATACCTATGATTATGTTTCGGCAACGTGCCCACTAAGTACTTTTGTACTTAGCCCTGCATATGTTTTCTAAATGTGCAGGTTGAAGCGACGAAGCGGCGTTGGTTGAGTTAGAGTTGAATAAGAATTAAGGAAGGCTTATATATAGTTCACAATTCCGCTGCTAAACTCTAAACTCTTCTTTTTGATGTTGTGTATTAACACTGTAGTCTAAGTTCTGTAATATAACTTAGAAGCTTTTGAAGTACTTTCTCGAGTAATCTTTCGAGATTAACTCTTTCTTTCGTTAATAAAGTTTGTTCATAGAAGATAAGATGTTATGTATGTATATTTATTCTTTTAACCCCTTTCTTCCCCGCTTCTTTAATCCAACTCCAGTCGCACCCCGGCTTCTGTCATCCCTCGGGATTTGGGGCTGTGACATTGATTTTCCATTGAAATCGAAACCTTAGGATATCTTCTCTATCTTTAATCTTTAAATCTTTTCCTTTGCTTTTGATTTTGTTATTTTGTTTAAATATTTGCATCTTAGTTTAATTAATCATTAAAGCTCGAAAGTCTAAATAGAGGAAAACGATTGTGTTGGGAAATTTATTAGTATGAGTTTTGATGAATTCCAAAACCGACTGACCCCAACCGAGTAGATGTTGCCAGAACCTAATGTTAGAAATTAGGCTCGCTGTTTGAGCAAAGTTGAGATTTTATCTTTACAGGTCTCCAGCTGAAGATGGTAACAAGGCGTCACTCAGACAGAACATCGGTTGTGAAGAAAGACAACTGAGAGTTCATATGTTCAGATGCAAACAAGGAGAAGTCTTCAGAACATCAGTTGTGAAGAAAACCAACTGAGGGTTTGTCAGATGAGAAGCACTAGAGAGGAAGAGAACATCAGATCATCTGAAGGTTCAAACCCAACTGAGTAAATACAGGGAAGACAACTGAGTGTTCCGTTTCAGAACCTCAGTTGTAGAACTCGAACAAGAAGATCAACTGCTTGAAGTTCAAAGTCAGCTGAGAGTCCAACAGTTCAGAACATCAGCTGAAGACCATTCAGATGAAGATCAAAACATTCAACCGACGAACCGAGGTTGACTGTCAGAAAGGTTAAGATTTGAATTTCAAAAGGAAGACACATGAGGGTTTGACCGTTCAGTCATTACTCCATCTGGCCCAACACAAGGCTGTCTCAGATGGAATGCAGAAGAGCACATATGCCATATCGGGAAAGTCTGTAGAGATAAGAGACAAGCCATCGCTATCAAACGATCAGAGATCAACAGCTCCTCCAACGGCTAGTTGATTCTCTCCGCCTATAAATAGAGGCATTCTCTCATTCGAGAGATAGATAAGAGACAGTCTGAAGCAAGAGAGAAAAGTGCAATCACAAGAGAATCAAGCGAAAGAAAAATCTGCTAAAATCCTATTCTAAGAACATCAGCAGCTGAGAGTTCAAGAGTGCTAGAACATTAGTAGCTGAGGGTTCATAGAGTGAAAATCTGTCTTAGATCTTGGTTTGAGTGTTTATTCGTTCAAGCCTTAGATCCAGCTCTCATTCGTGATCGAGCTGTAGTTGGTAATCCCACCCATACTCACACCCTAAAAAGTGTGCTAGGACCTTACTCTTCCTGTAATTGAGTAGTCAGGTCGTCAAGTACCCGCAAACTTGACATAGGCTGTTTAGTGCCCGGAAACTAATCTGTAAGGTCGATAAGTACCCGCAAACTTATCCTTAACGGTTGCTCAGCCCGCGTAAGCTGAGTGGTTCTGTCCAGAAGAACTTGGACTGAGGTGTGAGGATTCACATCTCCCCGTGGACGTAGGAGGGTTATCTCCGAACCACGTTAAATCATGTGTGTCTGTGTTTGTTTTTATTCAGTTGCTTTTGCATTTTTATCTGATCAATCTAACCGACATACAAATCTCATTTGCACATTTTCAACCGAGCTGTTTTGGTTCTTGACCAACCAAGCTGTTTTGCGTGAGTTGTTTTTAACGAGTTTATTTTCCACCATATTCCGCACAGCCTCACTCTTCCAGCTGAGGTCGCTTACTCAGCTGTGAGATTCCAACTGAGTCAACTTTTACTCAGTTGAAGTGATTTTTCAGGTTTAAGTTTTTAAATCCTAACTGGTGTATTCCCCCCCCCCCCCCATACACCAGTAACTCGTTTCGAGACCGTCAAGTGGTATCAGAGCAGTGGTTCAAAAGACTGCTGACTCTGTTTCACGAGGTGTGAATTCGAGAATTTTTCTTCAGTGGTCAACTGAACAGATCTTTTCACGTTAGTGCATTTCTGCTCGCATTTTTTTTGTCTTTGTCTGTGCAGATGGATATCAAGGACAAGATCGTCGTCATGTTCTCAGTAGTCAATTATACATCATGGAGAACTCGAATGAAGAAGATCCTTCTGTCAAAGCATCACAGGATGCAACAAGTTCTTTCTTCCGGACCAATAGTCATTAAAGAAAGAATAGCTCGCACTACCACAAATCCCCACGATAGAGATACAGTGGTGGAGTATGTGGACAAACAGCCAGAAGACTACTCTCCAAAGGAGGCAAAGGTGAGCCAGCTGGACATCTGGGCTCAGAGCACAATAATGTCCACAGTTGGACAAGATTATCTGCCATGGATAGAGGAGTGTGAGACTGCAAAAGAGATGTGGGACGTCCTGGCATCACTAAGTGAATGAAGTGACGAGATGAAGGAAAACAAGTTCTCACATGCATGTCAAGATTTCGACAACTTCAGTCTATGACCTGATGAGACTATCGATCAGCTAGAGCTCCAGTTTATGGATATCATCAGAAGAGTCCAGTCCATCCGGAGAGGAAAATACACACTAAGAGAAATCAATCTTAAAGTGTTGCAAGCTCTACCGGCTGAGTGGGATACTTTCACAAATATCCACGAGAGCCGAGCTGACCTTGGTGAAATGGGAACTGAAAGATTGTTCTCAATTTTGAAAGGAAATGAGTATAAGGTCAATAGGAGGAGATCGCAGACCTCAGGTCAGAGAAGTAGAATTGAGGATATTGGCTCAGCCTCAAAGTCAGTTGCTCTCCGAGCTGACTAATCAAAGTCGAGATCGTCAAGGCCAACCAGATCGGCTGACACGACTGCAAATGAGCCAAGCAGAGAGGAACTGCAACAGAACATTGCAGCGTTGTCAAAGAAACTAGCCGACATGGACACTCGGTTCGGCAAATATAAACGTTTCTATAAATCAAACCGAACTCGAGACAGTTCGAAGCCAGTCACTAATGGTTGCTTCAAATGCGGCAAGGAAGGACACTTCAAAGCTGACTGCCCAGACCTCTCAAAGAAGGAAAGAGAAGCACTGAGGGCCAAGCAAACTGCAAAGAACAAGGCCATGGTAGCTGAAGAGGCAACTGACGATATGGACATCTTCACAGACACTGAAGATGAGGATGAACTGACCGCTACCAACAAAGTCATCAGTCCGGATCAATGCCTCATGGAACGTGGAGCCGACCAAGATGATATTGATGTACAATCTAATCCTGCTCGCTTAAATTCCTTTAATACTTCTAACATGCAGGAATCTCTGAGCGATGAGTTGGAACCCTCCTGGAATGATTTTCAAGAACTCAGTGAGGAACTGCATCAGCAATCGGTTGAGTTTAAGAGTCTTCAAGCTCAGTTTGCCAAGCTTGAAGATTCCTTAACCGAAAAAGAGGATCTGATTACGAGCCAAACTCAGGAGATTGAGAATCTCAAGAGTCAACTGATCGAGGCTAAGCCTCCAGCTGATGAGGAGTTGACAAAGCAAAACAAAGAACAGCAAGATCAGTTGAAAAATCAAGATGCTCAGATCGAACAGCTGATAAAGAAGTCAGATGAACCAACCGAGCAGATAGCTGTACTCGTCAAGGAGTTGCAAACTGAAAAGGACAATCTAATCAAGCTGTATCAGTCATCCAAGATCATCGAAAACCTTTTAAATTACAGCAGACAGATGGATGACATGTCAGGACTCGGTTATGATGTTGTCAAGGATACTGGGATTCCACTAGCAACCTTCATCAAACCAGTAGAAGTCACAGCTGTTGAGCCTAACTCAGCTGATTCTCCAGAAGCTAACTCAACCTCCACCTCTCAGCAAGTTCAACCGACCAACAGAATCTCAATTGAGAAGGGAAAAGGAGTAGCTGATGTAGGACAGAATGTTCCATCGGTTGGGACATCAACTGAGGGGGAATGTTCCAAAAGTCAGAAGAGGAATCAGAGGTGTCGAAGGCACAACCGCAACCGATCTCAAAACCAGAACCGACCTCTGCATCAACCTCAAAGTCAAAGTCAGAAGGAATGGAACCGACCTCAGAACAGACCTGGGCTCAATCATCTGAATCAACAGCGGTTCCAACATCGGTTCGACCAAAGGTTCCAACCTAGTCAACCAATGAGGAACTGGTCAAACAACTGGAGATATTCATGCCATAATATTAATCATCAACAGGGCATGAACAGCTACAGACAACCCTCAGGAAGTTGGAATCACAATCAGCCACAAAGATTCCAACGGGGCGTCCGACCTCACAGACAAACTCAACAGGATAAGAATCGCCATCAAAACAGGGGGAAAGCCTCACCTCCTAAAGCTCAACATAGGAGAAATCCAACTCCTCCCAAGAAACAGAACATCACTACTAACAACAAGCCTAAGGATAACCGAGGTGTTGTTATAGTTGATGATGAAGGAAAAGTAATTTGAAATGATAAATCCATCCGAGTTTACAGGGAAAAGCGACGCACAGTTCCAGCGGGAACTGGTTCTAACCCTCCAGGACCCAACTAAAATTGGGGACCTAAGCGAGTTTCTCTTTGCAGGTACAGGAGAAACAGCTGAGGAAGAAGAAGGCGTCTGCTACAATGTGGGTGATGGATAGTGGATGCTCGAAACACATGACGAATCTGAAGGATTTGCTTGGAAGTTTCGTGGAGAAAGAAGGTCCATCAGTTACTTTTGGTGATAACTCAAAAGGTTATACCAGAGGTTACGGTATCCTTGAAACCAATCTTGTTTCAATTTCTAATGTCTCTTATGTTGATGGATTGAAGCATAACTTGCTCTCCATCAGCCAATTCTATGATAATGGTTTCTCTGTCAAGTTTGATGCACAGGGTTGCAGAGTTAAAGATGTCGGATCAAAGCAGGTGATATTGTTGGGAAGTCGATCTCCAACAGGGAATGTATACTACGCTGACTGGAACAGCAGCCTCCCTGACACTTGCCTATTATAAAAGAGCAGTTCGGATGTGAGTTGACTGTGGCACAAAAGGCTCAACCATCTGAACTTCAAGACGATGAACCGGCTCGCCAGACAAGAACATGCAAGAGGCATACCTAACCGAGTGTTTTCAACAACACACATCTGCAGTGCATGCCAGCTGGGAAAGCTCGCTAGAACCTCATTCCGGTTGAAGTCAACTCCCTCAACCGACCGAGTGTTACAGTTGATCCATATAGATCTCTTCGGACCAGTTACACCAAAAAGCATTAATGGAAACGAATATACATTGGTTGTAACTGATGAATACTCAAGATATACGTGGACCATCTTCATGCGCCACAAGAGTGAGACCCGAGATGAGCTGCCCAAGCTGATGGATCGGATATCGAACCAACAAGAGATGAAGATCATATCCATCCGACCAGATCGTGGAACGGAGTTTCTAAATGAAACCATCATTGAGTATTGCGAAATGAATGGTATAACCCATCAGACATCAGCCGCGCGTACTCCACAACAGAATGGCGTAGCTGAGCGAAGAAATAGAACTCTGAAGGATGCAGCCACATCCATGTTAGCGAGCTCAGCATTGCCAAAGAGATTTTGGGCTGAAGCGATCAACACAGCATGCTACACTCAGAATCGATCTCTTCTCACCAATCGGTTGAGAAAGATGCCCTACGAGCTGTGGAGACGCAGAAAGCCAGATATTTCTTATTTTCGTATTTTTGGATCTAAGTGTTATATTCACAACAATGGGAAGACTCAGTTGAAAACCTTTGATGCCAAAGCTTCGAAGGGCATATTTCTTGGATATGCAGCTCGAATCAAGGCATATAGAGTTTTCAACAACAGCTCTCGTGTTGTGGAAATAACACCTCATGTTAGTTTTGATGAATCTACCTTTGAGTGCAGGGAACAGGTAAAGGAACAACACTCGGATCCAGCTGTTCTACCAGTTCTCACCAAATCGCAAGCACTTCGGGAAAAGAACCGAGCTGAACCACTGGTATGGGCAACTGAGGATGAGGATTCATACTCCTCTGAAGATGAATGCGAAGACCTCAGCTCATCCCAAGGGGGAACTTCAGCTGATGCTCCACCAACTGCATCAGCATCCGATGCCCAACCGAGCTCAGTTCAAACTACTATCAATGTTGAGAATCCAGACTTAACAGCTGATCAATCACCAGCTCTAAAGACTCCAACTCAGATTTCTGAACAACCACAGTTGGAAGAAGAAGGAAGACGCAACCAAAGATGGTATGAAGTTCATTCCACCAACGACATCATCGGAGATCCAACCGAGGGTGTGCGCACACGGAGCAGAGTTGCAAATCCAGAATCAACCGAGGAAGATTCCAACACATATGCCCAATATGCTGAAGAATTGGCAGTTCTAGAAGAGTTCGAGCAAGCTGGAGATGTTGCCATGATTTCTTGCTTTGTAGCTGATGTGCCAGAACCGAAGAATGTTGGGGAAGCTCTCAACTGTGTCCACTGGACAACAGCCATGCAAGAAGAATTGAATGAGTTTCTACGCAACTGTGTATGGGAGTTGGTAGAAAGACCAAATGGTGTCAAGGTGATTGGATTGAAGTGGATTTTCAAAAACAAGAGAGACGCCATTGGATTCATTGTGAGGAATAAAGCAAGGTTGGTAGCTCAAGGATACTGCCAACAAGAAGGAATTGACTTTGAAGATTCCTTTGCACCAGTTGCAAGGCTAGAAGCCATCCGGATCTTTCTAGCCTATGCCGTACATCACAAGTTCAAAGAATATCAGATGGATGTGAAGTGTGCATTCCTCAATGGAGATATCAAAGAAGATGTATATGTTGAACAGCCTCCTGGTTTTGAGACTGGAGATGGAAGAGTGTACAAGCTCATGGTATGACACTCTTTGTGGATTTCTTCTGAACTCGGGGTTCAAACGAGGTTCAGTTGATAAAACTCTGTTCACCATCAAAGTTGGAGAAGATATACTTGTTGTGCAAATTTATGTCGATGACATCATTTTCGGCTCCAAGTCGGAGGAGCTGTGCAAGAAATTCTCCGATCTTATGAAGGAGAAGTTCGAGATGTCAATGATGGGCGAGATGAATTATTTCCTTGGATTACAAGTGAAGCAGTCACCTGAAGGGATTTTCATCAACCAGTCCAAATATACAAAGGAGCTCATCACCAAGTTCGGATTGCAGACAAGTAAGACTACAAAGATCCCTATGAATACGAACTGGAAGATCGAACCAGGAGCTGAGAGAAAGCTCGTTGATGCCAGCCAGTATAGAGGGATCATCGGTTCGCTGCTCTACCTAACTGCCAGCCGACCAGACATTTCATCCGCAGTTGGAGTGTGTGCTCGTTTTCAAGTCCAATCAAGAGAAGCACACATGTTGGCAGCAAAGAACATCATTAAGTATCTGAAGGGAACTGTCAATGTTGGGTTGTGGTACCCAACTGATGACAATATCCAGCTGACTGGATACTCAGATGCCGACCTTGCAGGAGATCGGTTGGACAGGAAGTCTACTTCTGGACACTGTCAGTTAATGGGAAGCAAGCTGGTTTCATAGTTCTCCAAGAAACAAGCGTGTGTTGCTACTTCGACAACCGAGTCAGAGTATATGGTTGCCGGAAGCTGTTGCATGCAAGTGTTGTGGCTAAAGCAACAGCTGAGAGATTATGAAGTTGCAATTGGACAGGTCCCCATTCATTGTGATAGCTCGAGTGCCATAGCTATCTCTCTGAACCCTGTTCACCACTCTCGGACTAAGCATATCGATATTCGTCATCATTTCATCCGAGATCATATTGAGAAGAAGGATGTGTCCATGGAGAAGATCCCAACTGAGATTCAGAGAGCTGACATATTCACCAAACCTCTTCTTGAAGCCCGGTTCAAGATGCTATGTGATCTTCTAAGACTCTTGGATCCAAGCTAAAAACTCATCCGAGCAGAAGAGTCATCCGAGCAGAAGAGTCATCCGAGCTGATAAGGATCCATCCGAGCTGAAGAGTCGGATATCGACTTAAGGGGGAAGCTCAGATGAAGGGGGAATCTCAGATGCGAATTGCCAACTGAAGACATCAAACATTAGCTGAACAGACGAACTCGAGTTAGCTGATGGTATGCGGCAACTGAGGAGAACAATTGAGGTATACAGCTGATATCAACATCAGCTGCCAGGTATCATTTATGACTGAAGGTGTTATGTTCTTAAATGAGAATGTTTGAAATAAATTCAAACATTCCTGAGCTAGTTAGTTACATTAAAAATAGCCATCATGTCACATTAAATATAAAGTACGGCTGAGCATCCATAGCCTACTTTATAGTGCGACTGGGCTGACATGAAACTGTAGACCTTCTCACGCGCTGGTTGGAACTCGGATCAAAACGTCGAGTCAAAGATAGTCAACAGTCGCGTAATCCCAGCCGTTGATGGATTCGCGCCATTTAACCCCAGCCGTTGATCTCATCCGAGTCAAAGACCTATATAAGGCGAAAAATCAGGAAGATATCTCCTACTTTCCTCATTTGTGCTTATCAATTATAACTGTTCATCGTCTTCCAGTTTTCTGCCTAACCCGTTTCTGCAAATAGATTTCTTTCCTTTCCTATATATTACCTTTGCAGTGATTATTAATGGCACCCAAAAGCAAGAGAATGGCATCATCCGGACCTTCCCTCGTGCCTACCACATATGAAGAGTCATTCGATATGTTAGTATCGAAGATTCACTTCGAGCAGATCCTCTCCAACGAGGACCTAGAGTCGCCGGTCCTAGCCCCTCTCGCCAACACTCTCCGTGAGAACGGACTACTGGAATGGGCCAAGCTCTGCCCCTCCCACTTGCTCAGGCGCCAATTCGGAGAATTCTACGTCAATCTCGTTCGCCCCCTTGACAGTTCGGAGGGAGTTTCCACGGTGGTGTCATGCTGACAAAGAGATGTTCCAGCAAGGACGATACGTCGCGTCTCCTTCCCCATCGACGTGTCCGATGTCCTCCGGTACATCATACCAATCAACCACACCGCCACCGAGTTCTTGGAGAATATTACCGACGAACAAGCAGATGAATTTCTTCAGGATGCTTTGATCGAGCCGGAGCGGTTGAGGAGCAACATGCAACGAACAAAGCTGAAGCTAGAACACCGCCTGCTGTTCGATGCCATGTCGAAGGTAGTGTTCGGATACAGTGGTGCGTTCGGCGACATCAGCCGACCTAAATTGAAGCAGCTGGTGGCCCTGGAGCACCAACACCAAATCAATTGGTTCCAATATTTTCTGAACCAGTTGATGGTGGAAAAGTCGAAAATCTCTGAGACTACAACCGAGTCTGGAGAGAAGCTGCTGAGTGTGAAGGGCACGCTCAACTTCGGCTGCAAAGTCTCCGCCCTCATCCTCCTCGCAACAAAGGACCGCAACATGGTCTAGGCTGACTGCGAGGAGACACCGCTGAAGAAGCTATTGCTGTTTCCGACAGCCAAGAAAGCACAAGAGGTGCTGAGGAGTGTCTACACTCCTAAGGACAAGAGGGAGTCGGGAAAGCCAGCTGAGTCAATAGCTGAGGGGGAACAAGGTGCTGCTCGCCCTGCAAAATCCAAAGCCTCACGTCGCCGAGCTAACACTGAGAAGGAGTCGACTGACGAACCTGCCCAAAAAAAGTTAAGGGTAAGGTTCAAGAAGTCCACCAAGAAGGCAGCTGAGGTGCCGGTTGATGAGCCAACTGATGTTCCAGCTGATGAGTCAGCTGATGAGCCAGTTGATGTTCCAGCTGAAGAGCCAGCTGAGGAACAAGCTCCAGTCGAGGAGGGAGTGCAGGTTGAATCAACACCTGCTGAGGAGCGTTCCGAATCCAGCCGCTCAGCTGAGGCCGCATCATTCGAAATCGCACCTCGAGGCCCCGGAGCTGATGAGGCTGAGGTCATGGAGACGTCGGATGCATCCTCCTCATCTGAGGACCTCGAAGATGTTACCACCTCCCCCACAGCTGGAGTGAATGCTGTACCGCCCCCAGAGCCTCTTGCTCTTTCTACCCAAATCGAGCCAGAAATTCCGAGCTCTCAGCTCGATGCCAACATCGTGACCGCTCCTTCGGCCGATGTTGAGGAAACCATTGCACCCTCTTCCCCAACTGAATCCCAAATTCCGAGCTCTCAGCTCGATGCCGATGTTGTGACCGACTCTTTGGCCAACATCGATGAACCTCTTGAACCCGAACCATACAATCTCACCCCCTCCCCGATCAACGAAGTGGAGGACCTGCAGGCTGTTGCTGAGGAGCACGAAGGCAGGGTGGCCAACTGCTTTCAAAAGCTGTTGGGTCTGTTCCCTGCGGCTCGCGACATGCCCATCTTCACCACACTGGGAACTGAGCTACTGTACCAGTTCCACCTGATCTTTAGCCAGTGGTATGTCAAGGAGGACACGATCAGGGTACTGAGCTGGGACAGGCTGAAGTCTGATGAGTCCCGTATCCGAGCCTACTTCAACTATTCCAACTTGGAGGTGGCATACAACAACCGGATCGCGCTACTCACTAGACGGATGGACCAGGGTCTGGCTGAAGGGAAGGAAACAAGGGAGGCAGCTGGAAAGGAGTGTGTCGACTTCCTTGACAACATGTTGGTGAAATCAGCTGACTTCCTTGAGGATGTCGATGCAGCAGCCGCCGCCGCAAAGGAAGAGGAGGAAAACCTGAAGCTGTACCTGGCAAACCGTCAAGCCATGGTCACAGCTGAGCCTCTAGCTCAGTTTGCTCAAGCCCTTCCAGCTGCTCAGCTCGCTCCTTCAACAGAACAAATCTGCGAGCTAGTGGCTGAGAGGGTCAACCAGTTGAGGACCAAGCTGCTCGCCAACCTCCAGCACCAACAAGATGACCAGCTGAGGGAGTTGGCAGCACAAGAAGTGAAGTACCAACAACTGGTGAAGGAGAATGCCGAGCTGAAGATGAAGCTGCATGATCTCTCTTCCTCCACCAGTCAGGACGTGTCGGAGCTGAAATCCACTCTGTTGGGCTTGAAGTCGGAAGTGAATGTCTTCAAGTCCTTGGCTGACTCAAATCTGGCCAAGTCCCAACAGACGCAGGATGCTGAATGGGAGTCCCGGTTCGAGTCGCGTTGGGCTGAGTTCATTGCCTTTCAGAAAGAGGTCAACGACAACCTCTCTGTCTTGAAGAAGGCAGAACAAGAGCGCCAGGACTCCGAACTGGCGAAGAAGATCGAGCTGGAGTGTGCGGTCGATGAACTCTTCAACCGTGTTCAATCCACCGAGGCCAAACTCAACTCTCTGGACGGTTCAGTAGCAAGCCTTGTTGCTGATGCCAAAAAGGGGGAAGAGAAGGAGATGGAGGGTGAAGCACAGGAAGAAGAAGAGACCCAAGAAGAAGGAGTGCCAGCTGCTCAACCATCCAAAACTCAGCTGAGGAGGAGGAAGTCTGCTGCTGCCAAGTCAACCGAAGTCGGTGGAGCCGAAATGACTAAGAACTTGGAGCAGGCAAAGAAGATTGGAGTTTCCTACAGCTCCATAGCCGAGATCGCAGCCGAGCTGGATTCTGAACTCGACGGGATAACAACCGAAGAGTGCATTGCAGCGGCCAAGGCTATGGATGTAGAGGAGAAGGACTACATGAACCCGAGCTGGATCAGAAAGTTTGCCGCCAGCCAGGCGAGGAGGGTGAACCAGTTCGAGGTTGAGCTAAAGAAGGTTTCCCAGAACCTGGACCGCAACGTTGCCTCCCGCAGCCGACGCCGCATCAACAGAATCCAATCAAAGGCGGAAGCTCGGTTGAAGCAACAAAGGTTGCCTCTAAAGTCCAAGGTTGAGAGTCGGTTCAGGCATACCGACAAGTGGATGCCGACCGAGTGGAATGAGGAGTGGGAGCTGTTCAAGCAGGAGTTCGTGAACGACTTCTATTACAGGAAGGTTTACGCAACTGACGACCCAAGGAGAGCGTTCAAGGAGGCGCTGACCGAGTTGCACTCAGGTGACCCGGGCATGTTCAGTCAATTCAGGAGGGCCATGATTGACGCCAACCTGGACTTGAACACTGTTCTAGTTCCCAAGAGGGTTACTTATCGGCCACCTCTTCTCCCGAATTCCAGCAACCCGAACCGCACGAAGATTGCATCTGAGGCGAGGCAGGTCTGCAAGGAGCATGGAGTAGACATTTCCAAGGAGTCACCTGCTAAGAGGGAAATTTTTGTAAGAATTTTTGGCAAGTATGGGCTACAATACTAGCTCAGTTAGTTTTCTAGCAAATGTTGTAATTTTCGGTATTTGAGCCTATCTTTTGTAACAATCAGTTGTAATGAAAACTATTCAGTTATAAGATTCACCTTGATGAACAATCCCTCATTAACCAATCTCTGAATCACAAAGTCTTTTAAATACCATGTTATAACTGTGCTAACCCTTTGATGTTTTATCTTATAGACTGTCTAGAATTTCAGCTGAGATTTTAGGTCAATTAGTGAGGTTTAGATCAATAGTGGTTTAAAGTTGTAAGTGGTTTTGGCATCATAAAAAAGGGAGAAATTGTTGGGAAATTTATTAGTATGAGTTTTGATGAATTCCAAAACCGACTGACCCCAACCGAGTAGATGTTGCCAGAACCTAATGTTAGAAATTAGGCTCGCTGTTTGAGCAAAGTTGAGATTTTATCTTTACAGGTCTCCAGCTGAAGATGGCAACAAGGCGTCACTCAGACAGAACATCAGTTGTGAAGAAAGACAACTGAGAGTTCATATGTTCAGATGCAAACAAGGGGAAGTCTTCAGAACATCAGTTGTGAAGAAAACCAACTGAGGGTTTGTCAGATGAGAAGCAGTAGAGAGGAAGAGAACATCAGATCATCTGAAGGTTCAAACCCAACTGAGTAAATACAGGGAAGACAACTGAGTGTTCCGTTTCAGAACCTCAGTTGTAGAACTCGAACAAGAAGATCAACTGCTTGAAGTTCAAAGTCAGCTGAGAGTCCAACAGTTCAGAACATCAGCTGAAGACCATTCAGATGAAGATCAAAACATTCAACCGACGAACCGAGGTTGACTGTCAGAAAGGTTAAGATTTGAATTTCAAAAGGAAGTCACATGAGGGTTTGACCGTTCAGTCATTACCCCATCTGGCCCAACACAAGGCTGTCTCAGATGGAATGCAGAAGAGCACAGATGCCATATCGGGAAAGTCTGCAAAGATAAGAGACAAGCCATCGCTATCAAACGATCAGAGATCAACAGCTCCTCCAACGGCTAGTTGATTCTCTCCGCCTATAAATAGAGGCATTCTCTCATTCGAGAGATAGATAAGAGACAGTCTGAAGCAAGAGAGAAAAGTGCAATCACAAGAGAATCAAGCGAAAGAAAATTCTGCTAAAATCCTATTCTAAGAACATCAGCAGCTGAGAGTTCAAGAGTGATAGAACATTAGTAGCTGAGGGTTCATAGAGTGAAAATCTGTCTTAGATCTTGGTTTGAGTGTTTATTCGTTCAAGCCTTAGATCCAGCTCTCATTCGTGATCGAGCTGTAGTTGGTAATCCCACCCATACTCACACCCTAAAAAGTGTGCTAGGACCTTACTCTTCCTGTAATTGAGTAGTCAGGTCGTCAAGTACCCGCAAACTTGACATAGGCTGTTTAGTGCCCGGAAACTAATCTGTAAGGTCGATAAGTACCCGCAAACTTATCCTTAACGGTTGCTCAGCCCGCGTAAGCTGAGTGGTTTTGTCCAGAAGAACTTGGACTGAGGTGTGAGGATTCACATCTCCTCGTGGACGTAGGAGGGTTATCTCCGAACCACGTTAAATCCTGTGTGTCTGTGTTTGTTTTTATTCAGTTGCTTTTGCATTTTTATCTGATCAATCTAACCGACATACAAATCTCATTTGCACATTTTCAACCGAGCTGTTTTGGTTCTTGACCAACCAAGCTGTTTTGCGTGAGTTGTTTTTAACGAGTTTATTTTCCACCATATTCCGCACAGCCTCACTCTTCCAGCTGAGGTCGCTTACTCAGCTGTGAAATTCCAACTGAGTCAATTTTTACTCAGTTGAAGTGATTTTTCAGGTTTAAGTTTTTAAATCCTAACTGGTGTATTCCCCCCCCCCCCCCCATACACCAGTAACTCGTTTCGGGACCATCAGATTGAAAGTAGTACTTGCTAGAATTAATACAATCTTTGTGGAATACGACCTTGCTTCCTTGTGCTCAATTACACCTGTGAACTTGCGGCGTGAAAGAAATTAGCGAACATAAGGTTGAACACCTACATTCTTTTCTTTGCTGGAAGATATAGAGTTGTGGCATTCTCGCTGCCGCCGTAACAACCTACATTTGTGTCGTCGTCATATGCTCCGTTGAATGAGGCTATTGTTGGAGTTTATTCTTGTATGATTTTCTACTACCATGTATGTTCTCATAGGTTGTTTAGTATTTCATGTATACCACCATGTGCTCCGAGGAATGAGTTAACTCCATTCAACTTTAATCTCATGTATGTTATCGTTGGAAGTTATTCATGTATGATTTATATATTATTTTCAAGTATCATGTATGTTCTCATAAGTTGTTTATTATTTCGTGTATGGTGATGTTGATGTAGTTGTTCATGTATGGTTCGACTACCATGTATGCTTCCATAGGTTGTTTAGTGTTTTCATGTATGCTAATATGCAATTTTCACGTGTGGATTTTTTTTTCATGTATGTTTCTATAGTATGTTTAACAGTTTTATGTATTCTAATGCAATTTGTTCATGTATGATTCTATTTGTATATGATGTAATTTTAATAAATACGACGGAGACCAGAGGGTGGAGAATGACAAAGACGATGGAAGATGATGAGGAGGACGACTAAAGATAGTGAGTTTTGTAAATTTTTACATTTTGTAATTGTAATTTCATGTTAATGCACGACATTATGAGCCGTGTATGGGTTGATAATGTATGTATGTTATAAACTACTTGAGTTTTATTTAAATAAGTATTTAAGTTTATGTAATATTCATTAAAACTGATCACCGGAAGAGATTTACTAGAGTTTGGTCATGTATACATGCATATTTCATACTCATGTATGACACTTTTGTATACATGTATATCTCCTATTCATGTATGGGTTACTCGTGTATTTTCTGATATTTGTTAATCATGTATTCTACTCATGTATGACCATCATACATGAGTAGCATGCATAAACTATTTTTATGTATGTTACTCATGTATAGTATTCATGTATGTTGCCGAAAAAAGTCGTCAGAAGGTTGCCGGAAAATTCTTGGCTGAGTTGACTGCCGTCGCTGGAGTTGACTACCGCTGCCGGAAAGAATGGTGAAAATTGTTGTTAAAAATGAGAGATGAGAGAGGAAGAATAAAAAAATTAGAATGAAAATTAAAAAAAGAAATAGAAAAGAAGGAAAAAGGGCATGCTAGTCATTTTACAAGATTTAGGGGTATTATTTATCTTTTGTTTTCGGAATGTGGTATTTTAACTTTTCACTCTTAGATTTTTATGGATTATTTGGATAGTATATTTTGTTATAAAGTTTTATATTCAATTATGCTTGTTGTAAATTTCAATCCCCCTTACATGAAGTCTTGCGTCCGCCAGTGATGTACTCCATCGCCTAGGATCTACCCTCTCACCACCTCCAGATCCATGTTTCACTTCACAAAGAAATCCCCTTATAGCCCACAAATGCAAAAACCAATCATCCATCCCCTTAAGAATAAGAATACTTATATCTCCAAAGATAACTCCGCAGCCAACTTGACATTGTCCCAGAATTCTGTCAGCTCCCATTATCCCAAATCTTAGGTCCTCTTTAATCGGCTTAATCAAAGAAACTAGGTTCCTTAGAACCCGTAATCTAAGTTAGGTCTCTGAAAAGAAAGTTATGGACGTAGGAAGTCAATCTCCGAATCACATAAAAATACTGTGTTCTTTACTTTCAGTATTTACATTCAGTTTTCTAACCAACTGACCCTGCATAAATTAGTTTTCTGAAATTGTACTAAGTGTTTGGGAAGTTGACCTTCCCAGTAAATGATTTCACTTTAAATAACGAGTTTAATATCCACCAACTTCTGCATTGTGAACCTCTTTCAAAACCTCAGTCACGATTATTACACAGCTGACCCTCAGTCAAAACCTCAGTCACGATTATTACACAACTTCTTTGTATATATATGTATATATTTATTATAAATATTATAAATTTATATAGATAAAAAATATATATACATTAGATATACATATAAGGCTCATCTTTGTTAGCCTTTTTTATTATTCTGTGTGTTTCTGTAGGATTGCATGGTTAGTCTTTTATATATACACATTATAAGCCTAATTATTAGACTATAAAATTGTATTAAATCAATTTTAAGCTTATTATTCGAGCTCAATATCAAATGATTAAAATTTCAACTTAAATATGTATTGGGATCTACTTACTAAATAATCTACTATATCATGGGATAGATAGAATCAACAATGAGGTTTAATTTGGAGGAGGATGTAATGCCCCGTAAATTCCTTACGACCTTAAAATTTTTAAAGTTAATTAAATAAATGGCTTTGCACGCCTAAGTTTACGATTTTGAATTCTAAGACTAACGGTCGAATCCGTTTCCGAAAATAAATTACGGAAGTCAGCTAGACGACTATTATATTTAGGGTTAGCGCGTACGAAAAGTTTTTAGTTCGTGAACTCAGAACGGAAAATCGTCTGATTTTTACATTCACGAAATCGCGATACGAACTCGCCCGAGAAAGTTCGTTTTTATGATTTTCCGGATGAAACTCGGACTGTGTCGTCCCGAGTTTTTGTCAAAATAAATTTTGTAAATCTATTTTTCGATTAAGTTTTGTACGTTAAAATTTTCGGTCGAATCGGATCGCGACGATTTTGTGCAGAGCTATGTTTTTCGTCGAACGTTTTCCGTAACGTCGGATCGCGACAGAAAAAGCGCGTATTTTCTTTTCCCTCTCTCCCCCAACCGACTTCATTCTCTCACTTTATGTGATATTTTCATTTTATATAGTTTAATTAGGACACCTAATGTATTACTATTCGCTACTTTACACCTATTACTCTTTAACTTATGTTATAACAATTAAATTCATCTCTCTCCCTCCCACACTAAAGAAAATCGGCAGCCATACCTCAACACTCTCTCATCTTCATCTTTTATCCTCCATTGAAGAAACCTTCAAGATCTAGAAGAAGAAATCACACAAGTCTTTATTAATCCATCCAAACCTAATACTTCTTTCACTAATTAGCAAGGTAATCCTCTCCTCTATACTTCTATCCTTTCATCATCCTCTTCTTTTTATTTTCCTTTTTGGATCGAAAATTAGGGTGTTGAATTAGAGGATTCGATCTTGAATTAATGAAATTAGATGTGTTAGATAGGTTAATTAGGGTTTAGAATTGAACAAAAATCAAGAACCCTAATCTCTATGTCTATACCGAAATTTTTAGGGAAATTGTAGGATTTTTGGATTTCTCCAATTAATGATTAATTCATGCTTAAGAGATGCTTAATTGGTGATTAGAACAAAGAGGAATCGAAAGCCCCATGTTTTGTGAAAACCGATTTAGGGTTTGAGTTTGAATTTGGGGATTGTTGCATGTTAGTTTGTAATTGGTTTGCAATTGATTAATTGTTGTTATAATAGGATGATTAATGAGTAAATGGTGTTAATTGGAGAAGAAAATCACTCTCTTATCCCTTCTCTTAATACCGAAATTTATAGTAATTTTAGGGGTTTTCATGTGTTGAATTTAATTGATGAATTGATGATGGAATTATGTTGTAGTTGATGTTAATTGATAATAGGAATTTAATTAGATTTTTCTAAAAATATTTATTAGAATGTAAGATACGAAGAACTCGTCATAAGTCAAAATATAGTGATGATATGAAATGTTTGTATGCATAAAAGTGATTCTCGTTAGATGTAGTTTAATGTCGTAAAATTTGAACGGAATCCGACAACTTTGAAAATTTCATAAGAGACGAACAACTAGACGTAACTAGTAACCGAGAAGTCGAATGAGAAATCTAATTTGATATTATTGTTTATGATGGACTTGAGAACAACTTTGTAGTTGACGTCATGAGCTTTCGAGCTATTATAATATGAGCTATAGTTATAGTCGAGAAGTAGAACGCGAATTTCATAACTTGTTGGTTTAGTAATTGTTATTTGAAAGCCGACGTTTAGAACGTCGTGCTATTGGACGAGTTTTGAGAAGGAGTTCACCACGTACGGGAATACGTGATGACTGCCTTGAGGGTCCAGTTTCTAAAGAAATCGAATTCGAGAACTTAGAACGAACCTAAGACGTTATACGTCGAATCTATCGAGCAACTAGGGTTTTCGCGGCAGTTTTGCGACCCTCGCCGGAAACTGTAATAACTTTTGTCTCGTTTATCGGATTTGCGATCCGTAAATTGGAGCGTAAACTAGACACCCCAAAATTTCCAGTGATACAGGGCTAATCCCCTGTTTCCAGACCCTCTGTTCTGGGCAGCCTCCAGAGTCACTGTATTGCGCAGTAAAATTTCAGTTTCAATTCTCCTAAGTTGTTTTGTTCACAACTTAGTTTCTTTCAATCGTTTAAGCCGTAATAGCTAACGAATATCTTCCTACTGACCCTAGAGTCAAGTATGGAGCCTTGAGTGTTAAAACCAGTCGAGATCTTATCTCTTATCCGTTCAAATAAAGAAGTAGTAAGCGAGAAATTTCACAAGTCGTTTAATGAATTAAAATGTAATTTTTTCCTAAGTTGATTCTTTCCAACTTAGTTCCTTATGATCTTTTAAGTCGTATTAAGCTATCGACTACCCTGTCTACTGACCTAAGAGTCGAGTATGAGACCTTCCGAGTTCTAAACGGGATTTGAGCGAGTCTCGTTCCCGTTTAAGTAAAATGAATCTAGTAAGCGTGCAAATGCCTAAAGAATGAAACGATTAAAGCTTATTTCGATTCTCTTGATCGATTATCTTTTACGACCCGATTTTAAGTATTATTATTTTACGATGAAGGAGGAAGCCAACTGTAAAGAAAGGACAGAAGATCCGAAGATTGGAAGCTAGTGCTTTTAGTTCTGTATTTCGAGGTGGGCTTTTATATACAAAATAAAACGAGCAATGCTCGGAAAATCTTTCTTTATCGCTTTGATATCTGTGTTTTCAAAGTGATATTATGGCATGAACTGTTTTATGTTTTTATGTGAGTTCTCTTGTACCTATCTGAGTCAATATTCGTGTTTTCCAGATTTAGAGTTAATCTAACTAGGTTAACTAACGATCGGCTCTGAGTTAGCTGCTAAGTGCTTTCCAGAGTTAGTGCACTTTGTAACCTGTGGTGTATGTGATATCCTGTTGAGGGGTACTAGCCACGGTGAATGAGAATTGGTCAAGATTGAACGTAACATTAGTCAGAAAATGCTCGCGCGAGTGATTTATGAGAAAAGAAAATGTTTAGTAGACGCGGACCCTTTTTAATAAAACCCCGACGTGCTATGATTATGTAATGTCATATTTATCTATACTTATGATTATGATTTCGGCATCGTGCCCACTAAGTACGTTTGTACTTAGCCCTGCATTGTTTTCTAAATGTGCAGGTTGAAGCGACGTGAGCGGCAACGGTTGAAGTTGAGTTAAAAAGATAGGATGCTTTAGTTTAGACTCTTCCGCTGCAGAACTCTAAGTCTTTGGATTATGTACTTTTGAACAATACACTGTAGTTTAAGTCTGTAAATATGAGCTTAGTTTCTTCCGTGTACTTTTGTCGAGTATTCCTTAGCGATTAACTCTTTCTTTATTATATTCAAGTCTTGTTCATGGTTTATTTGATGCCTTTCATGTATGTTTAGTCAGTTAGCCCCGTTCTTCCCCGCTTCTTTAATCCAACCCCAGTCGCACCCCGGCTTCTGCCGTCCCTCGGGATTTGGGGCTGTGACAGAGAAAATGATCTTGTTTGGAACTTTGTGTGATTAAATATGGCAGAGGCGGCAATGGTGTTGAATTGATTAAGCGAGAAATGCATAGTTACTAAAATTATATTGTCAAATTTGAAATTAGTAGCAAAACTCTCTAATCTAGAATATTAAACTTATGTGTTTATCCCGCTATTTTTATGCAATTGGTCAAATTTGATTTTTTTTTTGAAAGGTCAAATTTGAATTAGTGACTCTTATTAATTATAACCAGGTAATTCATCTTTAATAAATTTTTATTTTGAATGTTCATGTATAAATATATACACATATATTGTGCGAAAAATATTATTGATGGATTAATATTAAATATTAAATCAAGTTTCTATACTTTGGATTTTGAGAAAGTTCGCCCCCCCTATACGAAATTCTTGGCTCCGTCCCTGTGTGCACCTAACTGTGCGATCAGCTCCGACTGACCTTTTCAGTTGTCGAGTGAACCGAACTGAGCATTTCTTTATGAGAAAAGGTTTTTAAGTTAAAATCGTTACTCATATTCCCCCATACATCAGTTACTCGTTACCGAGACCATCAATAATTTTTTAAGGTTGATTTTGTCATTTTGGGTTCGAACCATTAATAGCAGGATATTTCAAAAAAAAAAGTGACTCATTAATAGCACAACGAATGAACTATATTTTAATAACTTTTTACTTATAAATATAATATACATTAGATGATTCCTTGTCGAAGCTCGACAAACTATGCATACAATACGTGCACTAGTTATATTACCTTCTATTTATAACTTCTTTTCATTTTTTTTAATTGAGAAATAGAGGGGTATAATATCTATTACTGTTTGGATGTGTGTAAAACGTACAAAACTCATCATTTAAAAGTTTTCAATTGTGCAAATCAAATGATTATGTTAAACTCTATTAAACCCAACCCCATTAGTTTAGTGATAAGCAAAAGACATGTTGATGGTGATTGTAAGAAACCAACATACATGACACATGTATATAGCTAGGCACGTGCAACATAATCAAGTGAATTTAACCTTCTTCCTTTTTTAGCATGAATTTAACGTATTATTACATTGAACACAAAAGTCTTACAACTTGTGCCTCATCTTTGTTCTATGGCAGTGGCCTCAAAGTTTTACTGGGGGGAGAGAGAGAGAGAGATGATTATTATTTATTGCCATGAGGTGGCATTGTAAAGGAGGTTAGCAAGAATCCGATTGGCGGCTTGAGAAGGATGAGCATAATCCCAAAAGAAGTATTCATCTCTATTCTGACATATAACTGAACTTTTAGAACACAAAGGATTTGTTATGTTTCTGTCAATGACTAAGTCCCCACAACAAGGTTTGTCCTTCACCTTGAAGCCTGCATCACAAATTCATTCAAACCATAAACATGCATGCACCACTTTCTTTGATTTCAACTATATTTATATAAATTAAGCAAAACTACTTAGCTAGGGTTAACTAATTAAGCTTACCATAGGCCTCAGCATTGTCGTAGACGTGGAAGAAGATTCGAGATGATTCCCCCAACATGAATACAGATCCCGGGTACTCTGTCTTGAGGCGATCAACAAGAGATGTGAGGCGCGTATTGAACATCCTTACCATGTCATTTGACGACGACTTACACTTTCCTTTCTTCACTAGTGCAGGAATGCAACCTATTGGTGAACCTTCTGCTAGTAAGAACTTTCTCAACCCTAAACTTTGGATTTCCTGCAACAATATGGCATTAATTAAAACAAGTATCCATGCATCCCAATGTTACTAGGTAATTGAACAAAAGTATTACTCCATAACCAACCAATATATGCTGTCTGTAGAGCTGTATAAGGAGATCAGCAAACTGTTGAGGACTATAAATGCGGCTGCTTTTATAAAGTATAGGTACCAAGTAGTTATTAAGGTAGTCATTAGCAACAATATCCACCAACACTCCTTTCCAAATGCTTTCTGACTTCATTCTCATGCATTTGTTTCTTCAGCTCACCCACTGTTTTCTTCATGTTGCTTACCTGTTCTTGTAGAGGGACTACGCGCCCCTGTTCATGTTCGTGTTCATGCTCATGTCAGTACTTATTTAATTAAGCAAGCGCATTTGAACAATTGAGAAAGAGCATTACATATAAGTATGCAGTGTCATTAAGAATGCCTGCAGCAGCTGAAGCAAAGTTCACTCCAGATAGAATGCCAGCGCCCCCGTAGCTAACGTCTGCATATGATGGAAGAAGAGGAAGTCCATGCATCTCACCTTATAATTACACATACAACACTATCAGTAAATAATGAGTGAGTCATATGAAATCGCAAACATGCATAAAAATGTCCTACTTCCATACCAAGAAAGTCCACCAAGATTTTGCCGTTGCAGAATCTGCCAGTAGGTCCGGCACTGAAATCTATACCATAAGGCGGAAAGTTGGCTTTGGCAAAACTGTTGGGAAAATACTTGTTGCTTCCTGCATCAATAAGTGAATCTCCGAATACATACATTGCTGTATATTTACCAGCATTTGCTTCTTGTAATAATGCTATGATGATCAGAAGCAGGATCACCAGATTAACTTTAATCATCTTTCTTAGATTTGTGTGTTTCATTGAATCGTATTCGTGCTTATATAAGTAACCATCTAAGAGAATCAATCATCGTGTACTTGCTTGTCATTTGATGCATTAAGTTATGTTTAATGCAGCTAGCCTCATACTATGTCACAGTTAAGTACTAACTTGCAAATTGCAATAAATCGATAAGTGGTCACTCTACGTGATATCAGAATGGAGTTTATTTCCATTATTCTCTTAGGAATGATCTACTGGTAGAATGGGCTGTGTGAGACCGAAATATGAAGGGTTCAAAGTTCCAACCTCACTAATTATAGGTCGAGTCTGTCACATTTGCACTTGTAGAGTGTGGTTTACTTGTCTTGTGTGATTTGCACATTATTACACAAGGACGAGGTTTTACTCAGTATGCTCCGAAAGTAGCATCTGCAAATTCTCCCGATATAAAAATAAAATAAAAAAATAAAATAAAAATGAGATTTCGATTTTATTAATATATGTACCAACAAGTACATCCAAGGGACCCTATATCTTTGTAGATTGTATATTAATGACTTACTTAAACTCGTATATTTTCTCTATATGAACAATAATAACACTTTTTTGAGAAAATTGCCATTTTTTTTTCGTAATAATTATCACCAATTGGTAGAGTGGGATGTGCCAGAGTTTGAAAGGACAAGGATTCAAAGTTCAAATCTTGCTAATGCTTCCATAGGTCGAGTTTGTCACATTTGTACTTGGAGTGTGTGGTTTGCAGACTATTACACAAATACGAGAGTTTACCTAGTACATACAGAAAGTAGCAGCTGCGGATTCCCATGATAAATAATGAGATTTCCATTAATGAATAAGTACCAACAAGTATAATCTAAGAGACCCTTTCTCTATAGATTGTATTAATGACCCATTTAAACTCGTATATTTTCTCTATATGAACAATAACCTTTTTTTTTTTAAGAAAATTGCCATTTTTCTTGATAAATAATTATCACTTATTTATACTCGTTAGTGTTATCAAAAGAAACTATAATTATCACTTTTTTCAGGATAATTGTTAATATTTTCTTATCCACTTGCAGCAGCACCCAATTGTTTTTTGAAGAAAAATAAGCACTCATTAATTAACAAGAATCAAAACGAACAATATTCAAAAGCCAAGGTGGTCACTTATCATGCCACACGCTAATAGAATCAAAAGTCTTTGCTAATTTAGCTAACTTATGTGCTACTCTATTTGCTTCTCGACGAATATGGCTCATTGAGAGAACATTGAGTTCCTTCACCGCTATAAAAAGATCAGCCAAGTCTTCACTCAGAACAATCATCCGCTACTCCCATAACTGCAAGCATGGAGTCGGTAAAAGCTTCCACCGGCGTCAAATTATCCTCAATACATTGACAAATTCTATGCATATGGGCATTTAGCTTGTCAATCAAAACAGAAACATGTTTTCGAATTGGTTTAGAGGGTGTTTGGCTGAGCTTAAAAGCTCCTTAAAATAGCTTATAAGCACCTAAATACTTAATAGTGAGTACCTTATAAGTTATTTTAAGAAGCTTAAAAGCTTAGCCAAACACCCTCTTAATCATAACAAATTTAATACGACTCCGCTCATCCAGTACTATTGCCCCCACACCCGCTTTTCCTCTATCATCATCCAAAACATAGTCGACATGCAATCTGAACCTTCCATGAATTCTTGTGTTCTTTATTTATATGTACTTTTTCTTTTCATAGTAAAATGTAAAAATGAAGCAATTTACCAATTAATTATCATTATTTTTAATCATCAATAAATAAATAATTTTTTATTTTACTAATATAATTAACGTGCACTCGCACATTAAAAATAATAATTATTACAAATTTCAAAATAAAGCTCATAATTCACACTAATTAGCCATTTGATTTAGAGTTCAAAAAATACACAAATCTTATCAAGTGCTTACTCTAAAAAAGAAACTATTCTCTCCAAGTGGATTGATATCGTTGTTTTTGCATTCGTTGTATGAAGAAATCATATTCTAAAAAAATTATATTATCATTGTCTAATTTCAAAATCTTTTATATATGTCAATTCATCATTCTATTAATTAAGAACATACAATTAATTTCAATCTCTTCATGTCGTTCTAGTTAGCTTTAACTACCGCACAATGTAGACCATAAAATGCATGCTTATATATTAAAATGAAAGAAGAACGTTGAGCAAATTAAATTCCATCCATATCTTTAAGCAAAAGAATACTTGTTGCCAACTTATAATACTCACACAACTATTTTGTTTTTATTTCGGCTTGCAGGAATATTTAGAATTGTCTAATCATGTGAAACAACAAAATATGGTGTCACATAATTATATATTGTCAACTTCTAATATCATAGAACAAAAGAAAAATGCAGCTATCTCCGTAATGATATCATGTTGATCTTCTTAAAGTGAAAAAAGAACAAATCCTAAAGCTTTCACTTTTTTTGTTCTTTCAAAATTAAACTCATTAAATCAAATTTTGAATGATCATACAACATAATCCAAAAGAAAAAGGGTTATCAATAACAAACAAAATCGAGAAAAGAAAAAAGAAGCAACTTATCTTAGAAAATGAAACCTGAACAATTCTATCCTAAAGATATATGACTCTTCATCAAATCACTGCTCTTTTTGAATTAAGAAATTGTGTTAAGAAATTTGGTGAAAAAAATTAAAATATATATATATATATATATATATATATAATTTTTTTTTAATAAAGTGGCCTTTTTTTCATCACTGCGTTCTTTGCATTAATAAAGTGGCTTATTCTTACTTCTGTCGAGAATAAAAAGAATATGTTAATAAAAAAATTGATAAGTATACCGCACAAGTATATCCATAGAGAAATTACCTTAATATGATTTATCATGAATATACACTATACGTTTTGAAATATGCAGATGCAATAGACCTTTTTAATGGACCATGAGTGGGAATAGAATCAACGTCAAGTTTTGGTATCTCGAAAAGATTAAATAATTTACACGGATTGATTGAACCTCAAAAATATTAAGAATTTTAAGTTGCCTTGTTGGAAGATTGGAGGCAACTTGAAGTTGCAAAAGTATAGAAAAAAAGGCTGCACAATAACGTGAAACAAGTATATGCATAGATAAATTACCTTAATATGATTTTCATGAATATAAACTATACGTTTTGAAATATGCAGATGCAGACTTTTTTGATGGACCATGAGTGGGAATAGAATCAGCACCAAGTTTTGGTATCTCGAAAAGATTAAATAATTTACATGGATTGATTGAACCTAAAAAATATTTAAGAATTTTAAGTTGCCTTGTTGGAAGATTGGAGGCAACTTGAAGTTACAAAAGTAGAAAAAAAAGGCTGCACAATAACGTGAGTAAAATCACATATGGACGAAATAACAAGATTGATATCTCATATTAACAAGGATATAAATACAAGATAGAAATATTAATAATATGTTTCTTTTAAATCATAATATTATATAAGGTAAATAATATATATTATCAATAACGTAAGTTTATATTTTTATGGTATATTATATATTATATCTTATATTACGCTATTGCCCTTAATTTTGATAAGTAGTAACAATATTTTAGGCGATTCAAATTTTGTAAAATAAGGTTTTTTTTATATAAGTATAGATTGTAATTAATTAAATTAGTTTCTTCTAATCAGGAGTCCAAAATTCATATTTCGCGTTTTGAGGTAAAGTGCTATATCAATTATGAAAACTAATAGTGATCAGTGTCAATCCAATAAATAACCATGAAACTTACCAACTAGTAGTAGTACTAGTAGTTTATTATTATTATAGGGGTAATCAATGACTTAAACGGTCTAAAGTATAAGCTATATCCAACGTAAAGGAACTTCAATTTTTCTAATGGAACAAGCCTAGGGCTGCTAATACGATTTCGGGTATTCAGGTAACCCGGTCCCAATTGGAACTCGGTGGGTAATTGGGTATCTAATATCCGGAATTGAGGGGCTGGTACGAGTTGCGGAATTTTTTTTCAATTTTCCGAATACCGGGTTTACCCGTACCATCCCGTTATACCAGACGAACTACCCGATTTTAAATATTATATATATATATATATATATGTATATGTATATATATATATTTATATTTAGTGCTTAAATATTAAAAATAAAAATAAAATTAAAAGAATAATAAAACACATTTGTCTCTCTTTCTCACATTCAGACAAGAACTTTGATATTTTGATATTTGATATGTTGAATGTTGATGAATGACGATGAATGATGATGACTTTTATGTTTGAAAATGTGATTTTATAATTGTATTGAATTATTAATGAATGATAAATTGATGATCATTGTGGTTTTGAGGTGATTTTTGAACTTTCACTTATTACTTGTATAAGTTTATATAAATTTTTAATTTATTAGGTAGAGCTGATTTTTTTTTCTTACGCGGATTATATGGGTACCCATTTATCCGACCCGTAAATCTGACCGGGTATTTGGGCACCCGATTAGCTTGGGTGGGACGGAGCTGGATGTCTTTTTAGACACATTTCCGAGGCGAAGTACCCGACACCGTACGTATTAGCAGCCCTATACAAACCTAATGGGTCTGAGGTGACTCAGGTGAGCCAAAATTTTGAGCTAGGATCAACATTCGGTATGAAAGAAAATTTATATATATCAGATTCAGGTTGGGTTCAAGAGTATATATTCTCCCACACCAAACTCGTCTCGAATAAATGAGGTGATCTCCTGTGCAATCTGCTGCTTAGGATGCGACTGACGGTGCCGAGTTTGTCGTTGGGAATTCAGACGTGTCAAAATACGATTTATAATTCCTGATGACCACCACTAGGCACATCTAGTGTAAGTATTGATGGTCGAACCCAAGGGAGGTAGGTTGTGATGACCTCGGTGTCACTGGACATGATTTTGGTTTGGTTTAGAACACTATCAACATCAACGAGAAACAATGATTGAAATATAACACAAAATAAATCAAATATAGAGAAAATGCTTAAGTCGGTCTTGACTTGGTTCAGTGTGTGCGTGTGTTTGGTTGGATGCCAGACCCTCGAATAGTCATTGCGTGGGCACGTCTCTTGGTTATAGGGTCTCGATACTCACGCCCCTTTACTCTCACCATGTCACGCACGTGAGCATTTCGACCCCAGCTCTTCCTTTCTGTATCGAGCCCTCTAAGTTTCCTCAGGAGCCCACCTTATTGTCTACAGAATTAGCTCGCATCATGAAAAGTCACCAATTGAGCCCTCTGCGTCAGCAACCTTTAGATCAAGAAGGCCTAAGATGGCTAGAAGCATGACTTTCGTCATACACCACTCTCTAGTGCTCGCAACATAACCGGTGGTGAGGGAAACCCCTACACCTTTGCCCAGTACTGTGAGGGCTTTCACCTCCGTCGCTCTTCTGTTGGCCATTGCAGGAGTTGTGGAGACTCCACCGCTTTGGAATCAAGTCCAGCGCGTCGGGAACGGACCCAGCAGCTCTCCGGTGAGCTTCCGGCCTCACCTTTCTCTCACACAACACTCGCGCCTCACCGCATGTCAACCAACCAAAGCACAAAGAACTTAGCTAGACATGGAAATGAAAGAACAAGCAACAAAAGAGATAGACCAAAGCATACTTAACATTAAAACCAGAAAATATTGTTTGCCTCACAGAGGGCTTGACATAAAATATAAAGAGTAGTATTGTTCTTGCAGAAACTAAATTGCAGAGAGAGAGTTTGTAAGTGTGGAGATGTTCTTCGATGATTTTGGCGTTGGAGAAGGGATGACTTTATATATGGCGGCTCCCCCAAGTTGGCAGTTGCATTAGTGCCTTTCAAATCCGCCCTTTAATCCAGCTTCAAGTCTGACATCCCTTTGGTAGGTCAACCTTCACTTTCAATCCCTTGTCCTTGCTTTCATCCCATTGGTTGCTGCTGCTGTTGCTGTTGGAGGTTACCGTTGAAGATGTTGTGGTCCCAGAGCTTGTTCTTTCCATTTCCGGCAAAATTTTGACTTTCAGCACACGGTTGTGGTCCCAGAGCTTGTTCTTTCCATTTCAGGCAAAATTTTGACTTTCAGCGCACGGAGTCTTCGTGGCTTTACCGTCTGTCATCGTGATCACCACCAAGCTCCTTGGGACCTCCAGCGCCCTGTTGAATTCAATTTTTTTTTTATGCCCTTAATCAGCTCCATTATGTTTATTTGCAAGAATGTAGTGCCCCTGCATACCAGTGTGTCATCCCAGACACAAAAGACCCAAAACAAATGGAAAAAAGACTCAATCTAGACCTTTACAAACACTAAAAAGAGCATAGACCGGATCCGGGTTGACTTGACCCGGTCAACGCGGGTCAACCCGCTCAAAATTTAATTTTTTTATTTTCAATTTTTTTTTTCAATTTCAGTTTTTTTCTTTTCTTTTTCCGGCTCCGCCTTTGCTTCGATTACTAATATAAAGATAATTTTAGCGCCAACAATTTGGATTTTTCGGCTAGCTCCGAGGTCTTCGGCTCCCCTCGCTCGACTTTTGACCAAAGAAGAAGCATGCAAACAAAAAAATGAAGAGACAGACAAAAAAAAGAGAGAAAAAAAATCTAGAGATTAAAAAACAAAAAAAACTGAAAAAATTAATTACTCCCTCTTTCCACAAATCAAATACCCATTTGGATTCTGGCGCCGAGATTAAGAAAATTGATAAAGTTGTTTTGAGTGGGGTAAATGTTAGAATATAGGGGTAGTAGGATAATGACAAAAAAATAGTGGTATTGACAAAAAAGTAGGAATAAAGTTGTTATGATGATAAAAAAGTAGGAATAAAGTTGTTGAAAGGTGGGGCCATCAATGGCAAATGGTAGTAAATAAAGGAAAAGTAGGAGGGTATGGTTGTACAAAAAGGTAAGTAGATTTTTGATTCGTGGATGGAGGGAGTACAAAATTAATTAGATATTGTGACATAAAGAAATACACTGGAAAACACTTATTAGGACACTTTGAAAAGCATCTTAATAAGTCGGACGAATTAAAAAAATAATATGTCAAGCGTGTATTACACACACCTATTAAAAAATTCATGCGCTTTTTGAGCGCATGTACCTCACGCGCCTGATCGGACGGTCATTGTTTGGCCCGTGTTCCACACGCGCCGCGCACTTGAGGTAAGTCACATGGTATGCAACCGGTCGTATGTAAGTATTTGTGCGAATGAATATATTCGAATATGTTAAATAGAATTAAAAGGTTGAAAATGTGATGCCTTGGAAAAAATCACTTTTAGTAATAGATGATAGGCTAAATTGCATATAAATTCTACATCTTTTACCAGTTTCTCATTTATATCCTCACCTTTTTAAATTAGGCGAAAATTTTTCACCTTTAAGTTTTCACAATTCGATACCTCCAATTATTTCCCCCCCCAAATTAGTGCTGACATGAAATCTGAAAATATTTACATGGCAAAACCTGACGAAGAAATAAACGACATAGTTTTAAAAACACAAAACGTAGTCGTTTTGTCAAACACAAACACTTATACTAGGGCACAGATCGAAGAACAATATAAGTGTTTGTGTTTGAGGAAACGATGACGTTTTGTATTTTTAAAACTACGTCATTTGTTTTTCCGCCAGATTTTGCCATGTAAACATTTCTAGATTCATGTTAGTGCTAATTTGAGGAAAAAATGGTCGGAGGTATCGAATTGCGAAAATTTAAAAGGTAAGAAATTTTCACCTAATTTAAAAAATGTGAGAATGTGAAAATATAAATACGAATTACACACTCCCTTGCTGACTATGCTTAAAAGCGCGCAACCGATAGGTGAAGCTTCTGCTACTAAGAACTTTCTTAGGCCCAAACCTTGTATTTCCTACAACAACATATAAAAACCATATCTTAGTAATTAATTACTTTGAACTAGTTTATTAAAATATATATTTGCAATTATAAACCAATATATGCCGGGAGTAGAGCTGTACAAGGTGTTGGAAATGGTTTAGTAATTAATCATTAATTAAGAATAAATATTGTTAATTAAATATTTATTAGATGTTAATCTATGTCGTGAGTAGATGAACGTGGTATATTTAATATCTCTAAATCGATTTCCGGTGAGTGAGATATTGTATGCTAAAGGTTGGATGTTGAAGTAGAAACTAACATGTTATTTATAATAAATGTTAGTTGTCCCACATCGGGCATATGTGGATGATTTGACTTATATTTAAGTCTTTGTCTATATGGACTTAATAATTTATTGGGTTGGTGTGTATGGGTGCTCTCGCGTGCACACACACGCGCGCCGCCGCCGCTGTTAGTCAGGCTCGGGCCTGGACTAGGATCTTGGAAATTGATGCTTTGGGTAGATGTTTGAGCTTATCTTTTTGGACCAAACTCCGCAAGCCCATCTCGTCTGCAGCCCATCGGCCCATGGCTTTTGACTTTTGTAACAGCTAGAGGCTCTTCATGTCTAGAAACCGCCGGCCATCATGATGGCGTTAATGGCGACGAGTCCCTCCATGTCTGAGAAGCTGCCTATATAAGGAGGGTTTCTCATTGCATTCTTCACTCATTGAATATGCATTATCTCCTCTCTATAGCATAAGCATATCATATTGAGTTCAGTTTTCGTTCCAGTTCCAGTTCATCGGTGCTCAGTTCTGTTTGTTCAGTTTCATTTCAGTTCCAGTTCGTTGTTGCTCGGTTTTGTTTTGATTCTACTACAGCTGAGATGTGAAATCATTTTAACCTTTGGGGAGGAACCGCCTTCCCGTGAGCACTACCGAGACGTATTCTCGTCTTGTAGGCAGAAGTTCTACTTCGGACGATTTCAGTTCATTCTAAATTCAAGTTCTTAGTTATATTCCATTGTAATCTTAACGACGTTATTACTGTTCAGTTTCTACATCAATAAAGTTCGTATTGTTCATTGTTATATACATGCATCTCGTAACACCGGGTCCTAACATATGGAGATGAGCAAACTGTTCAGGACTATAAATGCGGCTGATTGCATAGTATTTAGGTTTCAAGTAGTTATTAAGGTAGTCATTAGCTCCAATATCCACAAACACTAAGGCCCTTTCCAAATACTTTCTCACTTCATTCTCTTGCATTTGCTTCTTCACCTCTCCCAGTGTTTTCTTCAAGTTGTTTATCTGTTCTCGTAGAGGAACTATGCGTCCCTGTTCATGTTCGTGTTCGTATCAGTACTTATGTAATCAGCTGAGGACGAGGCGAATGTTCATATTCGTATTGACTACGATACTTGGGTGCATTCCAACTATCTATGTTAGAATATGTTGTTGAACGACCTTGATGATGGCATGTTCAATGTGTTCAATATCAAGGAAAGAAATTTGGGATGCTCTTGAGTTGAAGTACCGTGTTAACCCCGCTAGCACGAAGAAGTTCGTAGTGACGAGGCTCACTGAATTCTAAATGGTGAGTTCTAAACTCTTATACATGATGTTCATTCCAAGGGAATGCCTCTGTCCGAGGCGTATACTATGGCGCTCTTGGTTGACAAGCTGACGAGCCCTATTTTCGTGCTCTTTTCAGTGTCTGTATAGGTCTAGATCATATCTTTCCTTCTTTATTGTCTGGGAGGACACACTAGTATGCAGGGGCACGAGATTCTTGCAAATGGGAACAATGCAGCAGATAAAGGGCATTAAAGAGGAAGGAATGCAGCAGGGTGCTGGAGGTCCCAAGGAGCTTGTTGGTGATCACAACAACAGACGGCAAAGTCACAAAGACTTCGTGTACTGAAAGTCAAACCTTTGCTGAAAATGGAAAGAACAAGCTCTGACAGGACCACAACATCTTCAACGGCAGCCTCCAATAACCTCCAACAGCAGTAGCAGCAACCAATGGAAAGAAAGCAAGGACAAGAGACTGAAAGTGAAAGACTGACAAACCAAAGGATGTCGGACTCCAAACTTGATTATGAGGCGGACTTGAAAGCCATGGATCCAACTACCAGTTAGGGAAGCCGCCATGTAAAAAGACATTTGTCCTACTTCACTTGGATGATCTCTATCCATCGTAAAGCAGCAAAGAACACAACATACACTACTCTCTGCACTTTAGTTTTCAGCACAAACAATTCTCTTTACATTTTCTGTGAAGACCTCTGTGAGGCAAACACTTATTTCCAGTTATAATGTTAATGATGCTTTTGTTTATTTACTTCTTTTCTTGTGCTTTACTTTTAATATCTAGCTAAGTTGTTAATGCTTGGGTTGGTTAAGATGCGGTGAGATGTGAGTATTGTGTGTGGGAAAGGTGAGACTGGAAACTCGCCGGAGAGCTACTGGACACGTTCCCGACGTGCGGGGCTAGATTCCAAAGTGATAGAGCCTCCACGACGGAGGCCTACAGAGGAGTTGCGGCGGTGAAATCCCTCACAATACCGGACGAAGGTGTAGGGGTTTCCCTCACCCCCGATCGTGTTGCGGGCACTGGAGTGTGGTGTATGGCGAAAGCCATGCTTATATCCATCTTGGGCCTTCTAGATCCAAATGGTGCTGATGCAGAGGGCTCAATTGGTGACTTTTCCAGATACGAGCTAATTTTGTGGACAGTAAGGTGGGCTTCGGAGGTGATTTGGAGGGCTTGATGCTGAAAGAAAGTGTTGGGAAGGAGATGCTCACGTGCATGACATGGTGACAGTAAAAGAACATGAGTGTTGAGGCCCTATAACCAAGAGACGTGCCCACGCAGTGACTATTCGAGGCCCTGGGATCCAAATACTCACACACAAACATCAAACCAAATCACGACTAACCCAAGCATGCCCTCTATATCTGATTTATTTTGTATTTTATTTCAGTCTTGCTTCTAGTTTATGTTGAGATAACCCAACCCCAAAACCCAACTCCTGTACAGTGACATTGAAGTCATCACAGCCTACCTCCCTTGGGTTCGATTCTGAATACTTACCTCTAACTGTACTTAGTGGTAGGCATCAGGAAATTACAAATAGTATTTTGGCACGTTCGGGTTTCCCAATGACATATCCGTTGCCACCTACTTGGAAAGAATTCAAGGGATACCTTAAGCACAAGCGAAAGGAGATGACCCTTGAAACTTTCGTAGCTAAGCTCCATACTGAAGCTCAAGTCCGTGATCAAGACTTGAGGGCCAAGGCTAATCTGACCGAAGGTGGGGGCAGACCTTCTAAAAAGCGTCCTCATCCTGCCAAAGGCAAAGGAAAAGATGTGGTACCTCCGACCAAGTTCACTGGAACGTGCTACAACTGTGATAAGCTCGGTCATATGGCGAAGAGTTGCTATAAGCTAAAGAGGAACAAAGGAAAGGGGAAGGTCAACCATGCCGAGAAGGACTTCGACACTTGGGACAAAGATGATCTTGTTGCCATGATCATTGAGGCAAATAATGTCTTGGATCCTAACCCTATTACTTGGTTTCTTGACACAAGTGCGACTGTTCACATCTGTGTGAATCTGGACTTATTTTATTGTCACACACAGTTTCCGGAGGTGCGAGAAACGATAATAAACCATCCAATAACTCAACTCACATAAGGGTTCATGCTCGGAAAATAAGGGAATATTGACTGAAAGCGGTAACAAATAAAAGCATGCTTTCAAATCACAATTCAATATCAAGCGAGCATAGATAATTTTACATAATTGTTTCCAAAAGAAATAAGTTCGTCAAGTCACATCATTCGGAGTTTAGGAAAAAACAGTAAATTGTTCGAGCACATTGCTCTTGAATCCAACAGAATATCAGAGTATTATCATAAACATATCAAAAGAAAGCATAATGCAGCGGAGACATCGACTCAAATCCCAACAACTACATGTATGGTGACATGTAATTGCCAGCTTAGACTTTCGACTCAAAAAGAAACACACCACCAAACTATCCTCGCCATCCTCATCCTGCTAACCTGCACGATTAGAAATACATGTAGGACTGAGTACTTCGTACTCAGTGAACACATGCCAAAAATATTTTAAAAGTTTGCTCTTAGAGCTATATAATTGAACTTGCCTTGCCATAGCATCACAAGCATTAATGAGATTTAAAACGTTTTACTTGTGGATGCAAAATCATTTTATTTTCTAAATGGACTGCGCAGTCAAAGCATAATATTCAATACAAGTATGAATCATCTACCACATCATCTCTGTGTCGAGAAGTAGGCCTCCTTTTCAAACACTGTGACCGGCTAAACCAAAGTAAAGCTCACAGTCACCTCAAATAACTCAAATACCACACGTGGGTTCCTGCTTTTCACAGGACAATAATAACTCAAGCAGATGATAAAACATACCAACTCAAATAATGTGGCAAGTCAATTAATTTAAAACTCACCTAATCATACTTCAATAAATAATAGCATTCATTAGTTTTTCGGTTTAGAAAAATCCACCTGACTTCCAAAGAAATAGACAAGGCGGCTTACTCTTTTGTCCTCGCTACTTTTCCATCCTGCTTGGTCCTTCACAAGTAACATCTAATAAGAACGAGACTATTATCTCGTAAAACGTGAAGTAGGTTTTGGGCTCGGCTGAAGGACTTCTACTTGACTCGGATATTTTCTATATTATTTTAACTTTTCTACGTCGATATCTCTCTCGATCTTCTCGTTCTTGAGTAATCGACTTTACTCGGTTACTACTTAAAACTTCGATTCACATTCTTATCTCTAGGAATAATATTACTTTAGTACTTCCCGCTTAACGAGAGAATACTATCTATCTTGATTAGGCTACTCGAGTTCTCATTTCATAATTCTTAACTATCGTCATCACAAACTATTCACGTCATAAACAAACATCTACAGCAGATAAGCAAATCATTTCACAAATAAATGAAATAAAAACATTTCACTTAGGCACATAAGTTCAATTAATCATAATGAACTCAAACATGATTTATATTTCAAAAATATTCAATAGATATCTCGACACTGCTCGACTTTATTTTTAGAAAATGTTAACATCGGGAAATATAGAAAATAATCTCATCAACTTTTAATAAGTCAAATAATAAGAATTTTTGGATTCAAAACTCAAACATCTATTTAATATTCTCGACTCAAATTACGTCTTTATTTCTCAAAATACGAACATATTCTCGTATAAACTCTCGTCTTAATAATTTAACTTCCAAATAATATATACTTATTTTTTTCTTAATCAAATTCTCGTTTCCTATATTCAATAGAAATTCGACCCTTTATTTTAAAACTCGATGCTTGATAACTATGTTGTCTTATCTCAGATTTAAAAGATTTGAAAAGCAAACTCGTTTATTTCTACTCACACATCATCACTTAATTAATTTCTACTCAACATATCGTCAAAGAATTGAACATTCAAGCATTCAAACTTAGTAAACTCGATTTTCATATTTTGATAAATAACATTCATTCGATTTCAATTTATGCTCAACTTATTTCTTCATAGCATCTTTTAATCATTCTATCACACTTGAAAACATCAACATAAGTCTCAAACTTATATTAAACAACTTCTTAGCTTATAAGAAAAATATTTCATTAATTTGTTCATTTCAACTTTTATTATTTTTATTCTAAAAGAAATTCTTTGATAAATTTTATAATCAAAACGAGTAAATGAATTCGATTTCGAATAAATTATTTCTTAAACTCTCATACTCAACTTTTAAACATTTTTATTCTTAAAAGAGAATTTATCTCCTTTTATTTTATTTCCTTTTTATTTCTCAACTATTATTATTATTATTATTATTTTTCTTTTCTTGATGTCTAGATCTTTACATCTCTAACAAAGAAATAATTTTCTTTGTTTTACTCAATTCATATCTCTTTAATAAATTATTATTTTTCTATTCTTTTTTTATTTTTATTTTATTTTATTTTAATTTTTCGATTTCTTTATTAATTAATTAATTAATTAATTTTATAATTAATTTAATTCATCTTCAAATCTTCATCTTTTTCACTAAGAACACCAAGAACACACACTCAAATACTCATATTTTCACCAAGAACACCAAAACACACACCTATATCTTCATACTCATTTCCTTCGATTTTTATGCACATATACATCTAAAAATTCATTTTTCTTCATCTCTTAAACTTTCATTAAACATCTAATACTCAAATATCATCATAAACACATTTATATCATCAATATCATCAAAATCATCATAATCCATCAAAAATCAAAATTCTTCTACACACACATATGCTTCAATTTCCACATGGAAATTAAAATAATTCAATCCTTTAATCTTAATCACATTTCCATGCTCATATATACTCATAAATATAATCAAATCATCAATCAAAAACTAAATCAAATATTCCTCATTTCACCCAAATTTTCGGTTTCAACTAGAAAATAGGGCAAACAAATTTTCTCATTTTCACATGCATATAAATCATTCAATCTATCATCATAAGCACACATAGAATCAAGAAATCATCAAAACTCATCAAAATTATTTTTCTTCTTTTCCTCTTTTTATTTTCGGTTTTTTAAAAAAAAAATGAGGGATTATTTTTCTTTTCGTTTCTCTTAATTCCTTCATGAATTCCTAGGGTTTGTTCTCCTCATTAAATCCTCATTCATCATCATCGATCATCACCATCATATCCTAGGTTTGCCTAAGCATAATTAAACATGCATTTTCCTTCCTTCTCTTTAGCACTTATACATTTACATATATACAAAACTTGAATAAATATCATACTTTCAATAAAATGGGTTAAACTCCTTCCTCTTCATGGGTTGATCGAAAGTGAGAGAGGGAAGAGAGCTCAAAGATTAGCTTGGATTTTCATGGAGGAATCCTTGTGATTTCCATCTCTAGACCTCAAGAAAATGAACAAGAATTAATCACCTCCTTAGGGCAAAGATGCCGAAAAAAAATTAAAGAAAAGAGGGAAGATGATCTTGATCTTAAAATGATCACCATGTTTGAAGAATAATATTACCTTCTTGGATTAGGGTTGAAGATTGTAGATGATGATGATCTTGGAGCTTGAAACTCTAAGCTTCCGTGGAGTTTTTCTATTTCTAGGTGCGTGTGTGTGTATGGCGGTGAAGGAGAGAAGGGAAGAAGAGAGAGCAAAAGTTGCTTCTCCTTCTTCTTTCTTCTCGGCAAAGAGAGAGAGGAAATGAGAGAGAATGTTGCTTGTTTTCTTGGTAGAGAGAGAGAGTTGAAATGGTGAATGAATGAGATGATGAAAATGATTTGATTAAGTTGAAGGAATATATTTGGTAGAGAGAGAGGGGTTGATGTCAGCCAAGAGAGAGAGGGAGAGAGAGAAAGATAATTTCTCACTTTAAATGGTAAATTTTTTCCCGGACGAGAAAGTTTTCCGGTAGAAAATATCCGTATTTTTCCGTCAACTCTTAAAACGTTTAAAAGCTATCCTCAACTCATTCCCGACATCGGGAACACCTCTACTTCATCTCATATCTCACGAAATAATTCAAGGAATCCAAATATCTAATTTTTAGGTCAAAATTCCATCTAACAAAGAAAACTTAAAATTTTGCTCGGTTAATTAAACCGTTAAGAAACAAATTTTTAGAACTCTCTCATATGATCTCAGAAAATTTTTAATATATCTCAAAGGTCTTATAATTAATTCTAGATTCAAAAGACACTAATTAAACTAAATTCGGAGTCCGTCGGTGAATAATGATTTCTCGGCTTATCGCCACTATTCATCAAAAAGTGAAAGTTCTCAGAATTCTCCGAAATTCATACTCATGCTCAATCTCATATAATAAAACTCAATCAAGGTATCACATACTCGATTCGAATAATCAAAACGAGAAAAATCACATCAAAGCACATAAGTGCATTTTAGTCATTTTTCAAGAAAAATATATTTTCTTGAAAAAATTTATCACTCAAGGCACGTTATTTAAACATATAAAAGCAGTTAAACGCACTCAATGACTTATAAAAGTCCGGGGTATTACATTTACACATACAAGGAGGTTCAAGACCGCTTCATTATCGAGACGAGTGATCGTACCTCTCTGGCTCTTGGAGTTGGGACTGTTGTGATTCAACTCACTTCAGGCTTGGCAATAACTCTGAAGGATGTGTTGCATGCTCTGGCAATTTGCAAGAACTTAGTGTCTGGTGTCAAATTAGTTAGAGCTAAATTTGAGATAGACCTTCGTAGTAATTTAGTAATCATATGCAAGACTATCGGACAAGGTCATATTGTCGATGATATGTTCAAACTTAGCGTTCGTACTTGTAAGCCTTCAAAAGCAGTTGCTACTAATAAAGCTACTACTTCTGCTTACTTGCTTGAGTGTTCTGATTTATGGCATTGTAGACTTGATTACCTAAATCTAAATGCTATAAAAAGACTTGCTAACATGGACTTATTAAAGATTGATTTATCCAATACACAAGACAAGTGTGAAGTCTGTATTGAAGCAAAAATGGCTAAGTTACCGTTTAAATCGGTTGAACGAAGCACTAAACCTCTAGAGCTGATTCACACGATGTGTGTGATTTGAAGTTTGTGCAAACTAGAGGTGGTAAAAAAGGTATTTTATTACTTTTATTGATGATTGCACAAGGTACTGTTACATTTACTTGTTAAGAAGTAAAAATGAGGCTATTGAAACTTTTAGAAACTTCAAAAATGAAGCCGAAAATCAACTTGGTTGCCGAATCAAGATGGTTCGAAGTGATAGAGGTGGAGAGTATGTTGCTTCATTTTCTGAATCATGCAACGAAAGTGGTATAATCTATCAAACGACTACTTCTTATTCACCACAATCAAATGGCATTGTTGAACGTAAGAATCAAACTCTTAAAGAGATTATGAACGCCTTGTTGATTAGTTCAGGCATACCCCAGAACATGTGGGGGGAAGCTGTCTTGACAGCTAACTATATCTTGAACAAGATTCCACTCAAAGGGAAGGACGTAACTCCCTATGAGCTTTGGAAAGGAAGGAAACCTTCGTAATTTCCTCAAAGTGTGGGGTGGTTTAGCAAAGGTTGAAGTACATTTACCAAAAGAAGTTACAATTAGACCTAAAACAGTAGATTGTATCTTAATTGGTTATGCATTGAACATCAGCGCTTATCGATTTGTAGTATACAAATCAGAGATACCCGATATTCATGTGGGTACAATGATGGAATCAATGAATGTTATGTTCTTTGAGAATATATATCCTAATAAGGCTTTAGGATGCAATTAGATTCTAAAGAAGAAGTACAAGTCTGACGGTACTATTGATAAATATAAGGCCCAACTTGTAGTTCAAGGCTTTAGACAAAAAGCTGGTTATGCTTTCTTTGATATATGCTCGCCCGTGACAAGACTTACTGCTATTAGGGTGTTTCTCGCTATTGCTGATTTGCACAAACTCGAGATTCATCAAATGAATGTTAAGATTGCATCCTTGTATGGGGAGTTAGATGATGAAATTTATATGAATCAACCAGAAGGGTTTGTAGTACCTAGGAAATAGCACATGGTATGCAAATTACAATGGTCTTTATATGGATTGAAACAAGCGCCTCTGCAGTGGCACTTGAAATTTGATGAAGTGATATTGTCAAATGGTTTCAAGATCAACGAGAGTGACAAGTGCGTTTACATCAAGAAAATGGGTGATGATTATGTTATCGTCTGTCTTTACGTAAATGACATGTTGATTATGGGTAGCAACTCTCATGTGATTGGTGAAACGAAGAGGATGCTAAGTATGAATTTTAGCATGAAAGGTATGGGTTTGGCTGACGTTATTCTTGGAATTAAAATTCTAAGAACGCCAACGGAATTTCTTTGACATAATCTCACTATGTTGAGAAAGTGTTAAGGAGATTCAACGCTTTTGATAAACCCATTGCTAAAACTCCTTGGGAATCGAATGTTCATGTAAATGAACATAAGGGTGAACTTGTGGGTCAAGATGAATATGCTAAGATTATTGGGAGTTTGATGTATTTGTCAAACTATACCCGACCTGATATAGCATGCTCGGTGCACAAGTTGAGTAGCTACACTGCTAATCCAAGTAAAGAATATTGGAGGGCCTTAGAGCGCGTACTGGGTTATTTGAAATATACTGAGAACTTTGCGATTCATCATTCAAGAGAGCCTGCTGTACTTGAAGGGTATAGTGATGCTAATTGGATATCTAAATCTAAAGACTCATATCTTGAAAGTCCAAGAAACAGACTTGTATTGCAAGGTCTACCATCGAATCTGAATTCATAGCTTTGAATAAAGCTGGTGAAGAAGTTGAATGGCTTAAGAATTTCCTCGAGGATATTCCATATTGGACGAGGCCTATGTGGTCTGTGTTGATGCATTGTGATAGCCAATCTGCTATTAGACGGGCACATAATACATTTTATAACGATAAGTTTCAACATATTCGTCAATGACATAACACCGTGAGACATTTGATTTTCAGTGGGGTTATCTCAATTGACTACGTAAGGTCAATATATGATCTAGCGGATCCGCTGACGAAGAGCATTACTCGAGATCAAATGTATAAACTGTTAGAGGGAATGGGTGTTAAATTCACATCTTAAGAATGATTATAGCAGAAACCCAACTTTGTAGATTGGAGGATCCCAAGAGCTTGGTTCAATGGGACAACGAAGTTGTAAGAATCCGTGTGTTAAACACTCAAACATATTTATTCTCTTAGAACAGTGAGTGTTTGTTTACCTACATGTGGTGAGGTTAAATCTTATTGACTTTTAATGATTCTTGGATACATCGGAGAGGTCAAGTATAGTATGATACTTGGGAATAAGAATCACCTATATAACTGTGAAGTGAGGGCCGCTTCAATTGATACACTTATAAATCCAAAGGGGTGTTCAAGGCCGAAAAGGACACAAAATATTAGAACAGACGGAATTGAGATGATATTGTGTCAATATTGTTGTCTCGATATACATCATGGAGGACTAATTCAAGGTTTCCATAACTACTATGCCGCTGGTATACTCGATGATGTTGGCTATGGATAGGTTCAAGACCACAGGCCACCTAGCCAAATGCAATATTGTCTCTTGAGGACTAAACTTTGCATTTGCATTCATTTTGCATTGACATTCTCACTCATGTGGGAGATTGTTGGAAATGGTTTAGTAACTAACCATTAATTAAGAGTAAATATTATTAATTACATATTTATTATTTAATTAAAAGATTTATTAGATGTTAATCTACGTCGTGAGTAGATGAACGTGATATATTTAATATCTCTAAACCGATTTCCGGTAAGTGAGATATTGTATGCTAAAGGTTGGATGTTGAAGTAGAAACTAACATGTTATTTATAATAAATGATAGTTGTCCCACATCGGTTATATGTGGATGATTTGACTTGTATTTAAGTATTTGTCTGTATGGACTTAATAACTTGTTGGGTTGGTGTGTATGGGTGCTCTCGCGCGCGCCGCCGTCCGTCCTTTCGTCCGTCCGGTCGGTCGGGCGGGGCCTCGGGCCTGGGCTTGGGACTTGGACTTGGATCTTGGATCTTGGCAATTGGTGCTTTGGGATGGTGTTTGGGCTTATCTATTTGGACCAAACTCCGCAAGCCCATTTCATCTATTTTATTTAGCCCATCTCGTCTGCAGCTTATCAACCCATGGCTTTTGGCTTCTGTAACAGCCAGAGGCTCTTCACATCCAGCACCTCTTCACGTCCAGAAATTGTCAATGCTCGGTTCTGTTTGTGGTGCTACTACAGTCGAGACGTGAAATTGTTTTAACCTTTGGGGATAAGTTGTCTTTCCGTGAGCACTACCAGGGCGTATTCTCGTCTTGCGGGCAGAAGTTCTACTTTGGACGATTTTGGTTCATTCTAATTCAAGTTCTTAGTTATATTCTGTTGCATTCCTAACGACGTTATTACTGTTCAGTTTCTACATCAATAAAGTTTGTATTTACAAAGCCTTTGGTGGAGTCGCGATTCAAGATGTTGTGTCAACTCCTTGGATTTCTTAACCCAACCGAAGAAGAAGCCAAGAAGATGGAGATCACAAGTTGAGGAAAAATCTCAACTTGAGAGGGAACTATACAAGTTCGCATCACCCTGACAGTTCGAAGGAAAGATGGAGTCAAACCTCGACTGAACAGATGACTTGAGTCAGTCGAGTGTATGCAGAACTGAGGTGACAATCATGTTCTACGCCGACTGAGAGGTACTTCTCTATCAAGTCGTTCCTTAATTATTAAGGCAGGTGTTTTAAAATAAAATTCGCACATCCATTAACGAGTTATTCAGACATTAAAAAGCCATGTGGTTGCATTAAAAGCAAAGCTAGTCTCATTCAATAGTTATGTTTTTTAGACTGCGACTGGGCTGACATGGGAACATCTATTCTTCTCACACACGCGAGTGTTCCTCACCGCCAATGTAACATCAAATCACTGTCATTCCTGGCGCAACTTTTCCGAAATGACTCATTAAATCATGCCGTCAATCTTGAAAAATTTGGGATTCATCCTTACTCATCGATAGGGACCTTAATCCCCTATAAAAAGGGGACTTTACATCTTGTTTCAAAGATAAGATATCCTGCTTTATATCATGAAAAATTTGCCTTGTGTTTTTTCTCTCTTGTTAGGGTTTCTCATTCTCTTCAGAAAATCCTACCCAGATAACATGACTCCACACTTTGCAAAGCGGTTCTTCTCACCCGCTAGCCTTAAATCAGTGCCTCAATTGGATCAATAAGAAGGATATGTTCGTGGCTACATGAGACGCAGACGCATCAAGGCACGACTGATGAAGTGAATGATTCATGCATTCAACCGCCTTATGCAGATACTTGAGATCTATATCCAGTTGCAGAATAGACATGGGAGACCTCCAAATAGGCCCCTCATTCTAGAGAAGGATAGCAGAGGTTGCCATCGTTTTAACCTCTTGGAGTATCGCTGGATGACAGTCAGCAACCCCATGTCATATGAACATTTCAATAGTAACATGTGTATTAGGAGTCCTAATCAGACCCAGGCGTTCCGCCCTCAGACAGCTTCGTGCAAGGCCTTCCTTGTTCACAAGCTCATCTCAGTCGACCTTCCTTCCACCAGAGCTGCAGCAGCTACACAGGTGATCAAGGTGTGAGAGATTTCTGCCTTCTCGCAAGTCTAACTCGGAATGCCTTTTGTGAAGGTTGTCTTTGCCTCTCTATTGTCGATGCTAAAATGGGGGAAGTTGAGAAAGTGACATCTTCAAAAGCTTTTGTACATGTAGTACAAGAAGAGAAGGCTGAAGAAGATAAGACTGATGGGAAATCAGTTGCTTCGCCATATTGTTTAAGGTAGGTATTCAGTTGAGAGCTGAAAAATGAATACCTTTAACTAACGTCAGCCGCCAGCCTTGAAGAAGAGTTGAAGACGAAGACGAACATGAAGACTTGTAGTGTAGAGTATTCAGTTGTATTGTAGTTTGTAATCAAATTCAGTTGTAATTGTACTCTCCCTGACTTGTTATCCTCTAATGATAAGTTGTGGTTTTTGAAAAGTATGAATCAGAAAATTTGCTTGATGACTACCATCTCGTGGTCCAAGTTTGAAGTTAACTTATATATTTGTCTTGTGCTAACCCTCTACTTTTTATAGACTATGACTCAGTTCGTCTATAAGATAGGTGGTGTCAGTTTAGAGTTTTGGCATCATCAAAAAGGGAGAAATTGTTGGGAAAATTAGTAAAGGCTTTGATTTATCCCAACCCAACTGACCCCAACCGAGTAGATGAAGCCATCAGTCTGAACTAAGCTAGAGCTCACTATTTAAGCGTAGGGATTTTATCTTTACAGGTTCGAGCAGAAGAAGTCAGCCACACTGAAGAAGGCAGTTCAAGTTGAAGATGGTCAGTCAGAACAGAACTCGACTGACTCCATGACTGAACCATACAGCTCATGCATGTCGAGAAGTTATGTCGAAGTCACACGTCGCAAAGCCAAGAAGAGATGACTTTGAAGACAGTGAAAGAAGAAGAGTTGAATTTCAGATAATTCAAATCTACTCGAAAGTACAAGACAACCTGTAACCTTCCATAAATGGACCGACCACGAAGACGCGCAAAAAAAAAGCGATGGTTGCAATTACCATTTTAGGAAAGATTGCAGTGGAGTAGGTAGAGTATCATGCTTTTAGCAGAGATCAAATGGCTTTTTCCAACGGCTAAATTGATCTCTCTCTCTATAAATAGAGATCTCCCCATTGCGAGCAAGATATAGAAACCTCACGTGAAGAAGCAGATTAGAGAATTGAGGAACTCGTCCCTCGCGAAGCAAGAACGAGTCTCTGTCGAAGAACCAATAGAAGTTGAGAGTCTATTGCTCCTCCAGTTCTTCCATCTAGTCTCTCAAAATTCTCATTCTTTGATCGAGTCTAGATTCTTAGGTTCTTGCATAGTTTCTAAGCAGACTCTCTTTAGCAGATTCGAGTCTTTAAGCCTTAGGAAGAAACATCCACTTTTCTAAGTGTAGTAGGCTTCGTAGTTGGAAAAACCCCCCGACCCCCAAACCTTAGGTCTTTCTTTGAACCCGCAATCAAAGAACCTTAGAACCCGCAATCTAAGATAAAATTGTACACTTTCCAGCAAAAGTGTTGTAAGGTTTTGTTCGAATCTGTAATTGAACTGGTTAGGGTGTTTGATGCCCGCAAACCAAACTGAACGTTTGATAAGCACGCGTAAACTTATCTAGTGGATTACTTTCCCAAAATGAACTCGTGGACGTAGGAGGTCAATCTCCAAACCACGTAAAAATACTGTGTTCTTTATTTTCTAGTATTTACTTTCAGTTTACTAACTAACTGACCTTGCATACAAAATTGTGTTTGTGAAAATTGCACTAAGTATTGGGAACTTGATCTTCCCCTATTTCAAAGATTTCAGCTTAAGTAACGGGCTATATTTCCACCAACTTCTGTATTGCTTAACTCTTTGAAACCTCAGTCGGATTACACAGCTGACCCTCAACCAAAGAAGTTAGTTGTGTACTTGACTGTGTGATCAGCTCCGACTGTCCTTCTCAGTCGTCGAGCGAACTGAATTGAGCAGTTTTACTCAAAGAAAAAGATTTTCAAGAAAAATCACTACTGGTGTATTTACCCCCCCCCCTCAATACACCAGTTATTCGTTACCGGGACCACCATTAGTATTTGTTAATGATATTGGTATTGATGATTATGAGGCTACTGTTATGGAAAGTACTAATAAAGAGAAGAATTTGTAAGAGGTATTTGTTGAGTGTTTTAATGAAGTGGAAGAGGAGAATGGAGAAAGGGAAACTGAAAGGGAAGCAAGTGAGGGCAGAGATAATAATGAAGAAATTGAAATGGATAAAGATGACGACTGTGAGTTTGATTTTGATTATTTGATGAGTGATAGTAAAGATGGAGATGGTTTGTCTCATAATGATTTTTCTGAAGAAAATGAGGATTTTTTTGAAGCTAGAGCTAAGCTGAGGGAAGACAGAAAAGCACGAAGACAGGCTGTTAGAAATGAAGCTAAGAAAGAAAGAGAGGGAAGAAAATAAAGAAAATAGGAATATTTTAAGAATTTTTTTTTTCAATGTGTAAATACACGTGTCTCGCTTGCGTATACAATCTGGCGAGCCAAATGGACAAAACTCGCCTGAAATCACTTACGGGACACCGATATAAAAAATTTGAAACGTTGAGACATTTTTGGAGAAAATTGATAGGTCAGGACATTACTGCAAATTCGCTGAAACGTGAGGACATAAAGTAATATTTTCCCTTTTTTTATTATGTGGCAACCCACATATGCAATCGAACTCGAGTCAATCTCGTTGAAGTCGCGTGAGTATTATCTCATTCGGGTCAAAAATTATCCTATTACGGGAGCAATACTAATTCGTTAATGCCCTCAACTAAAGCTCATGCGTTGATTTCCTTGATTCAAGTGTTCGGCCGAGTTTTATTTGAATATATGTTACGTGTTAAGTCAAAATAGTGGCTCCTCCACACTTCTCTGATGCGATGTGTATACCTGTTGTATGGAGTGTCTGTTGTAGGCAATGTTTTAAAACCCGGATCGGACAGGCCGGTTCGACCGGTTGAACCGGGAACCGGAACCAAGGCTGGTCTGGTTAGCACCTTTAGAATCGGTGTGGTAGAAAACCGGTATTGAACCGCCGGAACCGGCCAAAACCGGCGAGGCAGTTTTTCAAAGCCGTTAGATTTTCATTTTGCCCAAAATTTTGATGCTCTTTGTGAGATTTGAACCCTTGACCTGGAGTTTTATTTGAATATTTGTTAGTGTTAAGTCAAAATAGTGGCTCCTCCACACTTCTCTGATGCGATGAACCGGAGGCGGTTTTTCAAAACCGTCAGGTTTTCATTTTGCCCAAAATTTTGATGCTCTTTCTGAGATTTGAACCCATGACCTGGAGTTTTATTTGAATATCTGTTACGTGTAAATAGTGGCTCCTCCACACTTCTCTGATGCGATGAATCGGAGGCAGTTTTTCAAAACCGTCCGGTTTTCATTTTGCCCAAAATTTCGATGAACCGGAGGCAATTTTTCAAAACCGTCCGGTTATCATTTTGCCCAAAATTTTGATGCTCTTTGTGAGATTTGAACCCATGACCTGGATATAAGCCAAATCTCTACCAACTCCACCACCCAACACACTTGTTCTATATCTAACTTTTATTTCTTTTATAATTAACTCTAAATATTATAAAAGTATGTCTAAAATTTTAAATTTTGATGCTCTTTGAACCCACGACCTTTTGTATGTAAGCCAAAATCACCACCAACTCCACTACCCAACACATTTGTTTTATGTTAAAATTTTATTTCTTTTATAGTTAACTCTAAATACTATATTCTAATATGCTTTCAGGCATAAATACGAAAAAAAAAAAAGGAAAAAAATAGAAGAGATTTAGTGAGATAGCTAATGCATTCTAATCATTATGATTAACTACTACAACAATTATATAATTATGATTAGTTAGACTTTAGTATTTCATTTTGCAGAGCTTCAAATATCTAGGGGTCTTCGGTTAGATGGATTAGACTGTAACTATGATTATTAATAATTTTAGATTTTTTTTATTTTCATTCCATTAGATAGAAATATCACCAACAACCTATATAAATTTACATACATATTCATTTTATTCTCATCAATTGAAGATTTTATATCTTTTGGAAAAATATGAAATTCACCTATAAAAAAAATATTTGTTGGAATCATTTTATTTTAACGTGCGAGTGCACGTTCACCTTAAAATAAAATGTATATGAAACAAATTTTAGAAAACAAGACTCTTGAATTTTCTTCCAAGACACCAAAAGACAGAACTCTTGTAAACAACTGATTCTTTTTCTTGTTCTTTTTCTTTTCCTTTTCCTTCTTTTTTGAAAGGAAAAACAAGTGATTCTTGAAAAGGGAAAGAAGAATAGAAATAGATCAAAAAAACAGATGAATTATTGAAGGAATCTTGATTTTATTGGACTGATCAATGGCAAAGGCATAAGCATGCATCAAGCACAAAAAAACCCAATGGAATCTTTCCTTATATAATCTCCATCTTTGAGAAATTGGCCTTTTCAAACTCTTTTAACTTATTTGGAAATGGATTCCTACAGAAATCTCTCTTTTATTTCTTTCATCATAATGAGAGGGGAACAGACTAAAGCCAAAAATAAGCAGGCACCCATATATGTCCATCATAATGCTTTTACATTTGGATCCCAACACCATAAATTACTTTTTCACTCTGCATTACCATAGATATGCATATGGTAACTAACCAAATTTGGTATCAGCAATAACACTACTTTTTAACTCTGCATTCTTGCTTATTTTTATATGCTTATCAGTTTGTTATAGAACTACGAGTAACAAAACCATAAAGCATCTTGTCAATATGCAAAGTATAGAATACAAAATCAGAATAAATTAAAATTTCTATTGCAAGATTACAAAAATAACTCAAAATTCAGATGCAGATCAATTCAGACACTCTTCAATTTCCAGCAGAAGTTAAAAATTAATGGAAGCCGGAAATGATCATGATCAAATCAAAATCCAAACAAGAACTACCACTTTCAAGATTTTAGAGAATGATCATATTAATAATAACTAGGCTTAATGTGTGTTTTTCAGCCATTCAAGAAGGAAGTGAAGGACAAAAAAGCAACCTATATTTTGAAATGATTAAAATACCCTTGATAAAAAAACAAAAAATAAATACAATTACATCCATGTCCTGTTTCATTGTAATTTGGAAATTACAGAAAAATAAACTTCAAATTCGAGTAATAAGTGAATTCCTAAGGATCAATTAAATCAATTCTTCCATAAACCAATTCTCCACAAATTAAAACAATTTTTCCAACAATGACAAAACGTCTTGTTCTACAGAATTCCAACAATGGGGCGAGCATCTTCTTCTTCTTCTTCTTCTAATATATTCAAATAAAATCATTCGGTCCAAAGTAATTCACATGAATCATTCACAGAAGACTAGTTCATAATGATTTAGGATTTCTAGGGATATCATCACAAATCCTTTTCAGCTTCATATAGTAGTATATTTGTACATAGGGATGTCAATTTAGCTCGAAACCCGCGGGTTAGCCCGAACCGAACCAAATTTGAGGAGGGTTAGGGCCGAAAATTTTTTTTTGAGCCCGAAAAAATTTTAGCCTGATTGGATCGAACCGAAATTAGCCCGAACCCGATAGGACTAGCCCGAAAACCGAGTGGGTTGGCCCGATAACCGAAATTCTTCATTGCTTAGTTGTTACATTTAATTACTTTGTTTATAAATTCAATTATAAGTTCTTTGTTCTCAAATATTGTTTTGATTTTTCATTTGTAATTTGTATTCATCATATATATTATGACTTCAAAATTATAAATTAATAATAATTTAAAAAAAAATTGCACCAAATCATGAAATTACAATTATATATGCATTTAATATGGGTCAATGTTTTTTTTATAAGAAAACACTTTATATTTCTAATAATAATTTTAAAAAAAAAGTGTACCGATTGACATCCCTATCTGTACACGCCTGCATATGATTCAAGGCATCATTTATAATAGTCATGTCACTAGGTTCTGCTAGATTGTGCAATTCATTAGTAATCTATTTCCATATTAAGTTATTGACTGATTCAATAACCCGATCTAATCTAAGGGATGTATACAATCTAATGCACTGCTTTTGATGTGAGCAAGACCGAGCAGCCTACATACTACAAGTCACATTTCAAGACTTAAATAAAATGGGCTAATTATAAGTCCAAGAGCAATCTACGATGGGCCAAATGGAGAATATTAATTGAGTTGTTGGGCTAAACTCGACATGAAGAATGGGCTCATTACCAATCAGATTTGGAAGCCCAAGATGATGAATAAACCATGCAATTTTCGTGCATGTGTGAAGGCCAAAATAAAGAGTCCACTTAGTTTAGTTATTATGAGTTAAATAAGTGACTTTTGAAGTCTTGAGTCATAAGTAGTCATTATTAGTTGATAAGTGGTTTAATTAGTGTTAAATAAGTCTATTTATGAGTTTAATCAGTGTCATAAGTACTGTCATTATTGGTAGGCTACGAAGAGTCATTTTCAAGCCTATAAATAGGCATGATATCATTTGTAATCGAATAACATATACCCTTGAGTTATAAACGAATTTAGCATTGCCATTGTGAGTTGAATTCTCCTTGTTGAGTATTTCACTTATTTTCGAACTTATCAAGACAATTAAGCAAGGTCTTGTGGCGTTCAACCATACCGAGGTTCTTGGCTGATTATATAGCCAACGGGTCGAGGTTTTCTTTGCTCTAGGAGGTGATCAAACTGGATTCTCGATCTAGGGAGACCGCTGCCTATCTCGTATACGAAGGGTTCTTGGATCTTTTATCCAACGGGTCCTCCGTCCGTATCATTTGGTATCAGAGCAATCTGGTATTGATCTGATCCTCTATCTTTATATTTCTTGTCCAACAAAAAAAATCAAAAAATATCTACACAAAAAAAAAAGATTCTATGGAAGGATTATATGATCGTTTGGAGAGACTGGAGCGTCGGAGTTATGCTAATCATCATCATCATCAAATGGAAACGGACGGAGGATCCTCTATCTTTTTTTGTTTTTTTTTTACAAGAAATTTAAAGATAAAGGATCAGATCAATACCAGATTTCTCTGATAGCAAATGATACGGACGGAGGACCCGTTGGATAAAAGATCCAAGAACCCTCCGTATAAGAGATAGGCAGCGGACTCCCTAGATCGAGAATCCAGTTTATTCACCTCCTAGAGCGAAGAAAACCTCGACCCGTTGGCTATATAATCAGCCAAGAACCTCGGTATGGTTGAACGCCACAAGACCTTGCTCAATTGTCTTGATAAGTTCGAAAATAAGTGAAATACTCAACAAGGAGAATTCAACTCACAATGGCAATGCCAAATTCGTTTATAACTCAAGGGTATATGTTATTAGATTACAAATGATATCACGCCTATTTATAGGCTAGAAAATGACTCTTCGTAGCCTACCAATAATGACAGTACTTATGACACTGATTAAACTCATAAATAGACTTATTTAACACTAATTAAACCACTTATTAACTACTAATGACTACTTATACTCTAGACTTCAAAAGTCACTTATTTAACACATAATAAATAAAGTAAATAGACTCTTTATGAAGCCTCTTTATTATGCACGAAAATTGCATCTTCATTCTTGTTCTCGGGCCTCCAGAATCTAATAGCTAACGAGTCCACACTTCATGTCGAGTTTAGCCCACCAACTTGATTAAAATTCACCATTTGGTCCAATATTGATTGGTCTTGGACTTGTAATTAGCCCCCTTTTCATTTATTCTTGAAGTCGGATTTATTGTCCATAGGTTGCTCGTCGTGCTCACATCAACTTTGGTGTAATATTATGGATCAAGCTCAAACTATCACTTCTAAGCTCCTTTTTCATACTCACAATATGTCCTCACTCTAATGACTTTATGTGAAGACACCTCTACTACATCTTTCTGCTTAACAACAAATATGTTAAACATACAATAATTAGACATCTCTTCACAATGCAGGAGTCAAGGGGGGGGGGGGGGGGGGAGGGTAACAAGATTCAAGATGCAATAAATTAGACGTCTCATTAGGTAGAAACTACATCAAATATGAAGGAGAAGAAGAAAAATTAATAATTTCATAAAATTGACCATCAATCAGTTAATCACGGCCCAAAATTAAGATTATTCAGTAATTCATAAATTGTTCTTGTTCTTCAGATCAGAGGTGAAGGTATTAAAACTTTGAGGCTAAACAAGAAAACTAATCAGCCCAATATATAAATTTTCGTATCTTCCCATTCATATATCAATTTCCGCATATCAATTAGAGGAGATTTTCGTATATCAATCAACCCAATTCATACATAAATTTTTGTATCTTTCAATTAGGCGACAAAATTAAATAATTTGAACACGAGCACCTGCTCTTATGGAAGAGACTTAGAACGAGATCTGCGTGTGAAGAAGGGTGTGTATTGTCTCGATTCTGCTTCTGAAGGACCGGGAATGGGAAGAACAACGGAAGAGGAAGATTGGAGGAAGGAGAATTAGATCGCGAGCAGGAATTGATTGCAAATTCGATGCCGCCAACCTTGTTCTTCTTGGAGAAATTAGAGATTCATTCGTCCTGGGCTGCTTTCATACAGAAATAAGCGGTTACATAAGATTGTTGAGGATCATAAAGGGGCGGTCAAATATTTACCTTTTCCGGGCAGCTCGTCTTCTTCAACTAGATTGGGTGTTCATGGTGGCGAAGTGTATTTGCGAGATGGGGAATGAATAAACAGAAGGAAATAAACAAAAGAGGAGTATGAAATCGAAATCGAAATCGAAACCAAAAGGGTAGAGTTGTCCCGCTGATGTTATTGTTGATTCTGCAAAATAATCTCACCAAGTTGGAGAGATAATCTACCTAGGTGGAACACTGATTATCCATCGGGCTATATATTTTCAACGGGCTTGTGAGTTTATTTAGCAACCTACCAAACACATGATAAACACAAATAACTTAACTTATCTTGGTATATCTTAGCCTAGTGCCTACCAAACGGGCACTTATCATTTAGCCGCATAAATGTCAGAAATTAAATGCTTTCCGCATAAGTTGGTGGATTTATGTGAAGATGGGATCATGAGATGAATAGACTAAAATTAGAAGAAAAATTAATAATCTTCCTTTGGATTAAAGAATTTGAAATCCAAAAGTTATTTAAAAATCAAATCATCCCTGATTCTTCATTTGAGGCAACCATCAAATCATCGCTGAATTCCAACATTCAACCACATCAAAATCCTTGAAAAGCTTATTAAGAAACTTCGTAAAAAAATTAGAATTTATATAAATTATCCTTGATTGGTCTTCAAGAATCGAATTATAACACGAGATGAAAATAATATAGTTAGAGAAAAATAATGAGAGGGAGAGATTTATGAAACAGTCCACCTCCATTAGCAAAGTAGTAAGATCACAGATAGGAAAAGTGCACAGTTTTGAGTTGAGAAACAAAGAAAGAGATGATGGAATTCGAACATAAGATCATGTATGTGGTTAAATAGCACACCTACAATCCTTTCGCATCATTCAAACAATGAGAATATTGATAACCAATTCACCTGCATTCTTCCAGCCATATCCACAAGAACAACATCCGAACCATTTCGACTGGCTCCTGTATTGCTTCTTTTGCCAATTGCAGGATCTTTCTCATAACCTTTCTCAAATATGGGAATCTGATGCTTGCAAGATCATATACCATTCAAATTTACGACATATCTCAAGATATATACAGGTGTGGTGGAACTACAGGATACCTGGAGTCTCTGAGCATGGGTATGCAGCTGCTCCACGGCACCTGATCTGAATGTGTCACAGGCAGCCATCATGACATTAACATTATGATGGAGAAGCCAGTAGGCAACCTACATGGGAAAATCATAAGAAAAGTTCGCAGTTGGCCATACATTAATTTTTATTAGATGTGAAAATAAACTACGTTGGCGAGATTGGTAGATTTCCCTACTCCATCAACTCCAACAAAAACCACAACATATGGTTTCCCTTGCTCCTTTTGCTGCATGAACATCCCTCAAAATATCAATCGAGCGCCTAGGAGTTAAAATGCAGAAAAGTGCATCTTCCATAGCAGCCTGGAAGAATCATGCTAATCATTAGGTCACTGATGATATTCTACAAATGCACAGGAGAAACAGATAGCTGCAAATATGCCTATTTATCCATATGGAGGTGAAAATTTTCACTTTTTCTGCCTTCGTTGATTACTAAAGGTTCGGGCATTCTTAAATACCTGAACTGTTGATGAGACTCTTGTAAAAGAGGCTAGCTTTTTGCCCTCAAGACTTGCGGCCACTGATTCACAGAGTTTTTCAGCTATTTCCTCTGCCTGTTGCCAAAGCATTCAAAATAAGCACACCTTATACCTCAGGGATAGAGAAATACAATGCTAATTTGTATGGGTGAAGGAAAATAATAGAAAATCAGTCGTCAAGTCGTAAACCCCCATTTCTGCAGGTGCTTAGCATAAAAGACACCATCACACATAAGACACCATCACACATACCACATTCTTGGTCATAAGTCTGTCCCTGAGAGCTTTTAGAGCTGGTTCTAGGTCAGACTTCTCCATATTTGCTTTACCCGCAATACTGAACCACAAAAAAATATCATAAGTTTTTTACAAGTACACACAACAATAAGCAACAGAGTTAGAAGATAATTAATTCTACATCATCATAATCAAATCCCATTGCTATTACTTGCAACTGATGCTACGATTTAAAAAAAAAAAAAAAAAAAAAAAAAAAAAACCCATTGTGCAGCCATATGGATCCATATGGCAGCTTCCTACAGGGTCTTAGGTTCAATAGTTTTCATTTTACACAATCATCAGTAAGCTAAAGATATTATATATTTGTTCAAACAGAAGCACAAAACATGATCATTACTCGGCTGATATGCTGCATGGTTACAGATAGTTATGCCTGATTAAGAAATACTCCCACTCTTTTTATAGAAATTTTTTGAAAGTAAAATTGCATCAAAGAATACGAATTGACTTGCACTCCATGATTTACTTGACACATTACTTGCCTCGCACTTTACTACATAAAGGAACTACATATTGAAAGAACAGCTCTTCTAACATTTCACAAGTTCAATGGGTTGAATAAGCTGTAAAGTAGTAAGAACAATTATTTTGAGTTCAGTTAAGGTCAAAGTCAGATAATGTACCTTTGAAACATGGATGAAAACCACCCTCCTTAGTTGCATCTTCGTCTTCCTCCTCACTTTCACTATCACTGCTAACAATCTCCTCTCTGTCCATCATACTCTCACCTTGATCTGCAGATACAACTGCTACGTGCTGTTCTCCATTCTCACTTACTGGATCAGCAAAATCCACTTTTGCCTCTTTTGGTTCTTTTTAGTAATCTTTTTTGGTTCCGTTTTCGAAACCTTGTTTACAACAGTTTCAACTTTCTTCGCACCTTTGGACCTAAGCTTCTGTAGCTTATTTACATCAAAAGCAGCATTATTAGAAACCCATTCTCTTTTCCATTACTTTTAACCATTGTAGTTGCTTCCCATTTTCAAATATGATTATTGTTAGAATTTCTATTTTCTAAAGGGCAACCTTTGAAATTGTCACAGTCGCCACTATCATTTCCAGATTCACCTCCACTCTTTTTTCTATTGCCTCCATCCATGTTGCCCTTTTGCACATTTCCTTGCTTCCTAGAAATGTTATTGTTCATAGGCTTGCCCACCTGCTTAGATTTCTTCATTTCCTCTGCACAGGCCTCAACTTCCTTCTTAAGCTGTTGAAATAGATGATCAAAGTCATCATACGGTGTTCGCTTTGGATCATAAATATCCAAGAACTCTTGCATAACCATAGAAAGAAGATCATCAACATACAAGAGATGGAGAATACTCTGATACACAGCAACAAAAACAAGCCCTAGTTCATTGTGAAACGTCCACTTAAGAGTGTATGAAGCACCCGGGGCATCATAGTTGTACGAGGCAGCACCTGACCTTTCCTCCAAAAGGCAGAACCTTATCAGAGTATCGATTGGTGATCCTCTAAGATCATTCCCAAGCTCTTTGCAAGTCCAGAGGATTAAACCTCCTCTTGTAAATATGAGTAACTGCTCTAAATTTGATGTTTTCAAATGATGCAAGTTAAGCATTCAATTATCCCAAAAATATTGTTAAAAATGACACAAACTACTGACCAATTGATGATAGTAAAAAACACACACTGAAATTAGAGGACAAATCATATGCAAATCAATCTAGGTAACTAATTATCAAGAGTCAACTACAGACATGTTCACTCTCCATTCCCTAGGGTTACATACTTACATTATTCAATCCGCCAGTCAACTAAACCTTTGAGATAACCTAACAAAACGCCAATTTAAATCAACCTTTTAAAATACCACGTAAATACTTCCTCAGGCGAGACAGTCTAGATACCCATTTAACTTTTTGGTCAAATTCATGTATTGGTTTTCTTAAATAATGGCTGTCAATTTAAAGCTATTAAATACTCATAAATTTTAAAATTTGACTCCACACTAGCAAATCATATATCACATATATATAGCACGCATATAAATTTCGCATTCACGTCTCTCTACAATCAGATTGTTAACAAATCAGTTTCAAAATAAATTGTTTCTACATTTCTTGCAGATTTTGTCATCTCGATCTATCTCCAACAATGGTTGGGATGTGGTTATGTTTCAATGATCTCCAGCCTCTAGTACCAACCCATGCTGTGAAGCTAAATTAATACGATGTTATATGAAAGAGATAAACTCATTCGAACGTATATTTCATGATGAAGAGGTATGGTTATGATGCATTTCAAATCAATTACATATGAAATTGAATATCAATATGCACAAACCCAAATGACAACTTTGAAATTATTGCAGTGAACTAGATATCATTTCACGGCGCCAAAAGAGATTGCATCTAAGTTTAGTGTTTTGCTTAAAGAATGAGAACTATATAGGATAAAAAGGAAAACCAACTGAACAAATCAGTATATTCCATTTCTTATTCATGACAAATAGTAATCTTCTTAAATATAACATCTGTCAAGGCTTATACTTGCGTTACCTGTTACTTTAATTTTAAAGGTAGTCCGATCATGTTTCAAAAGAGATTAAAGAAGCCCTATTGCAGAAGAAATTTTTATGGTCAAGATTAAGGTTGCACGTGAGGAAATCAGGAAATACAACAGTGCATATAGTATCTCAACTCTATCATCTGATCCAAAGTTTTAACTACGTACTCAAACAGTTGCTTGGACGGCGCAAATCTCTAAATCAACAAGGCACTAGAGACTCCCATTGATTCTCAAGCAAGGTTGAGTGTTAGAAGTGAGTGGATAGATGATGGATCTATTAAATAAACTTGACAGATAAACTTTCTTCTACTAAAGTGGCAAAAAAGCTACAATTTCTACAAAGGATGAGAAGGACTACATCCTTGATTGGCAATATTTCTTTATTTTGCAATGGATGTATCTTAAGATCTATTTTTTTTTCTTTTGCATTTCAATGGACAGGTATCATAGGATCTATTCTTTATTTTGCAATGGACAAGTATTTTAAGTTCTATTCTTTATTTTGCAATTGACATATATCTTAAGTTCTATTTTGCACTTCCTTAAGTCTACTTATCGTAATAAGAATTAATAATTTGAGGTTTATATTTGATTATTTTACTATAAATACAATTATGGTAGATTACTTGGATAATGGACCTGCCTTTCTTCATGTATTGTCTCTTCTTAATAATTGTTGCAAAAATATTTTAGAACAACTCTGTAGCAATCTGAAAACACAAATGTTTAGATAGCTCCGAAGCAATGAATTCCGAGTTTCCACCCTCACCACACAAGCACGAATGATAATGCATGATATTCAGTTTCAAAAATCAGACTCAAATGAAATCTGAATAGTCAATACAAATTACAATCCCTAAATGGCCAAATAACAAATTAAACAATTCATCCAATCTTACTAATCAAACAAACAATCAATATATTACAGACAAATGAAGTATTAAACTAGCCTATATCACCAATTTACGTTTACCCCTAAAATTAGGCTTCATCATTCAATCCTAAAATTAATCTGTAAAACAAAAGAAACTGGAAAAACACCTTGGATTGGATAGGGCGCGGCGGCGAGGCAACGACGAGAGTCGGGATCGCGCGGGGGGAGAGAGAGAGAGAGAGACGAGAGTCCGTACGGGAATAGTTTTCTTAAATTAAGTATTTTGAATTTTGCGAGTGGCAAGGGTTAATCGTCAAAAAATTCCACATCTTTTTCTAAATTTTTGTTTTAATTTCTATCTTTTATATTTTATTCTAAATTTTTAATTTTTTAATTTTATCTGATTTTTTCTCACAGTGATATATTTCGGTAAGAATATTATTCATATGGTAATATTATTTACGGACGTAGCGTAATATATTACGTGTGATACTCGTTATATGGCAACGAGAGAGAATTAAGGCTCAATTTCGAAAACGACGAGAGAGAAAACTAGGGCTTTTCTTGGTATACTGAAGAGTCAAGTGTCTTTGATATATACACAAGGCAAAAAATCATGGATAAAACAACGTCGTTTTGTTCTTGTCATGTAACGAGAGTCACACGTAATATATTAGGCCACGTCCGTAAATAATATTATGTCAGCAATAGTCTTACCGAAATGGGGTGAACTTGGGTGCACTAGTGCATAGTATGAGACGAATTGGACCCGACCCAGCTAAAGATCCGTTCCCACCACCTTTCTTTTTTTTTTTTTTTTTTTTTTTTTTTTTTTTTTTTTTTTTTTACTGTTTCACACACTTAAAGGTCTTCGCCTCTGCCTCCCACTTAATGGCCTAGGGTTTGAAACCCCATCAAATACACTCTCCTCTTTTCTTTTTCCTCTTCTTCTTTCCTCATTTTTTCTTAATTCTTCTTTTTTTTTTCTTTTTCTTTTTGTTTTCTTCTTTCTTCTCATCCTTCTCTTCTCATTTTTTGTTCATTTTCAGATTTTTTTTCTTCCTTTTTTTCCTTCTTTCCTCATTTTCTCTTCATTAATAGATTTTCTTTTATCTTTTTTTTTCCTTTTGGTTTTTTTTTTCAAAAACTCTTTCCCCTTTTTTGATTTTTTTCTTTTTCTTCTATGTACAAGTTTGTTTCTTAATTAATTTTTTTTGTAAATTATTTATTCTATTAATCCTCAATTAAGTTTTATTTTCAATTACTTCACCAAAAAACTAAAAGTACAAATTGTCCCATTTTTTATTTTTTTTCTTTTTGTTTTCTTTTTCTTCTATGTACAAGTTTGTCTTTTAATTTTTTTAAATTATTTATTCTATTTATATTAGTTAATTCTCAATTAGGTTTTATTTTTAATTACTTTACCAAAAAACTAAAAGTACAATTTGTTGTAAATAAAAAAAAAATATTTGTCGTAAAGAAAAGTAATGATTGTCAAACATTACCTATCTTCGTATCAATAATTACTTTTCATCACGAAAATAATTACTTAACCAAATAACTAAAAGTACAATTTGTCGTGAATAAAAGTAAACATTGTCGTTAAGAAAAGTAATATTTTGAAAGAGGAAATGTAGTCATATGTACTTAATATCAAAAAATGTCACTAGTTTAAATTTTATCAATTTTTGTTATATGTTTACTTTTTGAACATTTATACACTTATTTTTGCCCTTTATTCCATCTAATAACACTCTCTCCTACTTTTTTACTTTTATTTTCTTCTCTCTTATTTCTCTCTCTTCTTCCCTCAGCTCACGTGTTTCTCTCTCTTTTTTTCTCTCTCTTCTTCCTCCCTCAGATCGTTAACCGGTCGAAGACTTAATCTCAATTTTCGTCGTCGTCGTCGTACTCGATTTTTGTCTGCAAGTTGCTTCGTCGTCGCCGTCTCTCTCTCCTGCGATTTTGCTGCAAGTTGCTTCGTTTTTTTTTCGGCAATTCAACTGCGATTTGGTGCGATTTATTTTTGGATATCTGTCTAGAAAGTGTTACTTGTGTTCGATTGTAATTTTCCGGCGATGTTTGGTTGTGGCGACAATGCTATGGAGGTAATTTTCTGGCAGTATGAATTCTAGGTTGTCGATTTCGATTTCCGATTTGTTTTGAGTTGGTACATTTTTGTAATTGCATACTGGTGCGTACCAAATTCACTTGGTACGCAGTACGTATAGATAAATACGTACTGCATACCTTAATTTGTTTTCTTGGTACTCAGTACGTATTTACCAGTACTTACCAAGTTTACTTAGTATGCAGTATGTATTTACCACTACGTACAAAGTTTACTTGATACGCAGTACGTATTTATTAATACGTACCACGTTTCATCTATATATTATGATGCAAGTGAGACCATCTTCTTTAGTAGTTGTGCATGGAGGATACTGGAAAGAGAACATTTATGAGGGTGGTAGGAAAGAGTATATTTCTATACCGCCTAGTGATATAAGCTTTGAATCTTTATTAGCAAAGCTTGAAGTTCGAATGAAGAAGGATAAGAGTGTGTATATGTTTGATATAGATGGTTTAGTGTAGTCTTCTAGTGGTGAAACTATGAGAATGAAGATTACAGATGATTTCGAGTTGTCATTTTTTATGGATGTGTTGGAGTTTCCTACTGTATATGCGACTGTTTCTCCCCAAAATGATGAATATCATAATAGGAGGAGTCCTTTAATTGATGGTGGTGTACGGAATGAAGACCAGAACAATTTTGATGTTTCTTGTGATGAGTTGGGTTTTAATGGCATTGGTAAGAATGATGACCATGATTAGCAATGTGGATAGTAATGTGGGTAATGAAAGTAGTGAAGGACGGCGTTTATGGGTTGTTCCTAGTGCAGCCCAGCAAGCATCTCTTCCGTCGGAAGAAATAGTTGCACCGGTTGTGCGTGTGGGTGAGCTTGTTCAGGGTGGCACTTTTGTCGGAAAGAAGAAAATGAAGTCAACTCTTGGTTTATATCACATGAAAAAGTATCTCGAGTTATTTACGATTTGATCAAACAAGGTGTACTACCATGTGTGATGTAAACTGGTAGAACGATGTGAGTTTGAGATGCGAGCAAGTGCAGCATCTAATTTGTGGCCTATCAATCTCTTCACTCGTCACTCTTGTGTGGATGATTTGAGATATCACCCTGATCCTAAGGTTTCATCTAGAGTTGTTGCTGCACACCTTGGCCCAAATTTTGGAGAAGATGGTTCGTGTCTTAGGCCAAAGGATATTCAATCATAGATACGAAGAGAATTTGGTGTGAATGTAAAATATTCTACTGCTTTAGCTGGTAAGAACCATGCTCTGGAATTCTCATATGATGATGCCGATAATTTATTTCAGGTTTCTCTAGCCTTTCTCTATATTATTGTCGCCTAATTATTATTGGTAATTTTTGTTCGGGTGGTATGAATTTGAAATTTCGTACCAGGTTTGCAACTGTATTATCAGCACACCCGGTACGATTTTACGAAATTGTACGTTGTACCGTTAATATACTTACAAACCTGGTACAAAATTACCATTACGTACCTGATGTACAACAGTTTATATAGTATGTTGTTACATATTTCTAAAAATGTATCAAGTTTACCAATTGTCTAGGTATAATCGGTACGTTTTTTGTAAACGCGTACCAAGTTTACAACTATATTATTGATACATTTGGTACGTTTTTTCAAATGCGTACCATGTTTACCAAGTGTACTTTCAATGATTATTTGTATTAATTAAGATAAATTCTTTCAAATGATTCCCAATTTCTTATACATGTTGGAGCAGATGAATCCGTGTTCAATTATGGTCTTTCAGACATGTCCAGACACTTCGTTTCAATATTATTACTTTGCTCTCTCTACGTGCATAGGAGCATTTCGTGCATGTCGGCCCGTGATTGTCATTGACGGCACACACTTGAAAGGGAAATACAAGGGCATTTTGTTTGTCGCATCTACGAAGGATGCTAATGAACAGATTGTTCCATTAGCATTTGGCATTGGTGATGTGGAGGATACTTCATCTTGGTCGTGGTTTTTGGAGCATGTTCGTCGGACGTTTGGTTGCCCTCCTGGTTTTATGGTAGTTTCTGATCAGCATCTGAGCATCAAGAATGCTATAGATCGATTTTATCCTGGCATCCCTCATGGTCTTTGTTCGTTTCAATGTTGCTGTCAATGTTTACAAAGTTACAAAGTGTTGTCAATGTTTACAAAGTGCAGGACTATGATCTATTCCATCTTGCTGTCAATGTTTACAAAGTGCAGGACTATGAGGAGTACATGAACTATTTGAAGGAGGCCTCTTCTCGTGGCTACGAAAAGCTTATAAGTATTGGCCCCAACAGATGGTCTGTTGCGCTATGCCCCGTGCGGAAGTTTGGGTTTGATACCTCCAACGCTGTAGAGAATATTAATTTTAGACTTCGGTAGGCTAGAAAACTTCCGGCATGTTCTCTTCTAGAATATTGTCGTAATGTTGTCCAATGTTAGTTCTTCGAGCGGCAAAATCTTAATCTAGAAATGAAGAATTATCGGTATACGCAACAAGAGAATTAGATAAAACTGTCGAGGCAGGGCACGTGATAAGAGTTGAACCGATATCTAACACAAAGTTTATTATCATTTCTGGAGTAAAGAGCAATAGGAAGTGTTCATGTCGGGCATGGAGATCTGAACTTAATACCTTGCTCTCACGCTACAGCAGCAATCAGGTGAAGTTGAAGTTTTTTGTGTTGGGATTAATTGCATATTCGTACCTATTTTGCCAAACTTCCTAGTACACCTGGTACACAATTATAAATGCATACCAGGTATACCGCATCAAATTTGGTATGTAGGTACGCTTTGACCAATGCGTACATGTTTACCAAGTTCCGATGTGTTACACCTGGTACGCAGTTAGAATTGCTGCGATCGAGCTCGGCCGTAAGCTCGGCTACGAGGTCGTAGGATATTTCCAGTTCTTGCTGCGATCCTTCAGCTGCTCCTTCAGCTTCAGCTGGCACTCCTTCCCCTTGCTGAAGAACAACTTTCCCTTGTCCAGCAACAGCTGCTGGCTCCTTGTCTTCCCCCTTTTTGGCATCATCCAAAAGAGTGGCAACAGTGCCATCCAGGGAGGTCAGCTTGGCCTCAGCCTGTTGAACGCGGGAAAAGAGTTCGTCGACAGCATCCTTCTCTTCCACCTTCTTGGCCAACTCTAGGTCTTGACGCTCCTGCTCAGCTCGCTGCAAGGCTGCAAAGGTCGCAGAGACCTCTTTGTGGAGGGTGACGAACTCAGCTCGGAAAATTGCGAACTGAGACATCCACTCCTGGTCTTGAGTCTGCTGGGACTTTGCCAGATCAGATTCAGCAACGGTCTTGAAAACGTTGAAGTCCGAGCTGAGGCCCTGAACTGCCTTCCTTAGAGCCGTGACCTCCGAGCTGGAAGAAGTGGAGAGATCTTCGAACTTCTGCTGCAGGGAAGAGGAAAGGTGTTCCAGCTGATTCTTCAAGCTGGTATTCTCTGCCATCAGCTGATGCATCCTGTCAGCATCCTCCTCCTTGCTGAGCTGGATCTTGGACAACATTTCCTACCTCAGCTGGTTGACCCTCTCGGAGATCAGCTCACAGATGGTATCGGTTGAGAGTGCTGGCTGATCTGAGGGTCCAGGCAGGTGTTGTGGTTGTGGCTGGGCAGTTGGCTCCATGACAACCAGGGCAAATCGGCTGGCGAGGTAGGCCTTGAGCTTTTCTTCTTCCCTCTTGGCCGCCTCTTCAGCTGCGTCGACATCCTCCATGCAGTTGGCATTCTTGGCCAGCATATCGTCAAGAAACTGAACAGCTCCAGGATTGTTGCAGAGCTCCCTGGTGTCTGTCCCTTCTTGGATGCTCTTGTCCAGACGACAACGTAGCACAGCCACCTTCTGGTTGTAGGCCACCTCCAGGTTCTGGTAGTCGAAGTATACCCTCAGGTTGGATTCTTCGACCTTCAACCTGTCCCAACCATGGATCCTGAGGGTTTCCTCCTTAACGTACCAATAGCTGAATATGACGCTGAACTGGTAGAGCAGTTCTGTCCCGAGTACGGCAAATATGAGCATCGAGGCTGCCTCGGGGAACATACCAATCAGCTTGCGGAAGCAGTAGCTTAGCCTTCCTTCATATTCAGCCAAGATCGCCTGGCGGTTGGCTTCTTCATCAATTGGAGGGGGGTCAATATCGAAGGTAACAGGTTCGATGGTTTCATCAACGTTGGCAAAAGGAATGGTCACAACGTTGGCATCGAGCGAGAGGCTCGGAATATCTGACTGAGGACCAGTTGAGAGGACTGGATCCTCTTTGGGTGGTGAGTTGGCTGGCTCATGTGTTTCCTCAGACACAGGTGGGATTACCTGGCTGGCATCAGCTCCAGTCGGACTGTTGTGGGACTCCTCAGATGAAGAAGACTCATCTGAGGAGGAGCTGGATTCCTCCACGTGTATCTCCACTCCTTCAGCCACTTCCTCCTAACGAGGTTGAAAAACGAACCCAGCTGGGTCAACCGACTGGCTTGATTCGGTTGACTCCTTCTCCTCAGCTGGCTTTACCACCACTGGACTTGTTGTAGATGGTTGAGCCGTTAGCTGGATGATGCGAATCCTAGGCCTCTTCTGGAGAGGTTCCTCCTCTTCCTCTTCTTCATCTTCATCTTCCTTTTCCTCAGCTACCTCCTCCAGCTGGCGCTTCGCAGGCTTGGACCGAGAAGGGTGACGAGCTGCTGAGACTGACTCCATAGCTGGCTTGGGGGCACCCTTGGGAGTGTAAACGGCCTCCACAACGTCCCTAGCATTTTTGGCTGTGGGGAACAACATCAGCTTGCCGAGCGGCGGGTCCTCACTCCCTTCCCAGGTCAGCTGTTGTCCCTTTGTGGCTTGGAGGATAAGGGCAGAGATTTTTTTGCCGAAGTTGAGTGTCCCCTTGACACTCAACAGCTGCTCTCCGGACTCAGCTAACGTCTCAGAGATTTTCTGCTTCTCCATCAACAGCTGGCTTTCAAGATAGCCCAGCCACTTGACCTGGTGATGTTCCTCCAGGGCCTTCTGTTGCTTGAGCTTCGGTCGGCTAATGTCACCGAACGCTCCTCCATACGCGAAGGCGCATTTAGAGATCACGTCGAAAAGAAGTCGGTGCGCCGGCTTCAGTTTCGTCCTTTGCATGCTCCCCTTCAATGGTTTGGGAACAAGAAGGATTGTTTGAAGGAAGGCATCAGCTTCCTTATCGGTGAAGTTCCCCAGCACATCTGTGGCTTCGCGATTTCTGGGGATGATCTTCTCCAGTTCCTTGGATACTTTTATTTCCACGGCGGTGTCTTCTATCATCCGGGAAGTTATGTTTCTTTGCTTGCACGGGATGATAGTGACAAGCCCGTCTTCTGCAACTCGCTGCAGATTCCTGTAGAAATGTACAACCTGCTTCCTGAGCAACTTGGATGGAGAGAGGGTTGCCCAGTCGAGCAGACTGTGGTCGGAAAGAATGGCGGCGACTGGTGCGAGTTCCGGCGAGGTCAGGGCATCCCTGGAAAGAATCTGTTCGAAATGAATCTTCGACATCACCATGTCGAAAGATTCCTGGAATGTAGCAGGCTCTGCGGAAACCATCTTCTTGGAAGCTTTAGATTTAGGCGCCATCTCAAAGAGATATATATGCAAAGAAGAAGGAAAATCTTTACTGAAAATGGTGAAACAAAAGTGGAGAGGATGATGAATAGTTAGTAAAGATATGCACGAAAAGAGAAGGTAAGGATCACTTCCTGATTTGCCGTATTATATAATCTTTGACTCGGATAATATCAACGGCTGGGGTTAAATGGTGCTTATTTTTTAACGGCTGGGATTGCGCGACTGTTGAGTAATTTTGGCTGATGCTCCACGCACGCGAGTGAGAAGGTGAATAGTTTAAGGTGTCAGCCCAGTCGCACTATAAAGTAAGGCTATAGGAGTTCAGCCAGACTTTACATTAAATGTGACATGATGGCTTGTTTAGTCTAGCTGACATGTTCAGGAATGTTTGAATTTATTTCAAACATTCTCATTGAATATTATAACACCTTCAGTCATAAATGATACCTGCCAGCCGATGTCGAGATCAGCTGTATACCTCAGTTGCCGCATACCATCAGCTGACTCGAGTTCGTCTGTTCAGCTGATGTTTGATGTCTTCAGTTGGCAATTCGTATCTGAGATTCCCCCTTCATCTGAGCTTCCCCCTCAGATGGATATCTGACTCTTCATCTCGGATGGATCCTCTGCAGCTCGGATGATTCTTTAGCTCTGATGGATTTTCTCCAGCTCGGATGACTCTTCATCCGATGGATCCAATAGTCCAAGAAGATCACACAAACAACATCTGAACCGAGCTTCAGGAAGAGGTTTGGTGAAGATGTCAGCTCTTTGAATCTCAGTTGGGATCTTCTCCATGGACACATCCTTCTTCTCAATATGATCTCGGATGAAATGATGACGAATGTCGATATGCTTTGTTCGAGAGTGGTGAACAGGATTCAGAGAGATAGCTATGACACTCGAGCTATCACAATGAATGGGAACCTGTCCAGTTGCAACTTCATAATCTCTCAGCTGTTGCTTCAGCCACAACACTTGCATGCAACAGCTTCCGGCAGCCATATACTCTGACTCGGTTGTAGAGGTTGCAACACATGCTTGTTTCTTGGAGAACCATAAAACCAGCTTGCTTCCCATGAATTGACAGTGTCCAGAGGTAGACTTCCTGTCCAACCGATCTCCTGCTAGGTCCGCATCTGAGTATCCAGTCAGCTGGATATTGTCGTCAGTTGGATACCACAATCCAACATTAATAGTTCCCTTCAGATACTTGATGATGTTCTTTGCTGCCAACATGTGTGCTTCTCTTGGCTGAACTTAGAATCGAGCACACACTCCAACTGCGTATGATATGTCTGGTCGGCTGGCAGTTAGATATAGCAGCGAACCGATGATCCCTCTAAACTGGCTGGCATCTACGAGCTTTCCTTCAGCTCCGGGTTCAATCTTCCAGTTAGTATTCATTGGGATCCTCATGATCTTACTTGTTTGCAATCCGAACTTGGTGATGAGCTCCTTTGTATACTTAGACTGGTTGATGAAAATCCCTTCAGGTGACTGCTTCACTTGTAATCCAAGGAAATAATTCATCTCACCCATCATTGACATCTCGAACTTCTCCTTCATGAGATCTGAGAATTTCTTGCACAGCTCCTCCGACTTGGAGCCAAAAATGATGTCATCGACGTAAATTTGCACAACAAGTATATCTTCTCCAACTTTGATGGTGAACGGAGTTTTATCAACTGAACCTCGTTTGAACCCCGAGTTCAGAAGGAATCCACAAAGAGTGTCATACCAGGCCCTTGGAGCTTGCTTTAGACCATAGATAGCTTTCTTCAGCTTGTACACTCTACCATCTCCAGTCTCAAAACCAGAAGGCTGTTCAACATATACATCTTCTTTGATATCTCCATTGAGGAATTCACACTTCACATCCATCTGATACACTTTGAACTTGTGATGTGCGGCATAAGCTAGAAAGATTCGGATGGCTTCCTGCCTTGCAACTGGTGCGAAGGAATCTTCAAAGTCGATTCCTTCTTGTTAGTAGTATCCTTGAGCTACCAACCTTGCCTTATTCCTCACTATGAATCCAATGGCGTCTCTCTTGTTTTTGAAAATCCACTTCAATCCAATCACCTTGAAACCATTTGGTCTTTCTACCAACTCCCATACACAGTTGCGTAGAAACTCATTCAGTTCTTCTTGCATGGCTGTTGTCCAGTGAATACAGTTGAGAGCTTCCCCAACATTCTTCGGTTCTGGTACATCAGCTACAAAGCAAGAAATCATGGCAACATCTCCAACTTGCTTGAACTCCTCTAGAACTGCCAACTCCTCAGCATACTGGGCGTAAGTGTTGGAGTTTCCTTCAGTTGATTCTGGATTTGCAACTCGGCTCCTTGTACGCACACCCTCGGTTGGATCGCCGATGATGTTGTCAGTGGAATGAACTTCATACCATCTTCGGTTGCGTCTTGCTTCTTCTTCCAACTGTGGCTGTTCTGAAATCTGAGTTGGAGTCTTTAGAGCTGGTGATTGATTAGCTGTTGAGTCTGGATCCTCAACATTGGTATTAGGTTGAACCGGACTCGGTTGGGCTTCGGATGCTGAAGCAGTTGGAGGAACATCAGTTGAAGTTCCCCCTTGGGATGTGCTGGGGTCTTCGCATTCATCTTCAGATGAGTATGGATCCTCATCCTCAGTTGCCCAAACCAGTGGTTCAGCTAGGTTCTTTTCCCTTAGAGCTTGCGATCTGGTGAGAACTGGTGGAACAGTTGGATCTGCTTGTTGTCCTTTAACCTGTTCCCTGCACTCAAAGGTAGATTCATCAAAACTAACATGAGGTGTTATTTCCACAACACGAGAGCTGTTGTTGAAAACTCTATATGCCATGATCAGAGCTGCATATCCAAGAAATATGCCTTTCGAAGCTTTGCAATCAAAAGTTTTCAACTGAGTCTTCCCATTGTTGTGAATATAACACTTAGACCCAAAAACGCGAAAATAAGAAATATCTGGCTTTCTGCGTCTCCACAACTCGTAGGGTGTCTTTCCCAACCGCTTGGTGAGAAGAGATCGATTCTGAGTGTAGCATGCTGTGTTGATCGCTTCAGCCCAAAATCTCTTCGGTAGAGCTGAGCTCGCTAACATGGATGTGGCTGCATCCTTCAGCGTTCTGTTTCTTCGCTCAGCTACGCCATTCTGTTGCGGAGTACGCGCGACTGATGTCTGATGAGTTATTCCATTCTTCTCGCAATACTCGATGATGGTTTCATTTAGAAACTCAGTTCCACGATCTGATCGGATAGAAATGATCTTCATCTCTTGTTGGTTCGATATCCGATCCATCAGCTTGGGCAGCTCATCTCGGGTTTCACTCTTGTGACGCATGAAAATGGTCCACGTGTACCTCGAGTAATCATCAGTTACAACCAATGTATATTCGTTGCCATTTATGCTTTTTGGTGTAACTGGCCCGAAGAGATCCATATGGATCAGCTGTAACACTCGGTCGGTTGAGGGAGTTGACTTCAACCGGAAGGAGGATCTAGCGAGCTTTCCTAGCTGGCATGCACTACAGATGTGTGTTGTTGAAAACACTCGGTTAGGTATGCCTCTTGCATGTTCTTGTCTAGCGAGTCGGTTCATCGTCTTGAAGTTCAGATGGTTGAGCCTTTTGTGCCACAGCCAGCTCACATCAGAACTGCTCTTTGATAACAGGCAGGTGTCAGGGAGGCTGCTGTTCTAGTCAGCGTAATAGACATTTCCTGTTGGTGATCGATTTCCAAACAATATCACCTGTTTTGATCCGACATCTTTAACCCTGCAACCCTGTACATCAAACTTGATAGAGAAACCATTATCACAGAATTGGCTGATGGAGAGCAGGTTATGCTTCAATCCATCAACATAAGAGACATTAGAAATTGAAACATGATTGGTTTCAAGGGTACCGTAACCTCTGGTATAACCTTTTGAGTTATCACCAAAAGTAACTGATGGACCTTCTTTCTCCATGAAACTTCCAAGCAAATCCTTCAGATTCGTCATGTATTTCAAGCATCCACTATCCATCACCCACATTGTAGCAAACGCCTTCTTCTTCCTCAGCTGTTTCTCCTGCACCTCAATATCATCTTGGTCGCTTCCAAGTGCCATGAGGCATTGATCCTGACTGATGACGTTGTTGGTAGAGGTCAGTTCTTCCTCATCTTCAGTGTCTGTGAAGATGTCCATGTCGTCAGCTGCTTCTTCTGCTACAATGGCCTTGTTCTTTTCAGTTTGCTTGGCCCTCAACGCTTCTCTTTCCTTCTTTGAGAGGTCTGGGCAGTCAGCTTTGAAATGTCCTTCCTTGCCGCATTCGAAGCAACCAATGGTGACTGGCTTAGAACTGTCTCGAGTTCGGTTTGATTTATAGAAACGTTTATATTTGCCGAATCGAGTGTCCATGTCGGCTAGCTTCTTTGACAAAGCTGCAATGTTCTGTTGCAGTTCCTCTCTGCTTGACTCCTTTGCAGTCGTGTCAGCTGATCTGGTTGGCCTTGATGATCTCGATTTTGAGTAGTCAACTCGGAGAGCAACTGACTTTGAGGCTGAGCCAACATCCTCAATTCTACTCGTCTGTCCTGAGGACTGCGATCTCCTCCTGTTTACCTTATACTCATTTCCTTTTAAGATTGAGAACAATCATTCAGTTCTCATTTCACCAAGGTCAGCTCGGCTCTCGTGGATATTAGTGAAAGTATCCCATTCAGCCGGTAGAGCTTGCAACACTTTGAGATTGATTTCTCTTAGTGTGTATTTTCCTCTTCGGATGGACTGGATTCTTCTGATGATGTCCATAAACCGGAGCTCTAGCTGATCGATAGTCTCATCAGGTCGCAGACTGAAGTTGTCGAAATCTTGACATGCATGTGAGAACTTGTTTTCCTTTGTCTCATCGCTTCCTTCACTTAGCGAAGCCAGGATGTCCCACATCTCTTTTGCAGTCTCACACTCCTCTATCCAAGGCAGATAATCTTGTCCAACAGTGGACATTATTGTGCTCTGAGCCCAGATATCCAACTGGCTCACCTTGGCCTCCTCTGGAGAGTAGTCTTCTGGCTGTTTCTCCACATACTCCACCACTGTATCTCCATCGTTAGGATTTGTGGGAGTGCGAGCTATTCTTTCTTTAATGACGATTGGTCCGGAAGAGAGAACTTGTTGCATCCTGTGATGCTTTGACAGAAGGATCTTCTTCATTCGAGTTCTCCATGATGTATAATTGACTACTGAGAACATGACGACGATCTTGTCCTTGACTTCCATCTGCACAAAAAAAATAGGACAAAAATGCGAGCAAATATGCACTAGCGTGAAAAGATCTGTTCAGTTGACCACTGAAGAAAATTTCTCGAATTCACACCTTGTGAAACAGAGTCAGCAGTCTTTTGAACCACTGCTCTGATACCACTTGATGGTCCCGAAACGAGTTACTGGTGTATGGGGGGGGGGAATACACCAGTTAGGATTTTAAAACTTAACCCTTAAAAATTACTTCAACCGAGTAAAACGGACTCAGTTGGAATCTCACAGCTAAGTAAGCAACCTCAGCTGAAAGAGTGAGGCTGTGCGGAATGTGGTGGAAATTAAAACTCGTTAAAGCAACTCACGGTTTTTAGTGCAGGATTGGTCAAAAACCAAAATAGTTGAATATGCAAAAATGCAGTTTGTATGCTGGTTAGTTTGATCAGATAAGAATGCAATAAGCAACTGAATAAAAATAAACACAGACACACGGGATTTAACGTGGTTCGGAGATAACCCTCCTATGTCCACGGGGAGATGTGAATCCTCACACCTCAGTCCAAGTTCTTGTGGACAGTTCCACACAGCTTACCCGGGCTGTGCAACCGTTGCAATAAGTTTACGGGTACTTATCAACATTTACAGTTAAGTTTGCGGGTACTTAACAACCTATGTCAAGTTTGTGGGTACTTGACGACCTAGCTACTCAATTACAGGAAGAGTATGATCCTAACAGACACTTTTTAAGGTGTGTATGTGGGTGGATTTTCCAACTACAGCTAGATCACGAATGAGAGCTGGATCTATGGCTTGAACGAATAAACACTCAAACTAAGATCTAAGACAGATTATAACTCTATGAACCCTCAGCTACTAATGTTCTATCACTCTTGAACTCTCAGCTGCTGATGCTCTTAGAATATGATTTTTGCAGATTTTTCTTGCGCTTGTTTTTCTTGTGATTGCACTTCTCTATCTCTTGTCTCGTATGTCTCTCGAATGAGAGAATGCCTCTATTTATAGGCGGAGAGTATCAACTAGCCGTTGGAGGAGCTGTTGATCTCTGATCGTTGAAAGCGATGACTTGTCTCTCATCTCTGCAGACTTTCCCGATATGGCATCTGTGCTCTTCTGCTTTCCTTCTGAGACAGCCTTGTGTTGGGCCAGATGGGGTAATGACTAAACGGTCAAACCCTCATGTGACTTCCTTTTGAAATTCAAATCGTAAACCTTTCTGACAATCAACCTCGATTAGTTGGTTGAAAATCTTGATCTTTATCTGAGTGGTCTTCAGCTGATGTTCTGACTGAACCGTTGAACTCTCAGCTGACTTTGAACTTCATGCTGTTGATCTTCTTGTTTGAGTTCTACAACTGAGGTTCTGAAACTGAACCCTCAGTTGTCTTCCTTGTATTTAGTCAGTTGAGTTTGAAACTTTAGATGACTTTCTTTTCATCTGATGTTCTCTTTTTCTCTACTGTTTCTCATCTGACGAACCCTCAGTTGGTTTCCTTTACAATTGATGATCTGAAGACTTCCCCCTCATTCCATCTGAACAAATGAACTCTCAGTTGTCTTTCATCATAACTGATGTTCTGTCTAAGTGATGCATTGTTGCCATCTTCAGCTGGAGACCTATAAAGATAAAATCTTAACTTTGCTCAAACAGTGAGCCTAAATTCTAACATTAGGTTCTGGCAACATCTACTCGGTTGGGGTCAGTCGGTTTTGGAATTCATCAAAACTCTTACTAATAAATTTCCCAACAATATCTATGAACTGATTCCATTAACAAAAGAGAGTCGATCTCGAAGGATTGCTCGATGAAGTTGTTTACAGAGTAGCCTAGGTTTAAAGTACGAAACTTAAACCGAAAAGTTATACAACAAAAAGTGAAGTAGTTTGCAGCGGAAAAACGTAGAATTGATTACACTATTCTTCTTTCCTAGAGTACGACCTCTACTCAATTTCCGCCATCTCCGTCACTCAACCTGCACATTTATAAGTACATACAGGGCTAAGTACAAAAGCACTTAGTGGGAACAATGCTGAAAACATATCATAAGCTTATAGATTAATCAGGCATTCTCAAAGTAACACAACGGGGTTTTCCTTTCAAAGGCCCGTGCTTACTAAACATTTTCTTTACATAAACATAGCTTGATCAAACATTTTTCTGTTGTTACGTTCAAATTACCCAACTTCTGTTTCAACGCTAGGGGAGAGTTAACTTCTCCCGCGCACGTTCCTCACCGTGGCAGGCTTTCCCTCAACAGAGTACCACACACAACGGCTACCGTGTACACTAACCCTGGAAAGCACCTAACGGTGTCACTAACTCAGAGTCCGATCGATTAGTTGGCGAACCAACTCAGGATGGCACAAAAGAACACACAAAAACAATTCTTTTATGCAGTGCTAATCACTATCAAAACATACTTATAAAGCAATAAGTAAACATTTTGAGCAACACTCACTTTATTTTGTTATATAGAAAAGCCCACCTTAACCGGTAACAGAACAAACTTCTGTCTTCGGTCTTCCGTCCTTTCTTCTAATTGCGACTTCCTCCTTCTATCGCAACAAACATGCTTTAGCAAATCGGTCGAGACGATTAAAGAAAAAGCAAATCGAATTCGGTTAAGTCTTTTAGGCGTTTGCACTTTAACTAATCTCTTTTGGTTTAAAAGAAATGAGACTCGGACACCTCTCCTTTAGAACTAACTCGGTTCCTTACTCGATATTTAGATTAGTTAAAACGGAAGTCGATAACTCTTAACAACTTAAAAATTCTTAAAGAATTAAGTTGAAAAGAATTCAACTTAAGAAAAAGAGTTTTAGAACTTTTCTGTACAAGGCAGTAGATTAGGAGCCTTTACAGAACAGAGTATTTCGAAACAGGGAATGTGCCTTATGTCAAAAGAAAGACACGGAAGTCTACTTTACTGTTCAATTTACGGATCTCAATTTCGTTAAACGAGCAAAGAGTTATGACCGTTTCCGTGAAGGGTGGCAAAACTGTCCGTGAAACCCTAGACGCTTAAAAACTCGACATACGTTTCCCTAGGTTTGATCAATGCTATACAACCTTTATGTGCACAAAATTTCCATCAATTTACAGTCAAGTCACACAATCATTTAACGTGAACACTTTCACGTTCTTCAATTAAAAAAAATACGACGAGCAATTCTCGTCTTTTCATTTAACATCATACTTAACAATTTCTTTTCAATTTCAAAACACAAAATTTTCCTTAACTTCTAATTCAATCATCTCATGCTATGGTCATCAACTAAACAAATGTTCCTTAACTAACATCATACCTCAATCAATCAACATTCATTAATTTCTAACACACACGTCACTTTTATCGAGCAACGAACGCCGTTGTCGATTTTTCTAAACATTTTTATAAAATCTAAAAAATTCATACCAAGTACATATAATCATTCTTATCATCAATACATAAACCATATCATCAATCGGAAACATACAAACCCTCGTTTTCTCGTTTCTTTATTTCTACACTTACTTACTTTCCTTAATTTTTGAAGTTCTATTAATCCAATTCAAACTAAATTAGTTTTCATCATCTTTATACTTAACAAAGGTTATATTAACATACTAACATCATTATAACTAATACTTAGTCAATTCACGTCATTTTTATCGGTTCAAGAACTCGACTTTTTCAAAGTTGTTAGTTAATTCTTAATTAATTCAACAACAAACCTAACACATGCACAATCACTAATATTCGATTAGTTTTCTCGTTCTATTTTTCTATCGGTAATTACGTTTGATTCTTCGTCTCTTACAAAAAGTTCGACGTTCTTAGATTTCATTCAAACTTTCCAATTATCATTTTTAACTACTTAGATTAACTAATATGCAAACCATAAGTTCATATCAACTTCTATACTTAACTTTTCGCCGATTCTTCACCTCCAACGATTTTGTTTTTATTTTTAGCAAAATCTAATTTAATTATATGTTGAACCTCATGCTTCCTATATCTTATATATCACATCACATCATAAAAAATATAAGATTTACTTAATCAAAATCATAGTTCTTTGTCTCTTACAAACTTGTTCTTATTTTTAGAAAATCCTCAAATAATTCATGTAATCATCATTCATTGCATACAAACTTATTCTACAAACCATAGATCTAAATCCAAGCTCAATCTTCATCAACCCATTCATGAAATTTTCGAAAATTACCCAATTAATTCTAACATGATTTATACTCGATTCAAACCATAGAAACTTAATCCTAAGCATAAATAATCGTGTAATAAACTTAGAACATCAATCCTCTACCTCTTAAAATTTTCAAAAATTGAAGAATAAGATTTTTGTTCGGTTGGAATTAAAGAGGAAGCTCTCACCTTTACGAATATGCAATCGGAATTGACTTTAATCGAGAATCGAACAAGTTACGGAACTTAGAAGCTTGAAGAAATGAAGAACAAACTTGAAGATGACTTGAAGATGTGAAGAACAAGAGAGAGGAGAGAGGAAGAGGGGGGGGGGGGGGTTTGGAGAGAGGTGAGAGAGAGTTGTGTGATGAGTAATCAGATATTAATGTGATAAAGTAGAAGAAAAATTCAAGTTGATGACTAGAGAGGGAGAGAGGCGGTTGGGAGGTGGATTTTAATCCAAAATATCTCGTTTTACGGGTCTAATACTGCATACTAAAATCGATTAATTAATTTCTTAGACGGTTACATTTTCGGCGAAAACTAATTTAACCAAAAGATTGGAAATAATTTACTTAGTCGGAAAGGACGATTCAATTTCCGAAATCCATCGAAAAGTTGAGACGTGACAGTCCAAATTTCGCCCGGAAAAATAAATAAAACTGACTTTTGCCAATAGACTCGTATCGCAAAATAAGTGAATGTAAAGTCAGACGCTTTTTCGATCTGAGTTCTAGAACGAAAATTTTATCGGACGCGAAAACCCTGATACAGTAGTCGGTTGAACGACTTCTGGATTTTATTTTCAGAAACAGATTTCACCATTAGTCTTAAAACTGAAATTCCTTAACTTAGGCGTGCAAAGCCTTAATTAAATAACAAATTTTTATTTTAGTGACGGGAGAAAAAGGCCGGGATATTACATCCTACCCCTCTAACATAAATTTCGTCTCAAAATTTGCATACCTTCTTCGAAAAGGTAAGGGTATTTCTCCTTCATCTTTTCTTCGAGTTCCCACGTGGCTTCTTCCTGCCCGTGGTGATTTCACAACACTTTGACCAAAGGTATCGACTTATTTCTTAATTCTTGTACTTTTCGATCCAAGATCTATAGTGGTTTTTCTTCATAACTTAAGTCGGATTCAAGAACAACATCTTGCTGGTTAATTACGTGTTTAGGGTCGAAAACGTACTTTCGCAATTGCGACACGTGAAAAACATTATGGACACTTCCTAGACTTGGTGGTAAGGCCAATCTATAAGCAACAAGTCCTAATTTTTTCAAAATCTCGTAAGGTCCTATAAACCTTGGTCTGAGTTTACCCTTAACACCAAATCTAATGATTCCCTTGGATGGAGAAATTTTGAGGAAAACCTTATCCCCAATTTAAAAGTTAAGATTTGTTCGGCGAACATCGGCATAAGACTTTTGTCGGCTCTGGGCCTCTTTCATTCTGACTCGAATCTGTCGAATGATCTCGATCATTTCACCGACTGAATCGGGTCCTAGATTTTTCCTTTCACCCACTTCATCCCAATAAAGTGGTGACCTACATTTCCTTCCATATAGTGCCCCGTAAGGCGCCATTCCTATCGTTGCTTGATAACTGTTGTTGTAAGCAAATTCGACCAATGGTAAGATATTTTTCCAATTCGCACTTCGATCCAATACTACCGTTCTCAACATATCGACGAGTATTTGAATTGTTCTCTTGGATTGTCCATCCGGTTGGGGGTGAAAAGCGGTACTAAAATTAAGTCTAGTACCTAGCTCCTTCTATATAGTGATCCAAAACCGTGAAGTGAATTTGGCATCTCTATCGGACGTTATTGACTTTGGTATTCCGTGAAGACGTACAATCTCACGAACATACAACTATGCTAATTTCTCTGATCCATAGATAATTGGAATTGGTAGAAAGTGAGCTGATTTTTTGAGCCTATCAATAACTACCCAGATGACAGTATTTCCTCTTGTAGATTTGGGCAAACATGTCACAAAATCCATGGCTATATCTTCCCACTTCCACGTTGGAATACTTAATGACTGCAACATCCCTTGTGGTCGTTGGTGTAAAGCTTTTACTTGTTGACAAGTCAAACATTGTTCTACAAACGAGGCAACATCTCGTTTTAATCCGTTCCACCAGAAATTCCTTCTTAAATCTTGATACATCTTCGTACTCCCTGGGTGTGCTGTATATGGCGTATCGTGAGCCTCACTCATGATATCATTTTTCAATTCATCATCATTAGGGATACAAAGTCTATCTTCAAATACGATCGCATTATCTGGTGCTTCGGAATAACCATCCGGTTTATCCGTTCTTATTCTTAGTCATAGCTTCTCAATCGTCTCGTCCTTTCTCTGAGCACTTATGATTCTCTCTCGTAAGTCCGGTGTAGTTACTAGTGCTGCTATTCGGCTAGTTATTGTTTTAGGTGTATCGAGCACTTCTAAATCCATCTTCTCAAATTCTTGTACAAATGTTTCTTCCTCGATAAAGAGACACCCTAATTTGGTTGGAGTCTTGCGACTCAGTGCGTCAGCTACTACGTTTGCTTTTCCTGGATGATAATTGATACCGCAATCATAATCCTTGACTAATTCGAGCCATCTTCTTTGCCTCATATTCAATTCCTTTTGCTCGAAAAAGTACTTCAAACTCTTGTGATCCGTAAAAATCTCAACCCTTACACCATAGAGGTGATGTCTCCAAATTTTCAACGCATGCACAACGGCTGCTAGTTCTAAATCGTGGGTTGGATAATCAACTTCATGGGGTCAAAGTTGTCGTGAAGCATAAGCTATCACCTTTCCTTCTTGCATTAATACGCACCCTAATCCGTTCTTTGAAGCATCTGTATAAACCATGTATTCCTTATTTACTTCTGGAAGAGCTAACACTGGGGCTGTGGTTAACTTTTTCTTAAGTGTCTGAAAACTCGTCTCGCACTCGTCAGTCCATTTGTACTTGTTTTCCTTCCGTAGTAGTTGCGTCATAGGTCTAGCAATTATAGAAAATCCCTCGATGAATCTTCTATAATAGCCGGCTAAACCTAAGAAACTCCTAATTTCGTTAGGATTTGTTGGTGATTTCCAATTGCGCAATGCCTCTATCTTGGCAGGGTCTACCTTGATGCCTTCTGCTGATACTATATGTCCAAGAAACATCACTTCTTTCAGCCAAAACTCGCACTTACTGAATTTGACATAAAGTTTCTTAGCTCTAAGCGTTTCTAACACTATTCGCAAGTGTTCTTCGTGTTCCTTCTCATTTTTGGAGTAAATGAGAATGTCGTCGATGAATACTAAGACGAATTTGTCTAAGTACGGGTGAAAAATTCTATTCATGAGATCCATGAATATTGCGGGGGCGTTAGTCAAACCAAATGGCATAACTAGGAATTTGTAATGGCCATATCTAGTTCGAAAAGCAGTCTTAGGTATATCTTCGGATTTGATTTTCAATTGGTGATATCCGGATCTTAAGTCTATTTTTGAAAATACACCTGCACCCTTAAGCTGATCAAAGACGTCTTCTATCCTAGGCAAAGGATATTTATTCTTGAGGGTGATCTTATTCAGTTCGCGATAGTCTATGCACATTCTCATAGAACCAACCTTTTTCCTGACGAACAAAATAGGTGCTCCCCATGGTGAAACGCTAGGTCTAATGAAACCAAGATCTAACAATTCTTGCAGTTGGATCTTAAGCTCTTCAAACTCCTTTGGCGCCATCCTATATGGGGCTTTTGATTTGGGGGCCGATCCTGGTTCTAAGTCGATTTTGAAATCTACGTGACGGTCTGGTGGTAAACCTGGTAACACTTCTGGAAAGACGTCTTCATATTCGTTAACAATTTTCACGTCTTGTATGGTCTTTTCGGCTCCCGGTTCTCCACTTAGGTACACAAGATAAGCTCTGCAATTCTTCTTCTTCATCAACTTCTTGGCTTGTAGGGCGGATATTATCGGTATCCTCTTGCCCATCGAAATCCCATGGAATTCTGTCGGCTCTTTTCTCGGGGGTTGGAAAGAAATTTTTCTCTCGTTGCAGAGAATCGTGGCATAATTCTCAGACAACCAGTCCATTCCTAAGATTACATCTACATCCCACATTATCATAACATTCAAGTTGTTCGCTTTAACCTTAAGAGTTCCAATTTCTAATTCTAGGTTAGAGCAAACATGCGTAGAAGTGGTGATCTCTCCTGAGGGTGTAGCTACTCTCATAGCGTGATTAGCTCGGACAGGTCAGATATCTAAGTTATCCACACATGAGCCAGCAATAAAAGAATGCGATGCGCTAGTATCAAACAATATCTTTATAGGGGTATTATGAAGTTTACCCATACCTGCCAGGTTTCCCTTGCCCTTATTCTGCACATTCTGCTTGATCGTGAATGCCCTGGCATTCTGTTGCTGTTGGGCGTGCTGTTGATACTGCTGCTACGTCATCTACTACTGCGGCTGTGCCTGAATTGCCCTCAAAGGTTGGGGCTGACCATACTGGTTCTGTCCTACCGCTTGCAACGGTTTCGGGCAATCCTTCTTAAAATACCCTTCTGTCCACAGTTGAAGCAAACACCAGAGTTCGCTTGACAGGCACCGTAGTGTACCCTATTACACTTAGGACAGGCAGGAACGGTGATCCTTCCTTGGTTATTCCCTCCCTGGTTGTTGTTCCTTTGCTGTCCCCTGTGACTGACCCTGCTGGTGATTTCCTTTTCACGGTCCTGCTTGGTTATTCCCTTGTATATTCTGTCCCGACTGATTGTTCCCTTGCCATGGCTTCTTGCCATAGTTGTTATTCTGGGTAGCCTGCTGATAGCCTCGCTGATTACCACTCTGGTTCCCCTGATTGTTGTAGTGCTGATAGTAGCCACTGTTGTTTTCTCCTTCCCATTTCCGTTTTCCCTGATAGTTACTATTATTGTTGTTGTTGAAATGGCCTCGATTATGAGTCTGGGTTGGGGCTGGTGCGGGTGTTATGACTTTCTTTTCGTCAGGCACTACTGCCTCCATCTCTAGGGCTCGCCCTAGTATCTCTGTGTAGCTCAGTCCTCCGTGACTGGCTAGTGCTACACCTAGCTCGTGCTTAAGTCCCCCACGGAACTTCTTTGCTATCTTTTCCTCGGTATCTACCTGCTCAGGTGCATATCTTGATAACTCATAGAACTTTGCATCATATTCCGTGACCGTCATCTTTCCTTGCTTCAGATTGTAGAACTCAGCCTCTTTCTGCGCTCTATAAGTCTTAGGCACATATTTATCGTACAATGTCTCCTTAAATTCATCCCAAGTAAAATGAGCCAAGTGCTCCGCTGGTATGACCTTCTGTCTAGCCTCCCACCATTAGTCAGCTGGTCTGGAGAGTTGAAATGCGACACATAAAAGACGCTCTTCATCAGAACATCTGAGGAGTTGAAAGATTCTCTCAATGGATCGCACCCAAAGCTCAGCATCGCTTGGGTTACCAGATCCATTAAAAACGGGCGGGTTTCGTTTGAGGAATAGATCCTCAATATCACGATGGAGTGGTGGTGTAGGTGGAGGGGTTTCATGGCGTTCTTGTTCCTCTTCCCTTTCACCTCGTGCTTGCCGTCTACCTGGTCCCCTAGGCCTACCAGGTCCTCTTCTATTATTTACTACTCTCGGAGGCATTTTGAAACTATAGACAACAAGAATTCTTATTAGCAGTTTTGCTTAAAAAAAAAAGTCACCCACTTAGTAAGATTCTTCCAACTCTAACCAAGTTTACGGAAAGAAATAGATGATAGCATTAGTACTATTTCTATGAAACTTTTAACTTTGCAAGTTAAATAAGAGCAACCAACTAAACATGGTAAGAACAAACGTTCACTGGATTAAAGCCCACTCGCGGGGTTATATATATATACACGTCAAAAAAGAGTAATGATTTTTGCCTCCAACGAGGACTTATACCAAAAAGCTAGACTACAGTTAGTCTGAGCTAGGCTAACTGCCTATCTATATACATGATGCACTAACAGGTTGCATCTCTGTACCTACTGGAAGTACTAGAATGGAAACGATTCGTAAAATTTCGTATCCGTTTAGAGTACTACAAAAAGAAGTCTACTGATCCGAACTATGTACAATACATTTCTAAAGAAAACTACTATACATCTAAGACTCTTTGCTCAAAAGGCTGCAGTCGAGTCTGTGCTGCCCTCTACGGCCGGAAGCTCCTTGGAGTCCCCCTTCTCTAGGTCCTCCTCAGGGTCCTCCTCCGGATCCTCCTCCATCGGATCCTCCTCTGGATCCTCCTCCGAATCTGTACCAAAGACTAATTGAAGCGCCTCGTCAACTCTAATCGTGGTGCCGTCCATAAGTACTAGAGGTGGTGGCAGAGGCACCTCCGAAACAGTCCTCTCTAAGAGTGGGACCAAGTCGTCAAAACTGGTCACTACCGTCCGCTTCTTCGGGGGAAGCAGGTGCTCGGGGGGTGGACTAGGCACGTATGCCTCTGCAGAACGGACCCTGGATGGTCCTGCCTCAAACTGTCCTCGGACCCTCATCCAAGACTGGGGTAGGTCAGAGATCGAACCCTTGTCCCCAACAAGTAAAGCTGTCTCTGCAGGAACCTCCTCAAATGGTGCAAGTGGGGATGGTAACTCTAACATCGCAGCAAGCTCTGCGTCAATCTCTAGGTACCCTGCTCCTGGAAACAACTCCTCGACGGGTGCAAGAACCTGTGGCAACTCTAACATCGCGGCTAACTCTGGATCCATGGCAAAAGGCTCTGGCTCCTGAGTAGCTGGGATGTGGATGTAGGGGTGGTGCTCGTGAACAGGAATAGACACCATGTATCTACTCTCAAAGAAATGCTTATGTACGGCTAGAGCGAATCTCGAAAAGTCACCTGTCGGCTCGATGGCGTCACCGACCAGTGTAAGAAAGTACCAGGCGACATCGTGTGCCTACCCATGCCACTAATCGGGCAGCCGGCCGATCAAATCCGCTATAGCCTGACGCTCTGTAAGGAAGTGCCGAGCTGCGTGGTAACGTGCAGCAAAGTCGCTGACTATCTGTCCTATGTCTTGGTTCGGGTCTACCTCGTAGTTATAATACTCATCCAAGATCTCATCTACCTTGGTACGCTGTCTCAGGGGTCTGCATTTCCGAGCCGTGACGCGTCTCGAAACCATCCTACAAAGTTTTTAAGAGAACACGGATCAGTAACTGGTAGGATAATAACACATCTTAAAGAATTCTTAAATTACAAATAGAATATTCCATTATTCAATTTGCAATATCTTTGACCACTTAATAACAACTTATCTTAAGCATCTAGCAATTTTAAGAAATTGCACTCAAACACTTAATAATATATAAAAAAAAATTCCGAGATTTTTCCAACTTTTAACTTAACGATTCTTAATTATTAAAACAAAGTTGACTCCAAAGAGACTTTGTCCATATCACTTATACGTATGTGACATTCGTCTATAATAGGTTCTGTCCTTCTTGTTTCATGATCGCCTCTCGAATAATTTAAGAACCAACGCTTCTTATTAGTTCTATGTTCTCAAGGAATCGGGAAAAGTCATAGAATAATAGTTTGGGTTCTCATGTTAACATACTTCTCAATCAAAAAGAAATTATAACTCAAATAATTTCACATAATATCATAAAGTATAACACTTGTACTTCAATAAATTCATACTTGGCATATTTGTTCATAACATGCTTACATACTTAAAAAAAAATTCGCAAAAACGAAGCAACACTTCTGAATCTTTTCTTTCTTTTCTTCTTCGGTTGATTCGATGTAGCGGGAAGTTGAGTTGTTGACTACATTCTTAAGTTTAGTGATACGAACTAAACTTTACTTGAACGAAGACTCGGGTGCAGATCGGACTAACTTGAAAGAATTTTGGATGCAGAGCAAAAACGACTGCTCTGATACCACTCTGTCACAACCCCAAATCCTGAGGGATGGCAAAGCCGGTGTGCGACTAGGGGTTGGATTAAAGAAGCGGGGAAGAAGGGGGAATAACTAAATAAATGCATTAACCAATAATAATAAAACAAGATGATATCTATGAACTGATTCCATTAACAAAAGAGAGTTGATCTCGAAGGATCGCTCGACAAAGTTGTTTTCAGAGTAGCCTAGGTTTAAAGTACAAAACTTAAACCGAAAAGTTATACAATAAAATGTGAAGTAGTTTGCAGCGGACAAACGTAGAATTGATTACAATATTCTACTTTCCTAAAGTACGACCTCTACTCAACTTCCGCCGTCTCCGTCACTCAACCTGCACATTTATAAATACATACAAGGCTAAGTACAAAAACACTTAGTGGGCACAATGCCGAAAACATATCATAAGCTTATAGATTAATCAAGCATTCTCAAAGTAACACAACGGGGTTTTCCTTTCAAAGGCCCGTGCTTACTAAACATTTTCTTTTTATAAACATAGCTTGATCAAGCATTTTTCTGTTGTTACATTCAAATTGCCCAACTTCTGTTTCAACGCCGGGAGAGAGTTAACTTCTCCCCCGCACGTTCCTCACCGTGGCTGGCTACCCCTCGACAGAGTACCACACACAACGGCTACCGTGTACACTAACCCTGGAAAGTACCTAACGGTGCCACTAACTCAGAGTCCGATCGATTAGTTGGCGAACCAACTCAAAATGGCACAAAAGAACTCACAAAAACAATTCTTTTATGCACTGATAATCACTTTCAAAACATACTTATAAAGCAATAAGTAAACATTTTGAGCAACGCTCACTTTATTTTGTTATATAGAAAAGTCCACCTTAACCGGTTACAGAACAAACTTCTGTCTTCGGTCTTCCGTCCTTTCTTCTAATTGCGACTTCCTCCTTCTATCGCAACAAACATGCTTTAGCAAATCGGTTGAGACGATTAAAGAAAAAGCAAATCGAATTCGGTTAAGTCTTTTAGGCGTTTGCACTTTAACTAATCTCTTTTGGTTTAAAAGAAACTAGACTCGGACACCTCTCGTTTAGAACTAACTCTGTTCCTTACTCGACATTTAGATTAGTTAAAACAGAAGTCGATAACTCTTAACGATTTAAAAATTCTTAAAGAATTAAGTTGAAAAGAATTCAACTTAAGAAAATGAGTTTTAGAAATTTTCTGTACAAGGCAGTAGATTAGGAGCCTTTACAGAACAGAGTATTTCGAAACAGGGGATGTGCCTTATGTCAAAAGAAAGACACGGAAGTCTACTTTACTGTCCAATTTACGGATCTCAATTTCGTTAAACGAGCAAAGAGTTATGACCGTTTCTATGAAGGGTGGCAAAACTGTCCGTGAAACCCTAGACGTTTAAAAACTCAACGCATGTTTCCCTAGGTTCGATCAATGCTATACAACCTTTATGTGCACGAAATTTCCATCAATTTACAGTCAAGTCACATAATCATTTAACGTGAACACTTTCACGTTCTTCTATTAAAAAAAAATACGACGAGCAATTCTCGTCTTTTCATTTAACATCATACTTAACAATTTCTTTTCAATTTCAAAACACTAAATTTTCCTTAACTTCTAATTCAATCATCTCATGCTATGGTCATCAACTAAACAAATGTTCCTTAACTAACATCTGTAATACCCCGGAAAAATTCTTCTGTCTTAAAAATTTAAAGTTAATATTAATTATGGCTTTGCACGCCTAAGCTCCTGATTTTCAATTCTAAGACTAACGGTGAAATTCGTTGTTAAAAATAAATTCCGGAAGTCAGTGAAACGAATACTGTATTAGGGTTTTCGCGGACGAAAACTTTTAAATTCTAGAACTCAGATCGGGAAACCGTCTGATTTTTACATTCACGAAATTGCGATACGAGTTCGCCCGAGAAAGTTCGTTTTTATGATTTTTCCGGACGAAATCTGGACTGTGATGTCCCGGGATTTTGTCGGATTTTCAAGTTTGAAATATACTTTTTAAGTATATTAATTATTTCGGATTTAATGGTCGAATCGGAATTCGCCGAAAACGAGCCGAAGTACGTTTTAATTCTCGTTTTTCATAACGTCGTGACGAGCCGGAAAAATGCGGTATTTGGAGAATTAAATCCCACTATGACCGACTTCTTATACATACATGCTTAGGATATTTAATTTTTTATTCTTTTCACTTTATGACTCACCAATCTTTATTGTTTTAATAATACTCAATTGGCCACCTTGCATGTATTAAATATCACAATTTAGTCATCCATTTTCCTTCATTTTCTCCCTCCACTACCGCCAATACACACTCGCATATCTCTCTTTCATTTTCTTCAACCTCCATTGGAGATTCAAGCTTTCTTCAAGATCCAAGATCACAAGTTCATCAACCATCCACCTAATTTCAATTCCAATTACATATTTAGCAAGGTAATCACTCAATCTTCATTGCTATCCAAGTAGAAATTTAATTCATTTAATTTTCTTCATAATCGATTTTTTTGAGGATTAGAATTAGGATGATCCAATCCTTAATTTATGTAATTAGATGGATAGGAAGTGATTTCTATGGATGAGTTGATGAGAAAAATTAAAAGCCCTAATTTCTATGTTGGACCGATTTATAGGGCTTGGTAGTAGGATGATTAAATTCATTAATTGATTGGATAATGAGACTTAGAAATGTCTTAATTGATGATTGATGCAAAGAAGTGATTATTTCCCTTAAGTATTGATGTGGATCGAATTAAAGGGGTTAGGGTTTCAAGTTGGAAATTTTAATTAATGATGTTGTAGTATCAACCAATGGATAATATATGTTGTAGTGGTATTAGAATTGGTTTAATGGATTGAATTGAGGAAGAAAATCATTTCCCCTAATTAATTGTAAGAACCGATTTTCATTGAGGATTAAGGGGTTTGGTGAGGTTTGATCCTAATGATGTTATAATGATGGATTAGTATTATAATTGATGTTAGTTGATGATAGGAATTAATTGGAATTATTCTAAAAATATATTGAAAATCATAAGAGCCAAAAGTTCATAAATACATCGAGCTTGGTAAATGAATTGAGGATATGGATTGCATACTAATGAACCTTGATAGATGTTGGATAATGTGGTAGAGTTTGATCGAATCCCGATGATGTAGGATTTCTCATAAGAGACAAACGAATGAATGTAATTGTTGATAGAAATGTCGAATAAGGAAAATAATTGGAGATTAATGAATGTTATCAATAAGTGATCAAGTTCATAGTTGACGACGTGTTAATCCGAGTTATGAAATGATATGTTATAATTGAAATCGAGATGTTAGGTTTTGAAACGAGAACTTGATTGGTATAATAATTGTATAGTTCGAACGACGAGGTTTTGATCGTCGTATTTTATAACCGAGAATTGAAAAGGAGTTCACCACGTATGGAGATACGTGTTGACTGCCATGAGTCAATAATTTCGTGTGAAAAACAGGGGAATAACATAAAACGAACCTAGAAAGCCGTGCGCCAAGTTATCGAGCCTTAGGGTTAAACTCGGACTGTTTTGCAATGTTTCACGGAAACTGTCATATCTCCTAGCTCGCTTAACGAAATCGAGATCCGCAAATTGGAGAGTAAACTAGACATCCGTGGCTTTCTTTTGGTACAGGGCACGTTCCCTGTTTCGAAGTACCCTGTTCTGCGTGATGGTTACTGACCTGTACAGTGAATTTCCAAAACTCATTTTCACAAGTTGAATTCTTTTCAACTTAACTCCTTAAGACCTTTTAAGTCGTTATGAGTTATCGACTACCTTTATTAACCGACCTCAGTGTCGAGTAAGAAACCGAGCAAGTTCTAAACGAGATGTGTTCGAGTCTCGTTCCCGTTCAATTAAAGAATCTAGTTAAGCGTGCAAATGCCTAAAGCTTAAGAACTTAAAAGATTAATTCGATTTCAGTTTCGAATTCCATTTTCTCCTATCGACTCGACAACTTATCGTTGTTTTATTATTTACGTTCAAAGAAGGAGGACGTCGAGGTTAGAAGATAGGATGGAAGATCATAAACGGAAGCACGTGTTATAATTCTGTAAACGAACGAGGTGGGCTTTTTGAAAGTGTATCAATTACTGCCTTATTTATATGCGAGCGTTGCTCGAAGGTGTTTACGTTTTTGCTTTAATAAATGAGTATTAAAGTATTTATATGCGAGCGTTGCTCGAAAGTGATTACGTATTGTTTTAATAAGTGAGTATTAAAGTTCTATCAGTACTTTAATGAATTGTTTATGTGAATTCTATTATGTCTCTCTGCGTTAGCCCTCAAGTGCTAACCAGAGTATTGGATTCTGAGATAGCCCTCAGGATGCTATCCAGATAATTCCAACTAAACGATCAGATTCTGAGATAGCCCACAGGTGCTATCCAGAGGGACAGTTTATGAGTTAGCCCTCAGGTGCTTTCCAGACGATCGGATGTGAGTTTAAAACCCACAGTGTGTCATTCAGAAATTAAATGTATATATATCAGTAAAAGTTTTATATAAGTGTTTTATGAAATGATGCATAATTAAGTCAATACTCTTGTGAGTTATTTTCGACAACGTGCCCACTAAGTACTTTTGTACTTAGCCCTGCATGTTTGTTTTTGAATGTGCAGGTTGAGTGACGAAGGCGGAGGAGGTTGAGTAAAGGTCATAATTAAGGAAGTAAAGATTAGTTGAGCCTCGATTTCACATTCGATATGTGATATCATTTTCTACGTTTTTCCGCTGCCAATTCTGTAAACTAGTTTCAGTTAAAGTATAACATAGAACTAAGTTTCATCCTTTGAACTTAGTCCCTTTTAAGAATAGCTATGTCGAGTGATCCTCCGTGATTTACTCTTTTTTTCATTAAATAAAGTAGGTTCTCTCATTATGTAAATCCTTTCGGTTTAAGTTGTTATTACTTTAAACCTAGTTTTCCCTGTATACAGTTTGACGAGCGATCCTTCAAGATCGACTCTCTTTTATTCAAGTTCATCGTAATTAGTGTTAAGTTAATGTGTTTTATTCATTTATTCTCTTCTTTTCCGTTTCTTTAATCCAATCCCTAGTTGCACCCCGGCTTTGCCGTCCTTCAGGAGTTGGGGCTGTGACAACATCATACCTCAATCAATCAACATTCATTAATTTCTAACACACACGTCAATTTTATCGAGCAACGAACGCCGTTGTCGATTTTTCCAAACATTTTTATAAAATCTAAGAAATTCATACCAAGTACATATAATCATGCTTATCATCAATACATCAACCATATCATCAATTGGAAACATACAAACCCTCATTTTCTCGTTTCTTTGTTTCTACACTTACTTACTTTCCTTAATTTTTGAAGTTCTATTAATCCAATTCAAACTAAATTAGTTTCTATCATCTTTATACTTAACAAAGATTATATTAACATACTAACATCATTATAACTAATACTTAGTCAATTCACGTCATTTTCAAAGTTGTTAGTTAATTCTCAATTAATTCAATAACAAACCTAACACATGCACAATCTTCACCTCCAACGATTTCGTTTTTATTTTTAGAAAAATCTAATTTAATTATATGTTGAACCTCATGCTTCCTACATCTTATATATCACATCACATCATCAAAAATATAAGATTTACTTAATCAAAATCATACTTCTTTATCTCTTACAAACTTGTTCTTATTTTTAGAAAATCATCAAATAATTCATGTAATCATCATTCATTGCATACAAACATATTCTACAAACCATAGATCTAAATCCAAGCTCAATCTTCATCTACCCATTCATGAAATTTTTGAAAATTACCCAATTAATTCTAACATGATTTATACTCGATTCAAACCATAAAAACTTAATCCTAAGCATAAATAATCGTGTAATAAACTTAGAACATCAATCCTCTACCTCTTAAATTTTTCGAAAATTTCAAGAATTAAAGAATAGGATTTTTGTTCGGTTGGAATTAAAGAGGAAGCTCTCACCTTTACGAATATGCAATCGGAATTGACTTTAATCGAGAATCGAACAAGTTACGGAACTTAGAAGCTTAAAGAAATGAAGAACAAACTTGAAGATGACTTAAAGATGTGAAGAACAAGAGAGAGAAGAGAGGAAGAGGGGGGGGGGGGGGGGGGGCGGTTTTGGAGAGAGATGAGAGAGAGTTGTGTGATGACTAATGAGATATTAATGTGATAAAATAGAAGAAAAATTTCAAGTTGATGACTAGAGAGGGAGAGAGGCGGTTGGGATGTGGATTTTAATCCAAAATATCTCATTTTACGGGTCTAATACTGCATACTAAAATCGATTAATTAATTTCTTAGACGGTTATATTTTCGGCGAAAACTAATTCGATCAAAAGATTGGAAATAATTTACTTAGTCGGAACGGACGATTCAATTTCCGAAATCCATCGAAAAGTCGAGACGTTACAGTTCAAATTTCGCCCGAAAAAATAAATAAAACTGACTTTTGCCAATAGACTCGTATCGCAAAATAAGTGAATGTAAAGTCAGACGCTTTTTCGATCTGAGTTCTCGAACGAAAATTTTATCGGACGCGAAAACCCTAATACAGTAGTCGGTTGAATGACTTCTGGATTTTATTTTCAGAAACAGATGTCACTGTTAGTCTTAAAACTGAAATTCCTTAACTTAGGCGTGCAAAGCCTTAATTAAATAACAAATTTTTATTTTAGTGACGGGAGAAAAAGGTCGGGATATTACAATCATCTACCACATTAACTCTGTGCCGAGAAGTATGCCTCCTTCTCAAACACTGTGACCGGCTAAATCGAAGTAAAGCTCACAGTCACCTCAAACCATTCAAATACCACACGTGGGTTCCTGTCTTTCACAGGGCATTCATATCTCAAGCAGATGATAAAGCATACCAAAACTCATGTAAAAACGACAAGTCAATTGAACTTTAAAACTCACATAATAATAATACTCAATAATAATAACATCATTCATCAGAGATTTTGGTTTTAGAAAAGCCCACCTGACTTCCGAAGACTAGCTAGGCAGCTTACTTTTGACTATCCTTGCTACTTGTCCGTCCCGCTCGGTCCTTCACAATTGGACATCGATAAAAGAATAAGACTCGACGCGAAAGATGTAAAGTAGATTTTGGCTTCGACTGAAGGACTTCTACTTGACTCGTCTCTTTCTATTTTTATCTTTTCTAAATCAATTTCCTTTCTCGATTTTCTCGTTCTTGACTCGTCAACTCTACTCGGTTACTAATTACTTCGTCTCACATTCTCCTTTCTAAATTACTTCTACTTAGCAATTCTCACTAGTTAAGGGAATATTTCTTATCTCGACTACATTACTCAAATTTTTCCCGTGAATTCTCAATTTAACTAATCGTCATGTCAATCAATCATGTTGCATATATAATCATTCTCAACAATTTGAACAATCATTTCATCGCAAACAAAAATACAAAGAACCGAGCTGTTCTACCTTTGAGTGCAGGGAACAGGTAAAGGAACAACACGCGGATCCAGCTGTTCTACCAGTTCTCACCAGATCGCAAGCACTTCGGGAAAAGAACCGAGCTGAACCTCTAATATGGGCAACTGAGGATGAGGATCCATACTCCTCTGAAGATGAATGCGAAGACCTCAGCTCGTCCCTAGGGGGAACTTCAGCTGATGTCCCTCCAACTGCATCAGCATCCGATGCCCAACTGAACTCAGTTCAATCTATTGTAAATGTTGAGGATCCAGACTCAACAGCTGATCAATCACCAGCTCTGAAGACTCCAACTCAGATGTCTGAACAGCCACTGTTGGAAGAAGAAGGATGACGCAACCGAAGATGGTATGAAGTTCATTCCACCAACGACATCATCGGAGATCCAACCGAGGGTGTGCGCACACGGAGCAGAGTTACAAATCCAGAATCAACCGAGGAAGATTCCAACACTTATGCCCAATATGCTGTGGAATTGGCAGTTCTAGAGGAGTTCGAGCAAGCTGGAGATGTTGCCATGATTTCTTGCTTTGTAGCTGATGTTCCAGAACCGAAGAATGTTGGGGAAGCTCTCAACTGTGTCCACTGGACAACAGCCATGCAAGAAGAATTGAATGAGTTTCTACGCAACTGTGTATGGGAGTTGGTAGAAAGACCAAATGGTGTCAAGGTGATTGGACTAAAGTGGATTTTCAAAAACAAGAGAGACGCCATTGGATTCATTGTGAGGAATAAAGCAAGGTTGGTAGCTCAAGGATACTGCCAACAAGAAGGAATTGACTTTGAAGATTCCTTTGCACCAGTTGCAAGGCTGGAAGCCATCCGGATCTTTCTAGCTTATGCCGCACATCACAAGTTCAAAGTATATCAGATGGATGTGAAGTGTGCATTCCTCAATGGAGATATAAAAGAAGATGTATATGTTGAACAGCCTCCTGGTTTTGAGACTGGAGATGGAAGAGTGTACAAGCTGAAGAAAGCTATCTATGGTCTAAAGCAAGCACCAAGAGCATGGTATGACACTCTTTGTGGATTTCTTCTGGACTCGGGGTTCAAACGAGGTTCAGTTGATAAAACTCTGTTCACCATCAAAGTTGGAGAAGATATACTTGTCGTGCAAATTTATATCGATGACATCATTTTCGGGTCCAAGTTGGAGGAGCTGTGGAAGAAATTCTCCGATCTTATGAAGGAAAAGTTCGAGATGTCAATGATGGGCGAGATGAATTATTTCCTTGGATTACAAGTGAAGCAGTCACCTGAAGGGATTTTCATCAACCAGTCCAAATATACAAGGGAGCTCATCACCAAGTTCGGATTGCAGACAAGTAAGACAACCAAGATCTCTATGAACACGAACTGGAAGATCGAACCAGGAGCTGAGGGAAAGCTCATTGATGCCAGCCAGTATAGAGGGATCATCGGTTCGCTGCTCTACCTAACTGCCAGCCGACCAGACATTTCATACGCAGTTGGAGTGTGTGCTCGTTTTCAAGTCCAACCAAGAGAAGCACACATGTTGGCAGCAAAGAACATCATTAAGTATCTGAAGGGAACTGTCAATGTTGGATTGTGGTACCCAACTGATGACAATATCCAGCTGACTGGATACTCAGATGCCGACCTAGCAGGAGATCGGTTGGACAAAAAGTCTACTTCTGGACACTGTCACTTCATGGGAAGCAAGCTGGTTTCATGGTTCTCCAAGAAACAAGCGTGTGTTGCTACTTCGACAACCGAGTCAGAGTACATGGCTGCCGGAAGCTGTTGCATGCAAGTATTGTGGCTGAAGCAGCAGCTGAGAGATTATGAAGTCTCAACTGGACAGGTTCCCATACATTGTGATAGCTCGAGTGCCATAGCTATCTCTCTAAACCCTGTTCATCACTCTCGGACTAAGCATATCGATATTCGTCATCACTTCATCCGAGATCATATTGAGAAGAAGGATGTGTCCATGGAGAAGATCCCAACTGAGATTCAGAGAGCTGACATCCTCACCAAACCTCTTCCTGAAGCCCGGTTCAAGATGCTGTGTGATCTTCTAGCACTTTTGGATCTGAGCTAAAAACTCATCCGAGCAGAAGAGTCATCCGAGCTGATAAGGATTCATCCGAGTTGAAGAATCGGATATCGACTTAAGGGGGAAGCTCAGATGAAGGGGAAAGCTCAGCTGAAAGGGGAATATCAGATACTGATTGCCAACTGAAGACGTCAAACGTCAGCTGAACAGACGAACTCGAGTCAGTTGATGGTATGCGGCAACTGAGGAACTCGACTAATGAACATAGCTGATTCAGACATCAGCTGGCAGGTATCATTTATGACTGAAGGTGTTATATTCTTAAATGAGAATGTTTGAAATAAATTCAAGCATTCCTGTGCTAGTCAGTTATATTAAAATAGCCATCATGTCGCATTAAATGTAAAGTACGGCTGAGCATCCATAGCCTACTTTATAGTGCGACTGGGCTGACATGAAACTGTACACCTTCTCACGCGCTGGTTGGAACTCAGATTAAAACGTCGAGTCAAAGATAGTCAACAGTCGCGTAATCCCAGCCGTTGATGGATTCGCGCCATTTAACCCCAGCTGTTGATCTCATCCAAGTCAAAGACCTATATAAGGCGAAAAATCAGGAAGATATCTCCTACTTTCCTCATTCGTGCTTATCAATCATACTATTCATCGTCTTCCAGTTTTTCTGCCTAACCCTTTTCTGCAAATAGATTTCTTCCTCCCCTATATATTTTACCTTTGCAGTGATTTAATGGCACCCAAAAGCAAAAGAATGGCATCATCCAGACCTTCCCTCGTGCCTACAACGTATGAAGAGTCGTTCGATATGTTAGTATCGAAGATTCACTTCGAGCAGATCCTCTCCCACGAGGATCTAGAGTCGCCGGTCCTAGCCCCTCTCGCCAACACTCTCCGTGAGAACGGACTTCTGGAATGGGCCAAGCTATGTCCCTCTCACTTGCTCAGGCGTCAAGTCGGAGAATTCTACGTCAATCTTCTTCGCCCCCTTGACGGTTCAGAGGGAGTTTCTACGACGTTGTCCTGCCGACAAAGGGATGTTCCGGCAAGGACAATACGTCGTGTCTCCTTCTCCATTGACGTGTCCGATGTCCTCCGATACATCATACCAATCAACCACACCGCCACCGAGTTCCTGGAGAATATTACCGACGAACAGGCGGATGAATTTCTACAGGATGCTCTGATCGAGCCAGAGCGGTTGAGGAGCAACATGCAAAGGACTAAGCTGAAGCCTGAACACCGCCTGCTGTTCGACGCCGTGTCGAAGGTCGTGTTCGGATACAGTGCCGCGTTCGGCGACATCAGCCGACCCAAGTTGAAACAGCTGTTGGCCCTGGAGCACCAACACCAAATCAACTGGTTCCAATATTTTCTGAACCAGTTGATGATGGAGAAGTCGAAGATCTCTGAGACTACGACTGAATCTGGAGAGAAGCTGCTGAGTGTGAAGGGCACGCTCAACTTCGGATGCAAAATCTCCGCCCTCATCCTCCTCGCAACAAAGGACCGCAACATGGTCTGGGTTGACTGCGAGGAGACGCCGCTGAAGAAGCTGTTGCTATTCCCGACGGCCAAGAAAGCAAAGGAGGTGCTGAGGAGTGTCTACACTCCCAAGGACAAGAGGGAGTCGGGAAGGCCAGCTGAGTCAACAACTGAGGGAGAACAAGCTGCTGCTCGCCCCACAAAATCCAAAGCCTCACGTCGCCGAGCTGATGTTGAGACGGAGTCGACTGATGAACCTGCCCAGAAAAAGTTAAGGGTAAGGTTCAAGAAGACAATCAAGAAGGCAGCTGAGGTGCCAGCTGATGAGCCAACTGATGTTCCAGCTGACGAGTCAGCTGATGAGCCAGTTGAGGTTCCAGCTGAGGAGCCAGCTGAGGAACAAGCTCCAGACGAGGAGGGAGCGCAGGTCGAGTCCACACCTGCTGAGGAGCGTTCTGAATCCAGCCGCTCAGCTGAGGCCACATCATTCGAGATCGCACCTCGAGGCCCCGGAGCTGATGAGGCTGAGGGCATGGAGACGTCGAATGCATCCTCCTCATCTGAGGACCTCGAAGATGCTACCACCTCCCCCACAGCTGGAGCAAATGCTGTACCGCCCCCAGAGCCTCTTGCTCTCTCTACCCAAACCGAGCCAGAAATTCCGAGCTCTCAGCTCGATGCCAACATCGTGACCTCTCCTTCGGCCGATGTTGAGGAAACCATTCCACCCTCTTCCCCAACTGAATCCCAAATTCCGAGCTCTCAGCTCGATGCCGATGTTGTGACCGACTCTTTGGCCAACATCGATGAACCTCTTGAACCCGAACCATACAATCTCACCCCCTCCCCGATCAACGAAGCGGAGGACCTGCAGGCTGTTGCTGACGAGCACGAAGGCAGGGTGGCCTACTGCTTTCAAAAGCTGTTGGGTCTATTCCCTGCGGCTCGCGACATGCCCATCTTCGCCACACTGGGAACCGAGCTACTGTACCAGTTCCACCTGATCTTTAGCCAGTGGTATGTCAAGGAAGACACGATCAGGGTACTGAGCTGGGACAGGCTGAAATCTGACGAGTCCCGCATCCGAGCCTACTTCAACTATTCCAACTTGGAGGTGGCGTACAACAACCGGATCGCGTTGCTCACTAGACGGTTGGACCAGAGTCTGGCTGAAGGGAAGGACACAAGGGAGGCAGCTGAAAAGGAGTGTGTCGACTTCCTTGACAGCATGTTGGTGAAATCAGCCGACTTCCTTGAAGATGTCGATGCAGCAGCCGCCGCCGCAAAAGAAGAGGAGGAGAACCTGAAGCTGTACCTGACAAACCGTCAAGCCATGGTCACAGCTGAGCCTCTAGCTCAGTCTGCTCAAGCCTCTCCAGCTGCTCAGCTCGCTCCTTCAACAGAACAAATCTGCGAGCTAATGGCTGAGAGGGTAAACCAGTTGAGGACCGAGCTGCTCGCCAACCTCCAGCACCAACACGATGACCAGCTGAGGGAGTTGGCAGCTCAAGAAGTGAAGTATCAACAACTGATGGAGGAGAATGCTGAGCTGAAGATGAAGATGAATGATCTCTCCTCCTCCACCAGTCAGGACGTGTCGGAACTGAAATCCACTCTGTTGGGCTTGAAGTCGGAAGTGAATGTCTTCAAGTCCTTGGCTGACTCAAATTTGGCCAAGTCCCAACAGACGCAGGATGCTGAATGGGAGTCCCGGTTCGAGTCGCGTTGGGCTGAGTTCGTTGCATTTCAGACAGAGGTCAACGACAACCTCTCTGTCTTGAAGAAGGCAGAACAAGAGCGCCAGGACTCCGAACTGGCGAAGAAGATCGAACTGGAGTGTGCGGTCGATGAACTCTTCAACCATGTTCAATCCATCGAGGCCAAACTCAACTCTCTGGACGGTTCAGTAGCAAGCCTTGTTGCTGATGCCAAAAAGGAGGGTGAAGCACAGGAAGAAGAAGAGACCCAAGAAGAAGGAGTGCCAGCTGCTCAACCATCCAAATCTCAGCTGAGGAGAAGGAAGTCTGCTGCTGCCAAGACAACCGAAGTCGGTGGAGCCGAAATATCTAAGGACTTGGAGCAGGCAAAGAAGATTGGAGTTTCCTACAGCTCCATAGCCGAGATCGCAGCCGAGCTGGATTCTGAACTTGACGGGATAACAACCGAAGAGTGCATTGCAGCGGCCAAGGCTATGGATGTAGAGGAGAAAGACTACATGAACCCGAGCTGGATCAGAAAGTTTGCCGCCAGCCAGGCGAGGAGGGTGAACCAGTTCGAGGTTGAGCTGAAGAAGGTTTCTCAGAACCTGGACCGCAACGTTGCCTCCCGCAGCCAACGCCGCATCAACAGAATCCAATCAAAGGCGGAAGCTCGGTTGAAGCAACAAAGGTTGCCTCTAAAGTCCAAGGTTGAGAGTCGGTTCAGGCATACTGACAAGTGGATGCCGACCGAGTGGAATGAGGATTGGGAGATGTTCAAGCAGGAGTTCGTGAACGACTTCTATTACAGGAAGGTTTACGCAACTGACGACCCAAGGAGAGCGTTCAAAGAGGCGCTGACTGAGTTGCACTCAGGTGACCCGGGCATGTTCAGTCAATTCAGGAGGGCCATGATTGACGCCAACCTGGACTTGAACACTGTTCCAGTTCCCAAGAGGGTTACTTATCGGCCACCTCTTCTCTCGGATTCCAGCAACCCGAACCGTCAGAAGATTGCATCTGAGGCAAGGCAGGTCTGCAAGGAGCATGGAGTGGACATCTCTAAGGAGTCACCTGCTAAGAGGGAAATTTTTGTAAGGATTTTTGGCAAGTATGGGCTACAATACTAGCTCAGTTAGTTTTCTAGCAACTGTTGTAATTTTTTGTTTTTTGAGTCTATCTTTTGTAACAATTAGTTGTAATGAAAACTATTCAGTTATAAGATTGACCTTGATGAACAATCCCTCATTGTCCAAGCTCTGAATCACAAAGTCTTTTAAATACCATGTTATAACTGTGCTAACCATTTGATGTTTTATCTTATAGACTGTCTAGAATTTCAGCTGAGATTTTAGATAAGTTAGTGAGGTTTAGATCAGTAGTGGTTTCAAGTTGTAAGTGATTTTGGCATCATCAAAAAGGGGGAAATTGTTGGGAAATTTATTAGTATAAGTTTTGATGAATTCCAAAACCGGCTGACCCCAACCGAGTAGATGTTGCCAGTACCTAATGTTAGAATTTAGGCTCGCTGTTTGAGCAAAGTTAAGATTTTATCTTTACAGGTCTCCAGCTGAAGATGGCAACAAGGCGTCACTCAGACAGAACATCAGTTGTGAAGAAAGACAACTGAGAGTTTATTTGTTCAGATGTAAACAAGGGGAAGTCTTCAGAACATCAGTTGAAGGAAACCAACTGAGCGTTCATCAGATGAGAAACAGTTGAAAGGAAGAGAACATCAGATGAAAAAGAAATCATCTGAGGGTTCAAACCCAACTGAGTAAAGAAGTGGAAGACAACTGAGGGTTCAGTTTCAGAACCTCAGTTATAGAATCTGAACAAGGAGTTCAACTGTTTTGAAGTTCAAAGTCAGCTGAGAACTCGACAGATCGGAACATCAGCTGAAGATCACTCAGATGAAGGTCAAGACTTTCAACCGACAAACCGAAGTTGACTGTCAAAGATTTGAATTTCAAAAGGAAGTCACATGAGGGTTTAACCGTTCAGTCATTACCCCATCTGGCCCAACACAAGGCTGTCTCAGATGGAAAGCAGAAGAGCACAGATACCATATCGGGAAAGTCTGCAGAGATGAGAGACAAGCCATCGCTTTCAACCGATCAGAGATCAACTGCTCTTCCAACGGCTAGTTGATTCTCTCCGCCTATAAATAGGGGCATCCTCTCATTCGAGAAGCATAGACATGCAGATAGACACATAGACGACGAAAAATTCAAGAGCTTTCTCGAGAGAAATCAAAGCAAATCTGCAACATCATCATCTAAGAGCATCAGCAGCTGAGAGTTCCAATTTGAGAGAACATTAGTAGCTAAGGGTTCCTAGAATTCGAAACTGTTTTTGATCTTAGGTTGAGTGTTTATTCGTTCAAGCCTTAGATCCAGCTCTCATTCTTGATTGAGCTGTAGTTGGAAATCCTACCCTCTCTCACACCCTAAAAAGTGTGCTAGGACCTTACTCTTCCTGTAATTGAGTAGTCAGGTCGTCAAGTACCCGCAAACTTGACTTAGGCTGTTTAGTGCCCGGAAACTAAACTGTAACGGTTGCTCAGCCCGCGTAAGCTGAGTGGTTTTGTCCAGAAGAACTTGGACTGAGGTGTGTGGACTCACATCTCCCCGTGAACGTAGGAGTTCTCTCCGAACCATGTAAATCTTGTGTGTCTTGTTTTCTTTTGTGTTCAGTCTTTATTATCATATCTTAACTGACAAACTAACCGCATACAATCTGCATACTTTCACAACAACAGTTTTGGGTTTGACCAACCGTGCATAAAAGCGTGAGTTTGATTTTACGAGTTTATTTTCCACCACATTCCGCACAGCACCAATCTTCCAGCTGAGGTTGCTTACTCAGCTGTGAGATCCCAACTGAGTCCTCTCACTCAGTTGAAGTTGATTTCAAGTGTTAAGTTTTTCGAAAGTTGAAAAATCCTAACTGGTGTATTCCCCCCCCCACCCCCATACACCAGTAACTCGTATCGGGACCATCAATTTTCTTCGTTATTTGGAATTTTGATTCGAAACTTGGATTCCCAGTATCCTTGATTTATTTGGTGATGTTAGAGACGAAGTAGAGAGAATTCCAATGTCGAGAAAGAGTCGTGGTGAGTTTTAAATTGTTTGAGAGTTTAATGAGAAATTATGGTTAAATTGCACCGGATAACTTTTTCTTCCGGAAAAAATTATATCGCATTTTTTACCACCGAGTGCAACTAAAATTCCAATAATTACTCTCATTTCTCTCACTCTCTACCGACATAACTCTCTCTTAATCATTTCTCTCTTGAATAATTAATATTCTCTCCAAATATTCTCTCTACACTCTCTCTCTCTCCCACCCATCTCTCTCATCTCTCTCTCTCTCTCTCCAAATATTTCTCTCTTCTCCATTGATGAACCTTCTTCAAGCTTAAAAAATGGCAAGAACTTAGTCTCCGATCATCCAGTGACTAAATTAATAAGGTATTTGTAATCCTCTCGCCATGGTGATCAATTTAAGAGTAGGATTCATTCATTTCATTTCTTATTGAAAATCGGCAGTTTTTTGCCCATTGGAGGAGCTCGATTTTTAGCTTGATTCGGAGCTTGAAATCATGTGGATTGAAGCCCTTTGATCGATCCACCTTTCAAGAGTTAGTAAGTTCTCTTGATTCTTGTAAGAAATCCCTATTTTCTTCCTTCTTTAGTTCGATCAAAATGATCTTTCCTTCATGGAAATCGAAGCCTCTCTTTCTAGCTTGAATATTTGATCGTTTCAGTGATTTTTATGCAAGAAAATAGGAGTTAAAAATCGATTTTCTCTCCCCTATAAAACTGCCGAAAGTTAGGGTTAGGGGTAGGATTTTGATTTTTATTTTTGAGCATGATCAACATGATTATTGTGTGTTTATGTGTATGAAAATTGATGGAGAAAATTAAAGATATACATATATATATGTTATATCGAAATTTTTGAGAATTTTAGGTATTTTTATGTTAATGATTCAAGCATGATTTGAGTGATGGATTTGTGTTTTAAATTAAGATTTCAGAGTTTGGATGTATGAGATTGGATGAGGAAAATGATGAAGTTTATATGTGTGTGTGACGAAGCGTTGTCGTTACACTCTTCGCACAAATAAATTTATAAACACCTCTTGCCCAACAAGGTAGTAGTTAATGGCAAGTGGGGTCAATCCCAAGGGACTTGGCGTAGATCTGCTCTTTAGGTAGTACTCAATAAAAGAGGTTTTGACTGAAATGTATCCTGTAACTCAACAAGTAAAATATCAAATAACAAAAGAGTTTGGATTGGGTTTCGAATCAATGATCCTAATTACTCATCACTTGGTTTAAGATAAAGATTAGTTTATACCCTAAGGGTCACGAAGTCACGATATAAACACACTTAGCCTATTATGTCTATCCAATTTTACAGATCTTGACCAGAAGACGAGATCTCCTCTCTTGATCAACAAAGTCATGAAGACACTTCAGTAACGATGCTGCCCAAAAGGCATTAAGAATAAACAGACCCAAGACAGCCAAGAGGTAGGTCAATACCGACTGCTCTCCAACACTCTTTACCTTCTTAGGCACGAAAGACACTCTCGAGTTAAATCCCAATTCCTGTTAATGACTTAATATCAATATCTAGATGGTGATCAATCATATGTCAATATCAATTAAGTCTAAAATTAATCCTAAGTGTTTTGAAAATAAAATCAAATAACGAACTAACACAATTCGACCTCACGAGTTTAGAACGAGTAATTTACGATCACTTCATCTACATCCAACCTAAACATTAAATTTAGCTAGACATAATATTAAATAAGAACACAAATCTAATAAGTGAAATCATACTTAACATAAACTGGAAAAGGGTTGTTGCTCAAAAGCGTAAGTCAGCAACTGAGGTCTTGGCTTCAAGTCAACAACTAAACTAATGCAGAAAATATAAAACAAACATAAAAGTAAATTGCCCATAGGACTTGTTTCTTCCTCATTTCCTCTCAAACTTAGAATGTAGAACTAAACTATGAACTCGAATTAAAACGACACACATTACATTGTGGAGTCGGCCATATATATAGGCGATGGAATTATGGTTGAGGTAGTTTCATTGTTGGTAAAGGACTCTTTCCATGCATATCACATCCGTCTTCTCTCTCATCCATGTAGCCACGATTCACTTTCCTTGCTTGGTAGATATCTTCTTTGACTAGGTCCGGCTAGGATAAGGAAAGAAATATTCGATCCCTATCCTCTTCCTTGAAGGAAAAGAAATCTGCTGCTGGTCCAACTCGCTTCTTGCCTTCGATGTCTGCATCCCGTATTGCTTCCTGTGTTGACCAAGATCCTAGCTCCTTCGGGTACTCTGTCTGTTGGCTTCAAGGATATGGGGAGGTACTTCATGACTTGTAGAGTGTGTAAAACGTTGTTGCCCAGCTACAAGCCTCCAGCCCTATGCCCACTTGCATCGTATCGCCATCTCAGCATCTCAACAACAGATTTTCCACCGAATTTGCCCAAGATCCCACCTGTTCTTCCCTGCACACCATCTCTCGACTTTGTGTCCTCCCAGACACACTTTGACTCGATAAAGACTAAAAATACAAGAAAAACACAAGAAAAGATGGACACAAATATGGGTTCATCACACCCACACACTTGATTACACTTGCCCTTAAGTGTACGGTTGCAACTTTACCCAAGACTCAAACACAGAAAAGACAAAACAAAAACATAGACTCAAAAGATCAGCACATCAACATGTCAGTCAACTCAGAATATGTAAACAAATATTGTCATCAAATAGGTCAAGATAGAGTTATCGGGCAACAAGAGTATCCTTACCAGCACTCAACTCTCAAGTGTATATGATTAATTGTATACGCTCTAGACCAAAATCAACAATGTTTTTCCATAGGCTTGCCGGCTCTCTACATCTCTACTTCTTTGAACAAAATCAAAATCACTTATCCTTAGGTCTTTATAGGGTTGTATTGTGGCTTAAGGCAAAAGGTAGGGAAGTATAGGAACTGGCTAAGTCAAGAACTCGATTCTTGGGCAATAGATTGCCCTCGATTCCTCACTCCACATCATCACTTCGCCCCTAGCACACTTATTCTTTTTCTGGACTTATTTATTTTATATTCTCCTTTTTCTCTTTTTTTTTTAAAATATACTAACTCAACCCAACACCTCTAACATAGGCGATATTGCCCAGCAAGTGCTACCCAACACTGTCCTTCCATCCCTTCTACTTCTAGTCCTGAGTTCTTGACCGGGAAGGCTTATAAATTCAGGCTACTATAAGTGAATTGAAAGAATTCTAATCAAGCTCAATGGGGCTAGACAAAGGATAAATGTCAAGGTAGGAAATTTTTGGCCATGGGCTACTTTGAACAAAAATGTCTAATTTATTTAAGTAATTCGACTAAGTTATATGAAGTTTTAATTAAGAGATGCAGGCAAGTTCTAAATCAATAAGAGTCAATTGGTCATTATCACACAAGAAAGAATAGTGCTGCATATGTATATAGCATTTAAAAGCTCAAAACCTCACAGATCATGCCCAATATCTCATTCCGTCCTACCTATTTACATACGGCACTATCAACATATCTATTCTAACCTATCATGCCAACACGCTGATCAACAACTAAAATACACTTTAAAAGCACACAAAACAGACTAACGCCCCAACACCCACACACTTTGCCTTAGGCAAAGTGGGTACAATATTGGGCAACCACAATCTCAAAACAAAAACTGACTCAACAATTATTTACTGACACAACTGAGAAGGGAGTTCTAAGGTCTTCACCACACAATTTGCTGGGCAAATTGTGGGTGAAGGCACCAAGGAAACCTTCTCGACACAACAAAAAGAAAAACACACAACAAGACTCTACACACAAAAAAAAACGAAAAACAAAAACCTACACTAACACAAAAGGGAGGAACATAAGTCAAAGAGAAGATTCAGGCGAATACCTGAATCCTTGGTGGGCAAAGAATGCCAGCTGGGCATCCCTGATCTCGGTTAACAACTTCTCCATGTTGGCTAGTCTGGTCTCTACCTCATTACTGGGCAGCACCACCATGATGGTGCCTGCCTCTTCCTTCTTGCCCACGGGTGGACGCCTGATGGACTTAGGCCTGCCGTAGTCGATGAACACGTATTTGCCATTCCTCAACTCAATGCCGTTCATCTTCTTCAAGGCAGCTTCTCCTAACTTATTGACCACCATCACAGGCTTCCCCTTCATCTCATCGTAGACCCCAACACTTTTTGCAAAAGATCATGAAGTGTCGACACATACGTCCCAAAGCCTGCTTTGCCAACACCGTCTTGAGCTGCTCACCAAGGAAGGCCGCGAAGTTGACCTTAGTCTTGGTGTGCATACACCACAATAGGTACCTCTCCTTGTTGCTCAGGTTGTTGCCACTATAGTTCTTGCCGTACAAGTTGTAGGCGAGAATGCGATGGCAAAGCCTCAGGGTACGAGTCTTCAACTCAGTTCCCTTGTTATTGGCCCCGTTGTATGGTGCTCCATTGCTGATCTCCTTCCACTGCTCCTGGTAAGCTACATCGCCCGGGGGTGGTACCATGGTCTTGGCCTCCATGAACTCTTTTTTGGCCATGTCCCTCAAGCTCACCATCCACAGGATCTGGTTCAGAGCACTCACTTGGAAATCATACTTCTCGCCTAAAAGCGAGAAGGAGATCATGCTTACCCTAGTCTCAGGATCACTTGTCAATGCCGCCATGTTGTACACCTCCTTAACTTGCTCCTCGTATATCTCCACAGGCTACTTCAAAAACTGACTCCAGCTTATCCCCTCAAACAGCGTCCTTACTTCTTGGGCAACACCCAAGTTCTCGTATAGTTTCAAGTCGAGAACCCTGGGTGCTATCACCTTCCATTTCCTGGGCTTCCTACACGTCACCACTGTAGCGCCCTTCTTCTTCTTCCTGTTCCGGCCACTTGCTGGAGTAGACTGGTCATCATCCTCTTCTTCTTCAACATCATCCCCTGCTTCTTCCTCGCTAACTGTAATGCCCCGAGCTTTTATAAGTCCTTGAGTGCATTTTAAATGTGTTTCTATATTTAATCAATGTGCTTTGAGTGATGAAATTTTTCAAGAAAAGAAAATTTTCTTGAAAATGACCAAAATGCCCTTGCATGCTTAAATGTGATTTTTTTCGTTTCAATAATTTGAATCGAGTATGTGATGCATTGATTGAGCTTATTTATATGAGAATGAGCATGAGTATGAATTTCGGAGAATTCTGAGAACTTTCACTTTTGACGATTAGTGCCGATAAACCGAGATATCACTAATCACCGACGAACTCCGAATATAGCATAATTAGTGTCTTTTGAATCTAGAATTAATTCTAAGACCCCTGAGATATATTAGAAGCTCATTCGAGACCATATGAGAGAATTTTAAGAATTTAGTTCATACTGAAATAATTGACCGATTGATTTTTAGGTTTTTCTTCGTTACTTGGAATTTTGACCTAAAAATTTGATATTCGGATTCTTTGATTTATTTCGTGAGACATGAGATAGAGTTGAGGTGTTTTCGATATCGAAAATGAGTCGAGCAGAGTTTATAGCCGTTTTTAGTATAAACAGAATAATACGGATATATTCTACTGAAAAACTTTTTCATCCGGGGAAAATTATATCAGTAAAAAAAATAGAAAATATCTCTCTCCTTTTCTCTCTCTCTCTCCAGCCAACATGGCTATATCTCTCTCCCTAATTCTCTCCATCATCATTATTATTATTCTCTACCTATTATGCCTAAATTCAACACCTAAGAGAATAACTATCGTTACATTCATTCATCTTACCATTTCCTCTCTACTCTCTCTCCATCGTGTTCATCAATAAAAGAAAGAAGAAAAAAAAATTCTCTCTCCACTGCAACATACACATACACACACATACTAGAGAAAAATCTCCATTCAAGATCAAGCCTTCAAACTTCAACAAGATCATCATCATCTTTAGTTTTTCAACCCTAATTTAGGAGGTAATTTAATTCTTCAAGTTTTGAGCTCAATCCAAACTCAAGATCATCTCTCTTTTTCCTATCAATTTCGGCACTTATGCCCTAGAAGAGATGAATAATTATTGTTATAATTTTCTTGAAGTTTAAGATGAGATCCTCCATGGAAAATCCAAGCTAGAGACTTGAGCTCCTTTCCCCTTCATTTTTAGCCAAGCTTCAATCAAGAGGAGGAGTTGATTTAAATCATTTAAAGTATGATTATTCATATGATTACTTGTATATATGTAATCCCTAAGCTCTAAAGAAAAGAAATATGCATATTTTTAATTATGCTTAGGCAAACTAGGACGTGAGATGTGATAATCGATGTGAGGAAATTATTAGGAAATTAAACCCTAGGAGATTATCTAGGAATTAAAAAGAAAATAATAATCCTATAAAAAAATTGAGTAAAACCGAAAATCGGGAAAGAAAGAAGAAAAATCGATTTTCATGATTTCTGGATGATGTATTGTTTATATGTGTTTATGAATATGTTTGGAATGATAATTATGCATGGGAAAAATGAAGAAAATCATTGCCCTAATTTCTATGCTAAAACCATGGGTTATGAGTATGTAGAGGAGAAATTGATTTAGTTTGTTATTTGATGATTTAATGATGTTATGAGTATGATATGAGTATGAGATTATGATGGAATGGATGATTTAATTTAATTTGTTGATTATGTGAGAAGAACCGAAATTTATGAGCTTATGGAAGAAATAATATTTTTGATGATTTTTGGTAATTTGATGATATGATGATATGAATGTGTTTGTGTTAATTTAGAGTGTTAGATGTTCAATAGAAATTTTTGAGATGAAGAAAATGAAATTTTTAGTACAAAAATATGCAAAAATCGATGGAAATGAGTTTGAATGCCTAGTGTGTGTTCTAGGTGTTCTTGGTGAAATTATGAATTTTTTAGTGTGTGTTCTTGGTGAAAAATATGAAGATTTGAAGATTAATAAAATTAATCTTAAAATAAATAAAATTAATTATTTAAATAATTAAAAATTCGAAAATTATAGAAATAAAATTAAATAGAAAATAAAAAGAACAATTATTAAATAATTTTTGAGACATAGAATTGAGAAAAAACAAAGAAAAAAATACTTCTTTGTTAAATAATAAGACTTTAAGAGGAGAAATTAAGTGAGATTAATTTTAGTGATTAAAAAAAACAAGAAGAGAAATTAGTTGAGAAATAAAAAGAGAAGTTAGAGTTAAGAAAATAGAATTAAAAAGTTGAGAATAAAATTTGAGACGAGTTAGTCAAGTTTAAGTCGTTCAATCGAACGAGAATTTAAAAAGAATTAATCTTAAGTTAGATTAAATCTCCTTTAAAAGAGAAAAAGAATATTTGTAGAGTTGAGCATAAGAAATTTAATAAGGAGTTAAGTCGAGTTTGAGTCCGTTTACTCGTTTAATTACGAGATTAATCAAAGGGTTTGGAAATAAAAATAATAGAATTAGAATTAAATAAATTAAAGAGATAATTTCTTAATAAAATAAGAAATAGTAAAGTATGAGAATAAAGAGTTAAGTTGAGTTTAGATGATTAAATAATAATTTACGAAGAGATAAGCCGAGTAGGAGAAGCTTATGAGTAAAGGATCGAGTAAGAGTTGTTCAATAAATTAATAAAATCAAAAGAGTTTTTAATGTTTAATTAAATAAGAAGTGTTAGAAAAAAAATTAATAAGAGTTGTTTTAATATAAGAATCGAGTTTAGTAATTAATGGATGTTTAAATGCTCGTTTATTGATATTATGTTGAGTATTGAATGATTAAAAATGCTTGAGTGACATTAATTGAGTTTGCTTTTCAAACCTTTTTAATTTGAGATAAAACAACGAAGTTGCCGAGTGTTGAGTTTTGAATTATAAGTCGAGTTTGCTATGAGTAAAGAAAACAAGAATTTTATTAATGAAATCGAAATTATTAAGAATCGAGTTTTTATAGGAAGTTGAATTTCAATTAAATATAGAGTTTAAGAGTTTTTATTAAGAAAAAGAAAGAAGATATATTAATATAATATAAGTAAATAAAATAAGAGTACGTATACGAGTTTGTGTATGTAGTTGAGGAAAGACGGCGTATTTTTGAAATAGCGTTGTGTTTTGGGTCAAGAAATATTAAATAATTATTTGAGTTTTAAATTCAAAATTCTTATTGTTTGAATTCCTGTTTGATTTATTAAAGGATTATGAGATCATTATTAATGTTTATTTGAAGATAACTTATTTCAAAAATTGAGTTGAGCAGTGTCGAGTTAACTGTTGATTGAATATTTGAGTTTATTATGCTTGATTGAACTTATATGTTGAGTGAAATGTTTATGTTTCGTTTATTCGTGAAATAATTTGTTCATTTATTTTGGATGCTCGTTTATGACATGAATGGTTGTGATGACAATAGTTGAAAATAATGAATCGAGAACTCGAGTAGTATGATTAAAACGAATAGTATTTGCTCGTTTAGTGGAAAGTATTAAAGTAATATTGACTTTAGAAACGAGAATGTGAGACGAAGTTATGTCTAGTAACCAAGTAAAGTTGATAACCGAGAACGAGAAAATTGAGAAAAGATATTGACTTAGAAAAGTTAAAATAATATAGAAAAGACCCGAGTCATGTAGAAGTCCTTCAGCCGAGCCCAAAATATACTTTATGTCTTACGCGACAAAAGTCTCGTTTCTTATTCGATATTGAATTGTGAAGGACCAAGCGGGACGGACAAGTAGCGAGGACACAAAAGAGTAAGCCTCCTAGCCAGAATCTTCGGAAGTCAGGTGGGCTTTCTAAACCAAAACTCAAATGATGAATGTGTGTACTATCTATGTATTACGTGCGTTTTTTTTTAAATTGATTGACTTGCCTAAATGTTTAAATGTTTTGGTATGCAATCATCTACGTGTTAAAGTTATAAAGGTCCTATGGACGCACGGGATAAAATTAAGGTCCTGTGGACGCACGGGATAAAATTAAGGTCCTGTGGACGCACGGGATAAAGGTCCTATAAAATACGGGACAAAGCATGCATTAGTTAAGGTGACTGTGAGCCTTGCTTCAATTGGGCCGGTCACGGTGTTCGAGGAGGAGGCCTACTTCTCGACACCACAGAAAGATAAGTTGTAGATTGATTCATACCTAAGTATAAATGTCTGCAGACGATTTTAGAAAAGTATTAAAATGTTTTTAAGGCTGTCACAAGTGGTAAACTCTTTTAAAATGCTTATATCTAACCCTTGTGATGCAGCAAGAGAGGCAAGTCTAATCATATAGCTCTAATGAGCAGAGTTTTAAAATGTTTTGGCATGTGTTCACTGAGTACGAAGTACTCAGCCCTGCATATATTTCTAAACGTGCAGGTTAGCGGGATGTGGATGGCGTGGACAGCTTGGTGGTGTGTTTTTTAGTCGAAAGTTAGCTGGCAATTACATGTCTTCATACATGTAGTAGTTGGGAATTGAGTCGAAGTCTCCGCTGCAGCATAATACTATCTTTTGATATGTTTGGATATTACTCTGGTGCTTTGTTGAATTTAAGAGCGATGTGCTCGAAATTATTTCCAGTTTTTCCTTACTTTCTGAATGATGTGAACTTGACATACTTATTCCTTTTTGGGTTTTCTTATGTAAAATTTTTCTATGCTCGTTGGACGTTTTATTGTGACTTGGAAGCATGCCTTTATTTGTTATCTCTTTCAGTCAATATTCCCTTGTTTCCCGAGCATAAATTCCTTATGTGAGTTGAGTTAGTATATGGTTTAGTATTGTTATTGTTGTTCGTCGCACCTCGGGAGTTGGGGTGTGACACTAACCCTCGACGGAGTCCCGGCAGCCATCCCTTTTGAGATCAACGGCTAGAAAGACCCGGCATCCGAAGCGGTAGATTTGTGCTTCTTTGCCGGCGTGTCTTTGCCACCGTGAGGGCGCTTAATGGTCGTCCGACCACTCTTCATCGTTGGCCTTTTCTTGGCCTTGGTCTTCGCCTCCGCCGCTAGCCCTGCAACCACTTCTTCTATTGCCTCATCCAGGTTTTCTTCCTTATTCTCTTCGTCATCAACATTGTCGCCTTCCCCTTCACAATCTTTATCATCTCCTTCTTCCCCATCATCTTCTTCCCCATCTACTTCTTTCTCAAACACGGGCTTCGACTGAGTCTCCTCCTCCGACTGCTTAGCCGCCTCGTCTATCAGACTTGGGTTGTCGTCACTCATTAACAGCGTGGCGTTGACCGGCGGGCTCTTAGGCACACTGGTTCCGATGGTGATGGAAGGGTTTTGGTCGGCAGAGGGTTCGGCGGATTCCATGGGTAGTTTCCTTTTGGGGGTGGTTTTGGGCTTTGTGGTGGCGGTGGTAGGGTTGCTAGTGGTGAGGTCTATCTCGGTCCCGGTGGGAATTCTGTTGAGCTTCTTATTTTTTGTCCGTGTGGATACCATGGTAAGAGTTTGGAAGTTTTGATGGAGAGAGAGAAGAGAGAAGATGAGAAGTTGCAGACTTGAAATTCAAATCAGGTAGTGGGGGTGTAGACATGCTAGGGTGGTTTTAAGGGCTCGTAGTTTTAGGGGTACAGTAACCGCCTTGAACAGTCGTTGACCAACGACTTGGTTCATGCCCAAAACCTCTGCTCGACTCCCACTTACTTCTCCATCGTGGTTCCTGGTCTACAACATGAATCTTGCTCAACATCTCCTGCACACTTCGAAACACAAACATACTTCGAAAACAACTCTTTCCTATGGTTAGACTTGAGTATAAAATGCTTCAAAATAAAATACTGTCAAATAAAATACTTAAAGCATAAACTAACTAATTTTTTTGGATTTTCAATAATTTTTACGGAAATAAAACGAATAAAAAAAATGAAATAACGAAAAATAAAAATAACGCAAAAATGAAAATACTAACTAGGTTGCCTCCTGGACAGCGCCCCATTTAAGGTCTTGGGCACGACACCCCCCTCCTTAGAAGTCAGAGGTCCTCCTCGACAGGGAACCTAGATGGTTCCCCCTCAACAAACTGTTCTTGCCCAAGATACGCCTTCAAGCGCTGGCCATTGACTTTAAAAATCTTCCCATTATTGGGATTCTTGATCTCAACAGCTTTATTTGGGAATTGGGCTTGTACTTCATAAGGTCCTGCCCACTTTGTCAAGAGCATACCTGAAGAAAGCCTAAATCGAGTTTGGTACAGCAACACTTGTTGCCGAAAATGGTACTCCTTCTCTTTAATCAAAAGATCGTGGGTCTTCTTCATCCTTTCCTTGTATAGGCCGGCATTGTCATAGGCTTGGAGTCTTATCTCGTCAAATTCTTGGATCTCGAGCTTCCTTGATTCACCTGCCTCGTTCCAATCGATGTTAAGTTGGCAACAGCCCAATGTGCTCGGTGTTCCAGCTCAACAGGCAAGTGGCACCTCTTGCCATAGACCATGCGATAAGGAGACATGCCAAAAGGTGTTTTAAAGGCAGTCTTATACGCCCATAAAGCATCATCGAGGCGCATACTCCAATCCTTCCTTGTTGTGCCCACGGTCTTCCTCAAGATTGTCTTGATTATTCGATTGGACAATTCCGCTTGTCCATTGGCTTGTGGGTGGTAGGCTGTTGACACACGATGAGTAACTCCATACTTCTTGAACAAAGTGGTCACCGTTGCATTGCAAAAATGAGAACCTTGATCACTAATTATAGCTCGAGGTACACCAAACCTATTGAAAATTTGAGTTCTCAAGAAACTGGAAACCACCTTAGAATCATCCTTGTTGGAAGCACGAGCCTCTACCCACTTCAAGACATAGTCCACTACCAATATGATGTACTTATTGCCTTTGGAACTCGGCAAGAGTCCCATAAAATCCATGCCCCATACATCAAACACTTCCACGGGCAAGATCGGTATCATGGGCATTTCATTTCTTCTTGTGATGTTGCCTTCCCTTTGGCACTTCTTGCACATCTTGACCCACTCATAACAATCTCTGAACAATGTTGGCCAATAAAAACCACACTCCAAAATCTTTCTTGCAGTCCGTTGATGCCCAAAATGCCCTCCACATTCCTTGTTGTGGCAATGCTCAAGAATGCTCTTTTGCTCTTTATCCTCAACACACCTCCTTATTATCTTGTCCGCGCATTCCCTCCATAAATATGGTTCGTCCCAAATATAGAAATGACTCTCATGTTTAAGCTTTTTCCTTTGATAACGCCCAAGGTCAGAGGGTATCTCTCCAGTCACCAAGTAATTCACGATATCGGCATAACATGGTTCATCTTGGGCAAGACTCAGGTGCTCGTCGGGAAAGGTCTCCTTGATTGGCACTCCATCGTCAGGCTGGAGGATTCGACTTAGGTGGTCGGCAACTTGGTTCTGGGCACCACTCTTGTCTTTGATCTCTATGTCAAATTCCTGCAACAAAAGGATCCATCTAATCAATCTTGGCTTGGACTCCTTCTTGCTCAACAAGTATTTCAATGCCGCGTGATTCGTGTACACTATGGTCTTACCTCCAAGGGATCTAAACTTTTCAAAGGCGAAGACAATAGCCAACAACTCCTTCTCCGTAGTGGCATAATTGCATTGGGCGGGGTTCAATGTCTTGGAAGCATAATAGATGACATAGCTCTCCTTTCCACATTTTTGCCCAAGAACTGCTCCCACGGCATAACCACTGGCATCACACATTAATTCAAAGGGCATCCCCCAATCCGGAGGTTGGATAATGGGGGCTGTGATCAAGTTCTCCTTCAAGGCATGGAACGCCTTCTTGCATTTTTCATTGAACTCCTATGGTACATTATTTTGAAGTAGTCTCGTCATTGGTTGGGTGATCTTGGCAAAGTCCTTGACAAATCTGCAATAGAATCCAACATGCCCTAGGAATCCTCTCAACTTATTCACAGATCTTGGGTAGGGTAACTTGGCAATAATGTCAATCTTGGCCTTGTCCACCTCAATACCTTTTCCCGAAATGACATGCCTCAAGACAATTCCTTCTCTCACCATGAAGTGGCATTTCTCATAGTTCAGTACGAGGCTTTTCTCAACACATCTCTTCAAAACTCGATCCAGGTTGTTGAGGCATGATTCGAAGGTCCTGCGGTAGACAGTAAAGTCATCCATGAAGACTTCGATGCACTCTTCAAGAAGGTTTGAAAAAATGTGCATCATACACCTTTGAAACGTATCTGGTGCATTACACAACTCAAATGGCATCCTCTTATATGCTAATGTGCCAAACGGGCACGTGAAGGTGGTCTTGCCTTGATCCTCGTCAGCAACCCAGATCTGCATGTAACCAGAATAGCCGTCAAGAAAGTAATAATAGTCATTACCAGCTAACCTCTCAAGCATCTCGTCGATAAAGGGCAAAGGAAAGTGATCCTTCTTCGTCTTTTGGTTGAGCTTTCGGTAATCTATACACATTCGCCATCCGGTTTGCAATCTCATGGACACTATCTCATTTTTCTCATTCTCAACAACTTGGATTCCTGACTTCTTGGGCACCACGTGCACAGGACTTACCCACCGGCTGTCAGACACGGGGTATATGATCCCCAAGTCGAGAAGCTTGAGTATCTCTTTCATTACCACTTCTTTCATGGCTAGATTCAATCTCCTTTGTGGGTCTCTTACTGGGGCAGCATCCTCCTCAAGCAAGATGTGATGAACACAGTCCAAAGGGTTAATGTCTTTGATGTCGGCCAAGGTCCACCCTATTGCCACCTTATATTTGCTCAACACCTCACCAACTCGGACCTCCTCTATGCTCGACAGCTCGGATGATATGATCACGGGAAAAGTCTCATTCTTGCTGAGATATATGTATTTCAAGTGCTTGGGAAAAGGTTTCAGCTCCAACGTAGGGGCCTTTTGCAGTGATGGCACCAACCTGTCCTCCGGCTTTAATTCAGGGATGTTGAGTGGTTCAAACCCCTGAGGTTGCATGTTGCCCAGAATCTTGGCATAACTACATTCCTCCACATCTGCTGGTTCATCGTTCTGGGCAAGATCCTCTTCTGCCTGCCAGCCGGCATCCTGCTCAAGAACTGTCTGTTACTAAAATTTTTCTACCAACTCCTCGGTCTCATCATGGGGTAGTTCCTTGAGTTCCTCATCAAACTCGTCTTCATCTTCATGGAAGTTTTTAGGAGTGTTATTGTCCTTTAACTCCTCATCCGTGTTGTAGTCTTCATCAGTGGAGTCGAAACTATGTCCATGGACTGACTCCTCCCAAAAATCTTTATCACTTTCGAGCTCGTCGCCTTCGTAGAACTCTATCAAGGCATCGTCTTCCTCATTATCCTCATCTTGGTCGAGATCCAGGTCAAGACCCTGTATTAGGTTGAGTTCCGCCTGGATTGCATCCTCATTGTCGTCTAAGAAACAACTTAAGTTGTTCAATGTCTCTACTTGCTGACCAAATGCATTGAGGGTGTTGAGGTGTTCTAGGGCATCATCCTGATTTTGCCGATAAGCGTCAAACTCGACAACTTCTCCAGCTACTTGAACTGTCAACCTTTTGGTGTTACAATCGATTTTGGTGCAGGCCATCCTCAAGAACGGCCTTCCGAGCAAGATCACTGGATTCTTGATTGATTTCTTTCCCATGTCAAGAACATAGAAGTCGGTTGGGACCAGAAGATCCCCGACCTTGACCAATACGTCCTCCAAAACTCCCTCGGGGTAGACTGTGGATAAGTCCACCAATTGGATGGCTACACGGGTAGGAGAAAGAGGTCCAAACCTCATTTCGTCGAATATGGCCCTTGGCATTACGTTTATCGAGGCTTCTAGATCAAGCATCGTCTTGGGTATTGACGTAGTACCTATTGTGCATGGGATAGCAAACATGCCAGGATCTTTCTTCTTGAGCGGAATGTGGGAATTCATAAGTGCTGACACATTCTCCACATGGAAACGGGCATTATCTGGGTACTTGGTCTTCTTCAAGCACATTTCTTGCAAAAATTTTGCGCACTTTGGCATAGATTGTAATGCCATCAATAGTGGCAGGTTTATCTCCACTTTCTTGAACACCTCCATCATGTCCTCCAACTCCTTCTGATCACGATCGCGGGCAAAACGTCTTAGATACGGAATCTTTGCCTTAGCAGTGCGAGGAACTATCCTCTTGGCCAAAGCCTCTGCTTCTTTTTCAGCCTTCAAAGAATCCAACAACACGTCATCTTTATCAAACCCCAGCTTTGATCTCTCCATCTTCACGTAATCAAACAAGGCTTCATCCTCCTTGTTATCGAAGACAGGGTTCTTATTGGCTTTTATACCTTCTTTATGCTTCGCCTTCAACTCTACATAGAGGTCATTGATATCTCCTGAGCTCATCGTAGTTTCTTCTACTCGATCAAGTCCCTTGAGTTGGGTCTTGGGCAGCACCTCTGACAAATCCTTACCACTTCGCAAAGTTACAACATTGACTTGCTCCTTGTTAACCTCCACTTGGGCAGGAAGTCTTCCACTCTTATCATCTACCAGCTTTGACAATGTCTGGTTTATGTGAGTTAATTGAGCTTGAAGGTTATTTGGTTGACCTCGACTTTCTAATTGAAAGTTCTCAAAATCCCTTCTAAGTCTTTGGTTTTCGTTGGTAAATCTATCAATGGTCTCCTTCATGAACTCCGTCTTTGCTGGTTCTCGATGTGGAGGAACGTAGTTATGTTGCTGTTGAGGCTGCTATTGAGGTGGAGGCATATATTGTTGTTGAATAGGTTGTTGTGGTTGTTGGTGGGCAGGAGGCATTTGATAGTGGTTGTTGCCATACCTCAAGTTCTCGTGCTGATTCTGCCTATAGTCGTAGTTGTTGCCATAGTTGCTATTATTGCCATACTAGAACCTTTGTTGTCCACCACCTTGCTGGTTCTGACCTTTTGCCTTCACCTCATCTCCTTCTTCCACGAACCAACAGGGACATTCCGAGGTAATATGGCATGTTTCTTGACACACCTTGCATTTCTTGACAGCTCTGTGAACTTCCTTGCCATCAACCTTCTTTTTCAAGTCCTCCATTTGACCACTCATCTTGGCCATGAAATCTTTCATGGTGCTGACTAAGTTATCGGAATTTTCCTTGCTGCCTCATCTTCATCTCGTGATTGATCGGCCATAGCAGTTATTTTCTTGAACACTTCAGCTGATCTTCCTCTCAGATGCCCTTAATCCTTTTAAGAAATGCTCGATCAAATCAATGTCTTCGATTCGATGTTGAGGACATCTTGCTATCAACTTTCTGAACCTTTCATAATATTCATACAACGACTCACTTCCACCCATTTTGATCGAGGAAATGGCATTCCTTACACTTTGTATCCAGCCAACGGGTATGTACTTGTCAAGAAAAGCTTGCTGCAACTTTATCCAGGTATCGATGCTTCCCTCTGGCAAGGTGTAAAGTCACTCACGTGCTCCGTCAAGTAGGGGTATTGTACCTTACAGTGCTGATCACCATCTCAAAGTCTTGAAGATGGGTCTGAGGGTCTTCTCCGGGATGATCGCTGAACTTGGGCAGTATCTGTATCAGCAAATGTTTGAGCTCCCAGTTGCCATTGATGGTGGGCAACTGGATACTTGAAGGTCTGATTCCCTTGTCGTCAGGGAACATAATCTGGCGGATGGTTTTCTCTTGCTGTCCTTCCATGGTTGTTGATGTCTTTGCTGCTGTTGGGCAAGAATCGTCTTCTTGCTCAATATACTGATCTTTTGTCAAGCTTGGCAACTCTGAAGGTTCGTTGACGCCTTCCTCCAGATCTTTCTTCTTCTTGTGCTGTTCTACTCGATTTCTCCTAGCTATCACCTCCGGGCAAACACCGTGATCTTGTGGATCTCCGTCACTCCGTAGATGTGGCTTGGGCATAAACCGTGCTCAACTCAAGCTAGAAGAGCAAACTAGCTTAGAACCAAGTCCCCGACAACGGCGCCAATTTGACGAAGCACTGTCGTTACACTCTTCGCACAAATAAATTTGTAAACACCTCTTGCCCAACAAGGTAGTAGTTAATGGCAATGGGTTCGATCCCAAAAGACTTGGCGTAGATCTGCTCTTCAGGTAGTGCTCAACAAAAGAGGTTTTGACTGAAATGTATCATGTAACTCAACAAGTAAAATATCAAATAACAAAAGAGTTTGGATTGAGTTTCGAATCAATGATCCTAATTACTCATCACTCGTTCATTGGTGCAAAGATATTCAATTAACTAATCCTATCACTTGGTTTAAGATAAAGATTAGTTTATACCCTAAGGGCCACGAAGTCACGATATAAACACACTTAGCCTATGTCTATCCAATTTTACAGATCTTGACCAGAAGACAAGATCTCCTCTCTTGATCAACAAAGTCACGAAGACACTTTAGTAACGATACTGCCCAAAAGGCATTGAGAATAAACAGACTCAAGACAACCAAGAGGTAGGTCGATACCGACTGCTCTCCAACACTCTTTACCTTCTTGGGCACGAAAGACACTCTCGAGTTAAATCCCAATTCCTGTTAATGACTTAATATCAATTTCTAGATGGTGATCAATCATATGTCAATATCAATTAAGTCTAAAATTAATCCTAAGTGTTTCAGAAATAAAATCGAATAACGAACTAACACAATTTGACCTCACGAGTTTAGAACGAGTAATTTACGATCACTTCATCTACATCCAACCCAAACAATAAATTTAGCTAGACATAATACTAAATAAGAACACAAATCGAATAAGTGAAATCATACTTAATATAAACTGGAAAAGGGTTGTTGCTCAAAAGCCTAAGTCAACAACTGAGGTCTTGGCTTCAAGCCAACAACTAAACTAATGCAGAAAATATAAAACGAACATAAAAGTAAATCACCCGTAAGACTTGTTTCTTCCTCACTTCCTCTCAAACTTAGAATGCAAAACTAAGCTAAATTAAAACTGCACACATTACATTGTGGAGTTGGCCATATATATAGGCGATGGAATTAGGGTTTAGGTAGTTTCTTTGTTGGTGAAGGACTCTTCCCATGCATATCACATCTGCATTCTCTCTCATCCATGCAACCATGATTCACTTTATCTTCTTTGATTAGGTCCGGCTAGGATAAGGAAAGAAATATTTGATCCTTATCCTCTTCCTTGATGGAAAAGAAATCTGCTGCTGGTCCGACTCGCTTCTTGCCTTCGATGTCTGCATCTCATATTGCTTCCTGTGTTGACCAAGATCCTAGCTCCTCCGGGTACTCTGTCTGTTGGCTTCAAGGATATGGGGAGGTACTTCCTGACTTGTAGAGTGTGTAAAACGTTGTTGCCCAGCTACAAACCTCCAGCCCTATGCCCACTTGCATCGTATCGCCATCTCAGCATCTCAACAACAGATTTTCCACCGAATTTGCCCAAGATCCCACCTGTTCTTCCATGCACACCATCTCTCGACTTTGTGTCCTCCCAGACACACTTTGACTCGATAAAGACTAAAAATACAAGAAAAATACAAGAAAAGATGGACACAAATATGGGTTCATCAGTGTGTGGACCGAAAGTTGATGGAAATTTGAAGTTTTGAGTGTTGATGTTCTTGGCTAAATTTGAAGATAGAAATTGAGATAAATGATAGTAAGAAATAAAGAAAAGGAAGAAAGAAATTAATTGTTATACATTTCTTAAAAAAACCGAACATTTAGTAAGTATGAAGAAAATGATGTTCTTGATGTTCTTGAAGATGTTCTTGATGAAAAAGTGATATTTTGATGATATATGGTTAGATGATGCATGATTTGATGGATTAAAAGTGTTAAAATAAAAAGAAATAGAAAAATAAATTTTAATGAATTTTTAGGAATTTTTATTAATTAAATTCTAATTAAAAGTGATGATCAAGTTTCATAGTTCTTGATGATTCATGTTAAATTTTATGAATATGATGAATCGATGATGAAGATGAAGTTAAAACAATTAGAGTTTCTTCTCGAAATTTTTGAATCCGAGTTAAGACGAAGAAGTTGTCGAGAATCAAAGTCGTTAATGGAAAATCGAGTTTAATTAATAAGAAATGAGAAATAATGTAAAGAAAATGAAAAATAAGAAGAATAATCGAGTTAATTAAAAGTAATTAGACGTCATTAGAATCTTTTTATCGAGTTAATAAGTTTCCGATCAATGAGACGTTTTACGAGAAAAAGACGAAAATTTTATTTAGTAAAGTTAGTTTTGGATTTTAATTAAATGATAAGAGTTATAAATTATTAAAAGAGAATGAAATTAATTCATAAAGGTTTAATAAGTTATATTTTCTAGAGACCGAGAAGAGTCGAGATAGCATAATTCAATAACCGAGTCTTAACTGAGTCTTGAATAAATAACCGAGTTTATAATTATGATTAAACAATTAATTTAATTTTCTAGAATTTTCTAGAATATTTTATTATTATTATATTTAGAAAATTTTTCGTTTTCCAAATAATTATCGAAGTCGATCATTTACCTGTTTGTGAACGTTCGATTCTTGATCTGAAAATTTGTTTGTGAATGATTTGTGATGTTAGAAACCGAGAATTAATTTTATAATTTTTTGAGTTTGTTTAACTCGAGAAATCGAGAAAAATGAGACGTGTGATGTGAATAGTAACTTTCTGTCTTATATGGATTATTTTATTAATAAAATATTTAGATATTTTTAAAGTCAAGTACTTGAGTTCTGAGTCTGTTGGTTTAGTACTTGGATCGAATCGAGAAACCGAGAAAGATCGAATTAGATAAGTCGAGATAAGTTGAGAAACCCGAGTCATGTAGAAGCCTTTCAGCCTAGCGTTAGAGTTGGTTTATCGTTTCCGAGAAATAGAACTCGTCATCATAAGAATGTTAACCTTGAAGGAATTAATGAAGTTCGATAGTAAGAAGCGAGTGGAGTCCAGAAGTAAGAAGCGAGATGAAACGAGGTATTCTGAGCAACACCGGATGACAAGTGGGCTTTCTGAACCGAAACTCAATGATGAATGCACATTTTATTTTTATATGTGCGCTTTTATTTAAAGTTAATTGACTTGCCTGAGTTTTTATGTTTTGGTATGTAATCCTCTACTTGTTATTATTTGAGTATGTCCTGTTGACGCACGGGATTAAGTCCTGCACAAGACGGGACATTGCATGCATTAGATTAGGCGACCGTGAGCCTTGTTACAGTCTAGCCGGTCGTAAAGTAACTGTGAACCTTGCTTCGGTTGGGCCGATTATGTAAAGACTGTGAGCTTTGCTATGATTGGTCCGGTCACGGTGTTTGAGGAGGAGGCCTACTTCTCGACACCACAAGAAGACGAGATGCGTAGATGGATTCTTACCTCTGATAAAATGTCTGCAGATGATTTCAGAAAACAAACGAAAATGTTTTAAGCTGCCACAAGTTGCAAATTATTTTAAATAATTGTTTATCTAACACTTGTGATGCAGCTAATGAGGCAAGTTCAATTATATAGCTCTATCGAGCGAGTTTTCAAAATATTTTGGCATGTGTTCACTGAGTACGAAGTACTCACGCCCTGCATGTTATTTCTAAAACGTGCAGGTTAGCTCGGATGAGAAAGGATGCGGTGTGCTTAAGGATGAGAAAGCTTGAGGTTATGTGTCTTCATACATATAACTTGGGATTTTTAAGTCGATGATTCATAATCCGCTGCAACCTCATCATTTTAAAATAACCTCACCTTGCTTGATCGGTCCCTATAAGATGAAAGAGCCCGTGAGCTCAATTAATTTCTTAAATCCTTCCTGAGTTCCACCTAAAACTTGTTGGAATCATCTAAAGGTTCTTCAAATCTATTTCACCACCACTTGATGATTAAAAGTTAAAAATTGGCCCACTTACTTTTTGAATGCAACATTTATTGATAATCAAACCTAACCCTTCGATTGGATCGATATCCAAAATCTTGACAAATGTTCGTTTCTTGAGAAATCATTAATTGGTAATCCACATTATTTATGAGTATGTTTGGTTGTTGATGTTATTCTTCAATTATCGAGCATGTTTCTTTGAGTAAAAGTTCGTTGTTCCACCTCACTGCCCCTTATTTTCTAGTCGTTTTAATACATTAGAAATTAGGTTGTGACATGCAAATCAGAAGCTACTGAGCAGTAAGCTACTACAAGGCCAAAGTTGTTGCGCAATAAGCTGCTACACAGCGGAAGTAGCTGCGAGGCAAAAGCAGCTGTGCGGCAACTTAAGTTTTAAAACCTTTAAACGTGCATAACTTTTTTATGCGAAATCCTTTTTTTAGCAAACTCAACACCTATAGACTCGCAATAAAATACTCTACACAACGACTATAAACATGATATGTTTATTTTATCAAAAAGTAATTGACTTTTTTTATGCGAAAATAGTTTTAAGACATTTAGGAGTGTTAACTTATTTAATAGTCTATTTGGAAAATCCGAGATATTACATCCCTCCCCCCTTCAAAAATTTTCATCCTCGAAAATTGACTTGTCTCATAGGAATACTATAATGACAACATAAACTTGGTTGGTGAGCTGAAGAAGACTCAACACGACAAAACGTAACATTTCCTCACTTCTTAAAAACATTTGTCCTTTAAATGACAACTTTCCCTGATCATTGAAAAACTCATGTAGATTAAACATCACAAGGATGTTTTGTGAAATCGCTTTGATTAATTTGCAAAAAGCAGTAATCATTTTTTTCTGGCAACATAACATACTTGATACGTAATTGATACTTTGCTAAAACCATTGTTAATCAAAAAGTATTTTTTTCTTGTCGAGGGCAGTGTGACAGTAAGCTGAGAGGGTTTGTAGCGTGCGCGCACACACACACATACACACACACAAATTTATAAATGCTAATCTTAGACCTAGCACATAAATTAATGATCTCAGAGTCATTCCCAAAGATAACCTCGAATATGTCGTCCCATTCCAACATATTCTCGGTATCACTTTCGTTCGGGTGTGTTTCAGTTCATTCATGTCCCCTCCGCTTTGAAGCCTTATAGGAGCCGCTCATTGTCCTGCCTCTGCACCGACGATCACTCCTTACTTCTGCCCTGGGCATATGTTGTAAGGAAATGAGAGAGAATAGAAAACTGACGAGCTTATTGTAATACCCCGAATTTTTCTAAGTCTTTGAAAGTATACTAAATGAGTTTGTATGTCTTAATGATGTGCTTGAGTGATAAAAATTTCAAAGAAAATAATTTTTCTTGCAAAATTACCAAAATGCCCTTACGTGCCCTTGTGTGATTTTTCTCGTTTTGATTATCCAAATAGAGTATCTGATGCATTGTTTGAGCATTAATATATGAGTTTGTGGTTGAGTTCAAATTTCGGAAAATTCTGGAAGGTTTCATATTTTGATGAATAGTAATGATAACCGAGAAATCACTATTCATCGACGAATTCTAAATTTCATCTAATTAGTGTCTTTTAAGTCTAGAATTAGTCTAAGACCATTGGTGCATGTATAAAAATTTTCCGAGTTCCTTTGAAACGAATTCGAATTTTTATTTTGATGGAAACGAACATGAATAGTATTTTTTTTATGTTTTCTTTGTTAGATGGAATTTTGATCTAAAAATCAGATATTTGGATTCCTTGAATTATTTCGTGAGAAATGAGATGAAGTAGAGGCGTTTCCGATGTCGGGAACGAGTCGAGGAGAGTTTTTAGACGTTTTAAGAGTTAACGGAAAAATAGGGATATTTTCTATCGGAAAACTTTTTCTTCGGGGGAAATTTTACCAGTTAAAAGGAGATATTTTCTCTCTCTCCCTCTCTATCTTTGCCGACATCCACCCTCACTCTCTTACCCTAATTATATTTTTTTCACATGGTTAATTCATTGTCATCATTTCATTCACCTCTCATTTCCCTCTCTCTAAAGAAAATTCACAACTCTCTCTCTCTCTCTCTCTCTCTCTCTCTCTCTTTCTCTCTCTCTCTCTCGAGCAAACACACATACACACACACTAGTGTGAACTCCAAGGAAGCTTGAAGCTCTAAGCTCCAAAAGCTTCAAAGATCATTTTCATCTTCCACTTTTGATCTAATCTAACAAGGTAATCTTCATCCTCTTCACCTTGTGATCATTATTAGATCAAGAACCATCTCTCTTCCTTCCTTATTTTTTTTTCAAAAGTTTTTGACTTTGGAAAGGTACTCGATTTTTATTTATTTTTGAGGTCTAGAAGTCCAGCTCTACAAGGTTCGATTCATGGAAATCAAAGCTAAACCTTGAGCCCTCTTTCCTCTCCATACCGTCGATCATGAGCCATAAAGAAGGAGGAGTTTGATTTATTTTAAGTATGTTATTTCATGATTCTTATATATATGATATATATGTGATGGTCCCGAAACGAGTTACTGGTGTATGGGGGGGGGGAATACACCAGTTAGGATTTTAAAACTAAACTCTTGAAAATTACTTCAACCGAGTAAAAAAACTCAGTTGGAATCTCACAGCTGAGTAAGCAACCTCAGCTGGAAGAGTGGTGTTGTGCGGAATGTGGTGGAAATTAAACTCGTAAAACAACTCACGCCTTTTTGCATGGTTGGTCAAAAACCAAAACAGTTGAGAATGCACAGATACAGATTGTATGCTGGTTAGTCAATCAATTGAGAATGCAAGAAATAACTGAATAAAGAAAAACACAAGCACACAGAGAATTAACGTGGTTCGGAGAGAACTCATACGTCCACGGGGAGTTTTGAGTCCACACAACTCTGTCCAAGTTCTTCTGGACAAACCACTCAGCTTACGCGGGCTGAGCAACCGTTAAGGATAAGTTTGCGGGTACTTATCAACCTTACAGTTTAGTTTTCGGGTACTAAACAACCTATTTGCTCAGTTGCAGGAAGAGTAGGATCCTAAACCTTTTCAGGTGAAAAAAAGTGGGGTTCCAACTAAAAGCTCGAACACGAAGTGAGCTATGATCTAACTCTTTACGAACTCTCACTAAGTGATGTTCTCAAGGTTCGATCTAAAGACACAAAAACTAACTAACTCTAGAACTCTCAACAAGTGATGTTCTAAAAGTTTGAATGCAGTTCAGCTCGTGAAGAATATTGCTCTTTCTTTCGCTCTGTGGTTTCTTCTTGCATGTGTGTCTTTTTCGAATGAATGAAGGCCTCTATTTATAGGCGGAGAGTATCAACGAGTCGTTGGAGGAGTTGTTGATCTCTGTTCTTTGAAAGCGATGGCTTGTCTCTTATCTCTGCAGACTTTCCCGATATGGCATCTGTGCTCTTCTGCTTTCCATCTGAGATAGCCTTGTGTTGGGCCAAATGGGGTAATGACTGAACGGTCAAACCCTCACGTGACTTCCTTTTTAAAATTCAAATCTTAACAACAGACTTCCAACAAGGAGTGGTCGGTTAAGACTTTCGATCTTCAACTAACTTGTTCTTCAGCTGATGTTCTATCTGACAACTAACAGTTGAACTCTCAGCTGACTTCATCTTCAAGCTGTTGATCTTCTCGGTTGAGTTCTACAACTGATGTTCTGAATCTGAACACTCAGTTGTCTTCCTTGTATCTGATCAGTTGGGTTCGAACGCTCAGATGGCTTTCTTTCATCTGATATTCTCTTCCCCTTTACTGCTTCTCATCTGATGAACGCTCAGTTGTTTTCCTTACAAATGATGTTCTGTCCGAGTGATGCCTTATTGCCATCTTCAGCTGGAGACCTGTAAAGATAAAATCTTAACAATGCTCAAACAACGAGCCTACCTACTAACATTAGGTTCTGGCAACATCTACTCGGTTGGGGTCAGTTGGTTTTAGAATTCATCAAAACTCTTACTAATAAATTTCCCAACAATTTTTCCCTTTTTGATGATGTCAAAACCACTTACAACTTTAAACCGCTACTGATCTAAACCTTACTAACTTATCTAAAATCTCAGCTGAAATTCTAGACAGTCTATAAGATAAAACATCAAAGGGTTAGCACAGTTATAACATGGTATTTAAAAGACTTTGCGATTCAGAGCTTGGACAATGAGGGATTGTTCATCAAGGTGAATCGAATATATATACTTGAAGTTTTCATTACAACTGATGATTACACAGATAGGCACAAAAACCAAAAATTACAACAGTTGCTTGAAAACTAACTGAGCTAAAATTGTAGCCCATACTTACTAAAGATCCTAACAAAATTCTCTCTCTTGGCAGGTGACTCCTTAGAAATTTCCACTCCATGCTCCTTGCAAACCTGCCTCGCCTCAGCTGCGATCTTCGTGCGGTTCGGGTTGCTAGAGTCTGGGAGAAGAGGAGGCCGATAAGTAACCCTCTTGGGAACTGGAACTGTGTTCAAGTCCAGGTTGGCGTCAATCATAGCCCGCCTGAATTGACTGAACATGCCCGGGTCTCCTGAGTGCAACTCGGTCAGCGCTTCCTTGAACGCTTTCCTCGGGTCATCAGTTGCGTAAACCTTCCTATAGTAGAAGTAACTCCTGCTTGAACAACTCCCACTCTTCATTCCACTACGTCGGCATCCACTTGTTAACATGCCTAAACCGACTCTTGACCTTGGACTTTGCTGGCAACCTTTGTTGCTTCAACCTAGCTTCCGCCTTTGATTGAAGTTTGTTGATGCGGCGTCGGCTGCGGGAGGCAATGTTGCGGTCCAGGTTCTGGGACACCTTTTTCAGCTCATCCTTGAACTGGTTCACCCTCCTCGCCAGGCTGGCGGCAAACTTCCTGATCCAGCTCGGGTTCATATAATCCTTCTCCTCTACATCCATAGCCTTGGCCGCTGCAATGCACTCTTCGGTTGTTATCCCGTCGAGTTCAGAATCCAGCTCGGCTGCGATCTCGGCTATGGAGCTGTAGGAAACTCCAAACTTCTCTGCCTGCTCCAAGTCTTTAGACATCTCAGCTCCACCGACTTCAGTTGACTTGGGAGCAGCAAACTTCCTCTTCCTCAGCTGAGATTTTGATGATTGAGCAGCTGGCACTCCTTGTTCTTGGGTCTCTTCTTCTTCCTGTGCCTCAACCTCCGTCTCCTTCTCTTCCCCCTTTTTAGCATCAGCAACAAGGCTTGCTACTGAACCATCCAGAGAGTTGAGTTTATCCTCGGTTAGTTGAACACAGTTGAAGAGTTCATCAACCGCACACTCCAGCTCGACCTTCTTCACCAGTTCGAAGTCCTGGCGCTCTTGTTCGGCCTTCTTCAATACAGAGAGGTTGTCGATGACCTCTGTTTGAAAAGCAGCGAACTCAGCCCAATGCGACTCAAACTTGGACTCCCATTCTGCATCCTGTGTCTGTTGGGACTTGGCAAGATTTGAGTCGGCCAAGGATTTGAAGACGTTGAGCTCTGACTTCAATCCCAACAGAGTTGACTTCAACTCCGACACTTCTTGACTGGTGGAGGAGGAGAAATCATTCAGCTTGGTCTTCAGTTCAGCATTCTCCTCCACCAGTTGTTGGTTCTTGACTTCTTGTGCTTCCAACGCCCTCAGCTGGTCATCTCTTTGATGCTGGAGGTTGGCAAACAGTTCAGTCCTCAGCTGGTTGACCCTCTCAGCTACCAGCTCACAGATTTCTTCAGTTGAGGGAGCATGCTGATCAGCTAGAGGGGCTTGAGTAATCAGAGCAAGAGGCTCAGCTGTGACCATGGCTTGTCTGTTGGCCAGGTACAACTTCAGTTTTTCTTATTCTTCTATCGCTGCTGCGGCAGCTGCATCGACATCCTCAAGGAAATCAGCTGATTTAACCAACATGCTGTCGAGAAAGTCGACGCACTCCTTTCCAGCTGCTTCCCTGGTGTCCGTCCCTTCAGCTCGACTCTGGTCCAACCGACGAGTGAGCAGCGCAATCCGGTTGTTGTAAGCCACCTCCAAGTTGGAATATTTGAAGTAGGCTCGGATGCGGGACTCATCTGACTTCAGCCTGTCCCAGCTCTGCACCCTGATCGTATTTTCTTTAACGTACCAATGGCTGAAGATCAGGTGGAACTGGTACAAGAGCTCGGTTCCTAGAGTGGCGAAGATGGGCATGTTGCGAGCCTCAGGGAACAAGCCTAGCAGCTTTTGGAAGCAGTAGGCCACCCTTCCTTCGTGCTCCTGCGCAACTGCCTGAAGGTCCTCCGCTTCATTTATTGGGGAGGGGGTGAGATTATATGGTTGAGGTTCAAGAGGTTCATCGATGTTGGCCAAAGAGTCGGTCGCAACATCGTCATCGAGCTGAGAGCTCGGAATTTGGGATTCGATTGGGAGGGAGGTTTCAATGGTTTCCTCAACATTGGCCGAATGAGCGGTCACGATGTTGGCATCGAGCAGAGTGCTCGGAATATCTGGTTGAGAAGGGGTAGAAAGAGCAAGAGGCTCTGGGGGCGGTATGACATTATCTCCTGCCGTGGGGGAGGTGGGAACATCTTCAAAGTCCTCAGATGAGGAGGACGCATCTGACGTCACTTCTATCTCCATTCCCTCAACCTCATCAGCTCCGGGGGCTCGAGGGGCGATCTCATAGATGGCAGCCTCAGTTGAGCGGCTCGACTCAGATGGCTCTTCAGCATGTGCCGACTCAACTGGTGCATCTTCCTCAACAAGAGCTTGCTCCTCAGCTGGTATTTCCTCCTCAGCTGGCGCAGACTCGACCTGTGCCTCCTCCTCAGCTGGAGCTTGCGCCTCAACTGGCTCCTTAGCTGGTACATCAACTGGCTCCTCAGCTGTCTCAACAGCTGGCACCTCAGTTGGTTCATCAGCTGATTCTTCAATAACAACCTTCTTCTTGAGTTTCACCCTCAACCTTTTCTTGGAGGGCTCCTCAGCTGACTCCTTCTCCGACTCAGCTCGTCGGTGTGCAACTTTGCACTTGGCGGGTCGAGCAACGGCTGGTTCCCCCTCAGCTGTTGACTCAGCTGTCTTTCCAGACTCCTTCTTTTCCTTAGGAGTGTAGACACTCCTGAGCACCTCCTGTGCTTTCTTGGCTGTCGGGAACAACAACAACTTCTTCAGCGGCGTCTCCTCGCAGTCTGCCCAGACCATGTTGCAGTCCTTGGTCGCGAGCAAGATGAGGGCAGAGATCTTGCAGCCAAAGTTGAGTGTCCCATTTACACTCAGCAGCTTCTCTCCCGAGTCAGATGTCGTCTCGGAGATCTTCGACTTCTCCACCATCAACTGGTTCAAGAAGTATTAAAACCAGTTGATCTGGTGTTGGTGCTCCAAGGCCACCAACTGCTTCAACTTGGGTCGGCTGATGTCGCCGAATGCGCCACTGTAACAGAACACCACCTTCGACATAGCATCGAACAACAGGCGATGTTCTGGCTTTAACTTCGTCCGTTGCATGTTGCTCCTTAATCTCTCCGGCTCGATCAAAGCATTATGTAGAAACTTATCCGCCTGCTCATCGGTAATATTCACCAGGAACTCTGTGGCTGTGTGGTTGACGGGAATGATGTACCAGAGGGCATCAGACACGTTGATGGGGAAGGTGACACGACGTATGGTCCTGGCCGGAACATCTCTTTGTTGGTAGAAGACTTCCGTAGATACTCCTTCTGTAGATTCAAGGGGGGCCTTCAAGTTGACGTAAAACTCCCCCACTTGTCGCCTGAGAAGATGGGATGGGCAGAGCTTGGCCCATTCCAGGAGGCCATTCTCACGGAGAGTATTGGTGAGGGGGGCCAACACCGGCGACTCCAGATCCTCGTCGGAGAGGATTTGCTCGAAGTGAATCTTCGACACTAGCATATCGAATGATTCTTCATAAGTGGTAGGGACTAGGGATGGTCCAGATGATGCCATTCTCTTACTTTTTGGTGCCATTTATGATCACTGCAAAGGGAATATATAGAGGAAAGGAAAGAAGATCTTTTGCAGAAAAGGGTTAGGCAAAAACTGTGAAGACGATGAACAGTTAAATCAGATATACACGAATGAGGAAAGTAGGAGATTTCTTCCTGATTTTTTACCTTATATAGGTCTTTGACTCGGATGAAATCGATGGCTGGGGTTAAATGGCGCGAATCCATCAACGGCTGAGATTACGCGACTGTTGACTATCTTTGACTTGACGTTTTGATCCGAGTTCCAACCAGCGCGTGAGAAGGTGTACAGTTTATCTTGTCAGCCCAGTCACACTATAAAGTAGGCTATGGATGTTCAGCCGTACTTTACATTTAATGCGACATGATGGCTATATTTAATGTAACTGACTAGTTCAGGAATGTTTGAATTTATTTCAAACATTCTCATTTAAGAACATATCACCTTTAACCATAAATGTTACCTTCCAGCTGATGTCGAAATCAGCTGTGTTTCCATGTTGCGGCATACCATCAGCTGACTCAAATTCGTCTGTTCAGCTGATGTCTGATCCAATGTTGCAGCATACCATCAGCTGACTCGAGTTCGTCTGTTCAGCTGATGTCTGATCCAATGTTGCAGCATACCATCAGCTGACTCGAGTTCGTCTGTTCAGCTGACGTTTGATGTCTTCAGTTGGCGATCCGCATCTGAGATTCCCCCTTCATCTGAGCTTCCCCCTCAGATGGATATCTATCTCTTTTCCCCAGTTGACTTCTCATCTGATGGATCCAACAGTCCAAGGAGGTCACATAGCATCTTGAACCGTGCTTCAGCTAGAGGTTTGGTGAAGATATCAGCTCTCTGAATCTCAGTTGGAATCTTCTCCATGGATACATCCTTCTTCTCAATATGATCTCGGATAAAATGATGACGGATGTCGATATGCTTTGTCCAAGAGTGGTGAATAGGATTCAGAGAGATAGCAATGGCACTTGAGCTATCACAATGAATGGGAACCTGTCCAGTTGCGACTTCATAATCTCTCAGCTGTTGCTTCAGCCATAACACTTGCATGCAATAGCTTCCGGCAGCCATATACTCTGATTCGGTTGTAGAAGTGGCAACACATGCTTGTTTCTTGGAGAACCATGAAACCAACTTGCTTCCCATGAACTGACAGTGTCCAGAAGTAGACTTCCTGTCCAACCGATCTCCGGCTAGATCTGCATCAGAGTATCCGGTCAGCTGAATGTTGTCGTCGGTTGGATACCACAACCCAACATTAACAGTTCCCTTCAGATACTTGATAATGTTCTTTGCTGCTAACATGTGTGCTTCCCTTGGTTGAACTTGGAACCGAGCACACACTCCAACTGCGTATGATATGTCTGGCCGGCTGGCAGTCAGATATAGCAAAGAACCAATGATCTCTCTATACTTACTGGCATCCACGAGCTTTCCTTCAGTTCCAGGTTCAATCTTTCAGTTAGTATTCATTGGGATCCTTGTGGTCTTACTTGTCTGCAATCCGAACTTAGTGATGAGCTCCTTTGTATACTTGGATTGATTGATGAAAATCCCTTCTGGCGACTACTTCACTTGTAATCCAAGGAAATAATTCATCTCGCCCATCAATAACATCTCGAACTTCTCCTTCATGAGATCTGAGAACTTCTTGCACAGCTCCTCTGACTTGGATCCGAATATGATGTCGTCAACAGAGATTTGCACAACAAGTATTTCATCTCCAACTTTGATGGTGAACAGTATTTTATCAACTGACCTTCGTTTGAAACCCGAGTTCAGAAGAAAACCACAAAGAGTGTCATACCAAGCTCTGGGTGCTTGTTTTAGTCCATAAATTGCTTTCTTCAACTTGTACACTCTTCCATCTCCAGTCTCAAAACCAGGAGGATGTTCAACGTATACATCTTCCTTGATATCTCCGTTGAGAAATGCACACTTCACATCCATTTGATAAACCTTGAACTTGTGATGTGCGGCATAGGCTAGAAAGATTCGGATGGCTTCCAGCCTTGCAACCGGCGCGAAGGAGTCCTCGAAATCGATTTCTTCTTGTTGGCAATATCCTTGAGCTACCAACCTTGCCTTATTTCTCACGATGAATCCAATGGCGTCTCTCTTGTTCTTGAAGATCCATTTTAATCCAATAATTTTGACACCATTTGGTCTTTCTACCAACTCCCATACACAGTTGCGAAGAAACTCATTCAGTTCTTCTTGCATGGCTGTTGTCCAGTGAACACAGTTGAGAGCTTCCACAACGTTCTTCGGTTCTGGCACATCAGCCACAAAGCAAGAAATCATGGCAACATCTCCAGCTTGCTCGAACTTCTCTAGAACTGCCAACTCCTCAGCATATTGGGCATAAGTGTTGGAATCTTCCTCAGTTGAAACATGTGTCGCAACTCTGCTTCTTGTACGCACACCTTCGGTTGGATCTCCGATGATGTTGTCAGTGGAATGAACTTCATACCATCTTCAGTTGCATCTTTCTTCTTCTTCCAACTGTGGCTGTTCCGTAATCTGAGTTGGAGTCTTCAGAGCTGGTGATTGATCAGTTGTTGAGTCTGGATCCTCAACATTGACATTAGTTTGAACCGGACTCGGTTGGGCTTCGGATGCCGATGCAGTTGGAGAAGCATCAGCTGAAGTTCCCCCTTGAGATGAGCTGGGGTCTTCGCATTCATCTTCAGAGGAGTATGGATCCTCATCCTCGGTTGCCCAAACCAGTGGTTTAGCTAGATTCTTTTGCCTTAGAATCTGAGATCTTGTGAGGGCTGATGGGACTTGTGGGTCAACCTGTTCTCCTTTAGCCTGTTCCCTGCACTCAAAAGTAGATTCATCAAAACTAACATGAGGTGTTATCTCCACAACACGAGAGCCATTGTTGAAAACTCTATAAGCCTTGATCCGAGCGGCATATCCGAGAAATATGCCTTTCGAAGCTTTGGCATCAAAAGTTTTCAACTGAATCTTCCCATTGTTGTGAATATAACACTTAGAACCAAAAACGCGAAAATAAGAAATATCTGGCTTCCTGCGTCTCCATAGCTCGTATGGTGTCTTTCCCAACTGCTTGGTCAGAAGAGACCGGTTCTGAGTGTAGCATGTAGTGTTGATAGCCTCAGCCCAAAATCTCTTTGGCAGAGCTGAGGTGGTTAACATGGATGTAGCTGCATCTTTTAGTGTTCTGTTCCTTCGCTCAGCTACTCCATTCTATTGTGGAGTACGTGCGGCTGATGTTTGATGGGTAATTCCATTCTTTTCGCAATACTCAATGATGGTTTCATTTAGAAACTCAGTTCCACGATCTGATCGGATAGAAATGATCTTCATCTCTTGTTGGTTTGATATCCGATCCATCAGCTTGGGTAGCTCATCTCGGGTTTCACTCTTGTGGCACATGAAGATGGTCCACGTATATCTTGAGTAGTCATTAGTTACAACCAGGGTGTACTCGTTCCTGTTCATGCTCTTTGGTGTAACTGGCCCGAAGAGATCCATATGGATCAGCTGTAACACTTGGTCGGTTGAGGGAGTCGACTTCAACCGGAAGGAGGATCTAGCGAGCTTTCCCAACTAGCATGCACTGCAGATATGTGTTGTTGAAAACACTCGGTTTGGTATGCCTCTTGCATGTTCTTGTCTGGCAAGTCGGTTCATAGTCTTGAAGTTCAGATGGTTGAGCCTTTTGTGCCACAGCCAACTCACATCTGAACTGCTCTTTGATAACAGGCAGGTGTCAGGGAGGCTGCTATTCCAGTCAGTGTAGTAGACATTCCCGATTGGTGATCGATTTCCCAACAATATCACTTGCTTTGATCCGACATTTTTAACCCTGCAACCCTGTGCATCAAACTTGACAGAAAAACCATTATCACAGAATTGGTTAATGGAGAGCAAGTTATGCTTCAATCCATCAACATAAGAAACATTAGAAATTGAAACATGATTGGTTTCAAGTGTATCGTAACCTCTGGTGTAACCTTTTGAGTTGTCACCAAAGGTAACTGATGGACCTTCTTTCTCCACGAAACTTCCAAGCAAATCCTTCAGATTCGTCATGTGTTTCGAGCATCCACTGCCCATCACCCACATTGTTCCAGACGCTTTATTCTTCCTCAGCTGTTTCTCCTGTAGCTGCAGAGAGAAACTCGCTTAGGTCCCCAATTTCAGTTGGGTCCTGGAGGATTAGAACCAGTTCCCTCTGGAACTGTGAGTCGCTTTTCCCTGTATACTCGGATGGATTTATCATTCCAGATCACTTTTCCTTCATCATCCACTATAACAACACCTCAGTTATCCTTAGGCTTGTTGTTAGTAGTGATGTTCTATTTCTTGGGAGGAGTTGGATTTCTCCCATTCTGAGCTTTCGGAGGAGAGGCTTTCCCCCTATTTTGATGGCGATTCTTATCCTGTTGAATTTGTCTGTGAGGTCGGATGCCATGTTGGAATCTTTGTGGCTGATTCTGATTCCAACTCCCTGAGTGTTGTCTGTAGTTGTTCATGCCCTGTTGGTGATTCATATTATGGCATGAATATCTCCAGTTGTTCGACCTGTTCCTCATTGGTTGACTCGGTTGGAACCTTTGGTTGAACTGATGTTGGAACCGCTGTTGATTCAGATGATTGAACCCTTGTCGGTTCTGCGGTCGGTTCCATTCTTTCTGATGTTGACTCTGAGGTTGATGCAGAGGTCGGTTCTGATTCTGAGTTCGGTTGTGATTATGCCTTCGACGCCTCTGATTCCTCTTCTGACTTTTGGAGCATTCTCCCTCGGTTGATGTCCCAACCGATGGAACATTCTGTCCTCCATCTACTGCTCCTTTTCCCTTCTCAGTTGTGGTTGTCTTGGTCAGTTGAGCTTGCTGAGAGGTGGGGGTTGAATTACTTTGTGGTGACTCAGGTTCCACTGTATTAGGTTCGACAACCTTGACCTTAATAGCTTTGACAAAGGTTGCTGGAGGAATTCCACTATCTTTAATCACATCATAACCGAGTCCTGACATGTCATCTATCTGTCTGTTGTAACTGATAAGATTCTCGATGATCTTGGATAACTGATACAGCTTGATTAGATTGTCTTTCTCAGTTTGCAACTCCTTGAGGAGGACAGTTATCTGCTCGGTTTGCCCATCTGACTTCTTTATCAGCTGGTCGATCTGAGTCTCTTGATTTTCCAACTAATCTTGCTGCTCCTTGATCTGCTTGTCAACTCCTCATCAGTTGGAGCCTTAGCCTCATTCAGTTGACTCTTGATCAGATTCTCAATCTCCTCGGTTTGGCTCTTGATCAGATCGTCCTTTTCGGTTAAGGAATCTTCAAGTTTGGTGAACTGAGCTTGAAGACTCTTAAACTCAACCGATTGCTGATGCAGTTCCTCACTGAGTTCTTGAAAGTCACACCAGGAGGGTTCCAACTCTTCGTCCATAGATTCCTGCATGTTGGAGGTATTGGAAGAATTTAACTTAGCAGGATTAGAGTGTACCTCAGTATCCTCTTGGTCGGTTCCAAGTGCCATGAGGCATTGATCCTGACTGATTGCGTTGTTGGTAGAAGTCAGCTCATCCTCATCTTCAGTGTCAGTGAAGATGTCCATGTCGTCAGCTGCTTCTTTTGCTACCATGGCCTTGTTCTTTCCAGCTTGCTTGGCCCTCATTTCTTCTCTCTCTTTCTTTGAGAGGTCTGGACAGTCAGCTTTGAAGTGTCCCTCCTTGCCGCATTCAAAGCAACCGTTGGTGACAGGCTTTGAATTGTCTCGAGTTCGGTTTGATTTGTAGAATCGTTTGTATTTTCCGAACCGAGTGTCCATGTCGGCTAGTTTCTTTGACAGGGCTGCAATGTTCTGTTGCAGTTCCTCTCTGCTTGGCTCTTTTGCAGTTGTGTCAGCTGATTTGGTTGGCCTCGATGTTCTCGATTTGGAGTAGTCAGCTTGAAGAGCAACTGACTTTGAGGCTGAACCAACATCCTCAAGTCGACTCGTCTGAACTGAGGACTGAGATCTTCTTCGGTTCACCTTATACTCATTTCCCTTTAAGATTGAGAACAATCTTTCAGTTCTCATTTCACCAAGGTCAGCTCGGCTCTTGTGGATATTGGTGAAAGTATCCCACTCAGCCGGTAGAGCTTGCAACACTTTGAGATTGATTTCTCTTAGTGTGTATTTTTCTCTGACTGGATTCTTCTGAGGATGTCCATAAATCGGAGCTCTAGCTGATCAATTGTTTCATCTGTCTTCAGACAAAAGTTGTCGAAGTCTTGGCATGCATGTGAGAACTCATTCTCCTTCGTCTCATCGCTTCCTTCACTCAGCGATGCCAGGATATCCCACATTTCTTTGGCAGTCTCACACTCTTCAATCCAAGAGAGATAATCTTGTCCAACAGTGGACATAATCGTGCTTTGAGCCCAGATATCCAACTGGCTCACCTTGGCTTTCTCTGGAGTGTAGTCTTCCGGCTGCTTCTCCACAAACTCCACAACTGTATCCCCATCGTTGGGATTTGTAGGAGTGCAAGCTATTCTTTCTTTAATGATGATAGGTCCGGAAGAGAGTACTTGTTGCATCCTATAATGCTTCGACAGTAAGATCTTCTTCATCCGTGTCCTCTAGGATGTATAATTTACTACCGAGAACATGACAACGATCTTGTCCTTGACGTCCATCTGCACACAACAACAGAACAAATATGCAAGAAAATATGCACTAGCGTGAAAAATAGATCTGTTCAGTTGACCACTGAAGAAACTTTCTCGAATTCACACCTTGTGAAACAGAGTCAATAGTCTTTTGAACCACTGCTCTGATACCACTTGATGGTCCCGAAACGAGTTACTGGTGTATGGGGGAGGGGAATACACCAGTTAGGATTTTAAAACTAAACTCTTGAAAATTACTTCAACCGAGTAAAAAGACTCAGTTGGAATCTCACAACTGAGTAAGCAACCTCAGCTGGAAGAGTGGTGTTGTGCGGAATGTGGTGGAAATTAAACTCGTAAACAACTCACGCCTTTTTCCACCGTTGGTCAAAAACCAAAACAGTTGAGAATGCACAGATACAGATTGTATGCTGGTTAGTCAATCAATTGAGAATGCAAGAAATAACTGAATAAAGAAAAACACAAGCACACAGAGAATTAACGTGGTTCGGAGAGAACTCCTACGTCCGTGGGGAGTTGTGAGTCCACACAACTCTGTCCAAGTTCTTCTGGACAAATCACTCAGCTTACGCGGGCTGAGCAACCGTTAAGGATAAGTTTGCGGGTACTTATCAATCTTACAGTTTAGTTTTCGGGTACTAAACAACCTATTTGCTCAGTTGCAGGAAGAGTAGGATCCTAAACCTTTTCAGGTGAAAGAAAATGGGGTTCCAACTAAAAGCTCGAACACGAAGTGAGCTATGATCTAACTCTTTACGAACTCTCACTAAGTGATGTTCTCAAGGTTCGATCTAAAGACACAAAAACTAACTAACTCTAGAACTCTCAACAAGTGATGTTCTAAAAGTTTGAATGCAGTTCAGCTCGTGAAGAATATTGCTCTTTCTTTCGCTCTGTGGTTTCTTCTCGCGTGTGTGTCTTTTTCGAATGAATGAAGGCCTCTATTTATAGGCGGAGAGTATCAACGAGCCGTTGGAGGAGCTGTTGATCTCTGTTCTTTGAAAGCGATGGCGTGTCTCTCATCTCTGCAGACTTTTCCGATATGGCATCTGTGCTCTTCTGCTTTCCATCTGAGATAGCCTTGTGTTGGGCCAAATAGGGTAATGACTGAACGGTCAAACCCTCACGTGACTTCCTTTTTGAAATTCAAATCTTAACAACAGACTTCCAACAAGGAATGGTCGGTTAAGACTTTCGATCTTCAACTAACTTGTTCTTCAGCTGATGTTCTATCTGACAACTTACAGTTGAACTCTCAGCTGACTTCATCTTCAAGCTGTTGATCTTCTCGGTTGAGTTCTACAACTGATGTTCTGAAACTGAACACTCAGTTGTCTTCCTTGTATCTGATCAGTTTGGTTCGAACGCTCAGATGGCTTCCTTTCATCTGATATTCTCTTCCCCTTTACTGCTTCTCATCTGATGAACGCTCAGTTGTTTTCCTTACAACTGATGTTCTGTCCGAGTGATGCCTTGTTGCCATCTTCAGCTAGAGACCTGTAAAGATAAAATCTTAACAATGCTCAAACAGCGAGCCTACCTACTAACATTAGGTTCTGGCAACATCTACTCGGTTGGGGTCAGTTAGTTTTGGAATTCATCAAAACTCTTACTAATAAATTTCCCAACAATATGTATATGTATGTGAAAGAAAGTAAAGGAAATCATGTGTGTTTACTTATGCTTAGGCAAACCTTAGGGATTTGCTTGATGAAGATGATGATAAGATGATAGAGATGAGTTTTAAAATAATCATAGGAGTTAAAAGATGAGAAGTAAAAGAGAGAAATTTCTTAAGAAAAACTACAAGAAAATCGATAGAAAGAAAAAGAGGAAAAGAATTTCTTGATGATTTTCTTGATGATTATTTGATGATTTCTTGATCATATATGTGCTTATGATGATAGATGGAATGATTTATATGCATATGTGAAGAGAAGAATTTTTGGTATTTTATTTTATATATATATATACCTAAAGATTTGAAAATAAAATGAAGGATATTTGTGTTAATCTTTATTTGATGGTTTGATGATGTTTGAGTGTTATATGTTGAATGAAAATTTAAGAGATGAAGAAAAATGAATTTTTAGGATATATATGTGTGAAAATCGAAGGAAATGAGTATGAGTATTTGAGTGTGTATTCTTGGTGTTCTTGATGAAAATATGAAGATATGAGTGTGTGTTCTTGGTGTTCTTGATGAAAATATGAAGATATGAGTATTTGAAGATGTATTAAATTAATTATAAAATTAATTATTTTTGAAAATATTAATAAATAAATAAATAAATAATAATAAAATTGAAAAATAAAAATAATTAAATAATAGAAAAAAAAGAGGATAAATAATTTATTGAGGAGATATGGATTGAGTAAAACAAAGAATAGCATTTCTTTGTTAAGATCTAGATAACAAGAAAAGAATAATAATAATAATGTTAAGTTGAGAAATAAAAAGGAAATAAGATAAAAGGAGATATATTCTCTCTTAAGGAGAAAAAAGTTTTAAAAGACGAGTATGAAAGCTTAAGAGGTAAATTAGTCGAGTTTGAGATCGTTTATTTGTTTCGATTATGAAGTTAATCAAAGAGTTTTTAGAATAAAAACAATAAAAGAGAAATAATCAAGTAATGAAATATTTTCTTAAGAATTTAGAAGTTGATTGATATAAGCCTTGAGATTTATGCTATGTTTTCAAATATGCTTGAATGATTAAATGATGTTATGAAGAAGTAAGTGAAGTAAAAGAAAGTCATAAGTTTGAAATTGAGTAAATATCGTTTATTAAGATGTAAAAATCGAGTTTAGTAAGCTTGAATGCTTGAATGTTCGTTTCTAGATGATATGTTGAGTATTGAATGATTAAGTAATGATGTTTGAGTAAAAGTAATCGAGTTAGCTTTTCAAATCTTTTAAATCCGAGATAAGACGACGAAGTTATCAAGCGTCGAGTTTTTAAATAGAAGGTCGAACTTCTATTTAATAAAAAAAACGAGAATTAAGAGTATTTAATTGAGAAAAAGATTTAATATTATTATTTGCAGTTGAGTTATTAAGTTAAGAACTTATACGAGCATAAGTTCGTATTTTAAAAAGTAATGACATGATTATGAGTCGAGTAATCTTTATTAGAAGATTTGAATTTTAAATTCAAAGCTATTATCATTAATTAATTAAAAGTTTAACATAATTATTTTCATTAAAACCCGAAGTTATAAGTTTCTAAAATTGAAAGTTGAGCAGTAACGAGTCATCATTTGACTGTGTTTGAAATATGAACTATTTCTGAGTTTATTATGTTTAATTGAGTTTATGTGATTAAGTGGGATTTTATTATTCTGCTTATTTATGAAGTTGATTGTTTATCTGTTGTGAATGCTCGATTATTGATGTGAAAGTTTAATGTGAAAAATCTGTGATGTTAATTAGTTGAGAAATTAAGAAGCATAAGCCGAGATGAAGAGTAACATCTCGTTTTGCATGAAATATTAAAATAGTATTTTATAGAAACGAGAATTCGAGTTAAAGAAATTAATTAGTGCTCGAGTCAAGATGAAAAACTGAGAAAGAAATCGATTTAGATAAATTCAAAATAAGATAAGAAAAACTCGAGTCAAGTAGAATTCCTTCAGCCGAGCCCTAGAGTTATTTTACGTTTTACGAGAAAGTGAACTCGTATTTATAAAATATTATTTTTGAAGGACCGAAGGGGACTGAGAAGTAAGAGGAGACGAAAAGAGTAAGCTACCTCGATTAATCTTCAATAATCAGGTGGGCTTTCTGAACCGAAACTCAACGATAAATGCACATTTTATTTCTTATATGTGCACTTTTATTTAAAGTTAATTGACTTGCCTGAGTTTTATGTTTTGGTATGCAATCTACTTTATATTGAGTTGAATGAGTCCTGTGGACGCACGGGATAAGGTCCTGTTCAAAGCGGAGCAATGCATGCATTAATTTAGGTGACCGTGAGCCTTGTTACAGTCTAGCCGGTAGTAAAGTAACTGTGAGCCTTGCTTTGGTTGGGCCGGTTATGTAAAGACTTAGAGCTTTGCTTTGATTAGGCCGGTCACGGTGTTCGAGGAGGAGGCCTACTTCTCGACACCACTTAAAGATGAGATGTGTAGATGGATTTGTACCCGAGTAAACGGCGCCGATTTCAGAAAAACAAACGAAAATGTTTTTAAGCTGCCACAAGTCGAAAATTCTTTTAAACAATTATACCTAATGCTTGTGGTGCAGCTAATGAGGCAAGTTCAATTATATAGCTCTATTGAGCGAGTTTTCAAAATTATTTTGGCATGTGTTCACTGAGTACGAAGTACTCAGCCCTACATGTTATTTCTAAAACGTGCAGGTTTGCTCAGATGATGATGGTGCAGTGTGTCTGGCAACGTTCGTTGTTTCAAGTCAAGTTTGGTTTAAGCTTGGGTTATATGTCTTTATACATATAACTTTGGGAATTGAAATATTTTCCGCTGCAACTCAAATACTTAATTGTATTTGAGGTACTTTTGACCCTGATGTCTAATTAAGGAGTTTCGTGTTCGTCACTTTATTTTGTTTTTCCCTCGATTCTTAATTATCAAACCTACTTTGTTGATTATTAAATCGAGTAATTGAAAGCAAGTTACTTAAGTGTCATTGTTCTTAAATCGAGTAATTGAAAGCAAGTTACTTAATCGAGTATTATCCCTTGTAATTGAAAGCAAGTTACTTAATCGAGTATTATCCCTTTTGAGTCATGTTTATTCAGTTGTTCCATCTTCACTATCCAATGGATTCTAGTCGTTTTTATACACTGGAATTCGGGCTGTGACACTTATGTTGTAAGAAATATGAGAGAGAATAGAAAACTGAACGATGGAAATAAAAATCTTAAACGCCTACTTATAGGAAGAAACAAGCAGCAATGCAGTAAGCTACTGCGATGCGGAAGCAGCTGAGCAGTAAGCTGCTGCGAGGTGGAAACTGCTGCATTGCAGAAGTAGCTGCAAAGCAAAAATTGCTGAACAGTAAGCTGCTGTGAGGCGAAAGCTGTTTCACAGTAAGCTGCTGCAAAGCAGAAGCAGATCGAGGCAAAAGCAGCTGTGCAGCAACTTACATTTTAAAACCTTTAAACTTGCATAACTTTTTTATCCGAAATTCTTTTTGAGCAAACTCAACACCTATAGACTCGCAATAAAATACTCTACACAACGACTATAAACATGATATGTTTATTTTCATAAGAAGTAATTGACTTTTTTTATGCGAAAATAGTTTTAAAACATTTAGGAGTGTTAACCTATTTAATAGTCTATTTGGAAAATTTGGGATATTACACTTACCCTGACCAAGACGTTCTCTAGAATCTTTTCAAACCATACAATCGATCTATCCGCCAATTGAATAGCCACCCTAGTGGGTTTAAGTAGCCCCATTCTCAAATCATCATACATCGACTTGGGCATTACATTAATCGATGCCCCAAGATCAAGCATAGCCTTCTCAATGTTCTTGGGCATTGTTCCTGGGCGAGTGCACTTGGTCGGCATGGGGTGTCTTGTAACACAACAGATACATTTTCACTAACTTGAAACCTCGCATCATCTGTGTACTTAACCTTCCTTGTACACAATTCCTTTAGAAACTTAGCACACTTGGGCATAAACTGCAAAGCGGTCAAGAGAGGTATGTTGACCTCCACTTTTTAAAACAAGCTAATTAATTCTTTCATTTCTTGTGTTTCCTTATCCTTAGCAAATCTACTTGGGTAAGGGCCTTTAGCTCATAAGGTTTTGACTTCTTTACAGTTTTAGCATCTTTCATTGCCGTGACTCGAATTTCAGCTGCATCGAGCTCAGCTTTTCTCCTTATTTCTGCAGCCTCTCTCTCAACCTGTGCCCTTTTCTCAACTGATAGCTCTTGCCATAATTCCTCAACATCTCCTGATCCCATAGTTTCCTCTTCATACTTTTCTGGATCAACCTCATCTTCTTTCTCAACCTCTATGTCGTGCCCAGAAGACTTTTGTTGCCCCGGTATAGCTCCTTGAGGTACATAATTATCAGGTACTCTTACTTCAGGCAACTTGGCTCTACTACGCAGCGTAATAGCATTCACTTGAGCCTTCTTAATCTCCACTTGCGATGGAAGTTCTACTTTCCCACCATTTAGCATTGACTTAATCTGAGAGATTGACTCTACCAAGTGGCTCAAGGTTCCATTGATATCTCTCATTTCACCCCTTGTCTCCATGCGAAAACTATCTAACTCCTGATACCCTTTCTTTGTTCAGCTACAAGCCTCTCCACTTCACTTCTTAAGGTATCCCTCGGTTGATCTCTATTATGTGGTGGAACATAAGGCTGTTGCGGTGGTTGCCCTTGTTGAGGTGCATTGAGATAGTTATTGCTTCCATATCTCAAATTATCACTGGGTCTCCATGGTCCATTGTTATCGTTCCTTCGTTGCCCATTATCTCCCTGCTGGTATTGTTGCCCAAAAACATTAACTTCTTCATCTTCATACATCCATGGGCACCAATCAGTAGGGTGTGTATTTGCAGCACATAACTCACACCTCATAACTCGTTTCTTCATAATCTGACCAGGATTTTTCATTTCCAATAAAGTTATTCTTGTTTTGATTCATCATCTCCTTCATCATAATAACAAGATATCAAATTTAGGATCGTTGTTGGTCAGCTCATGTGTCCTGGGCACGATAGTCTCATCTTGGTTTCTCTTCCTATCTGCCATCTCAGCAAATAGCTTGAATATTTCACTACGAGGTTTATTAATGACATTGCCTCCATAGGCTGCATCTATCCAATCCCACTCAGATTGCCTTAATCCATTCATAAAGGCATTAATCAGATCCTTTTCACCCAAACCATGCTGAGGGCATCTAGCAATCAGCTTCTTGTACCTAGAATGGTTATCATAGATGGATTCCTCATTGCCCATCTTGATGTTCTGAATAACTACTGTTGTGTTTAGAATCCGGGCAAAAGGGTAGTATTGCTCAAGAAACTTTTGCTACATTTGTTACCAAGATGTTAGCTGTCTGCTCGTAGTTGGTACAACCATTCCCTTGCCCCATCTTATAGTGAAAATAGGATTGTCAGAAGGCGAATGTATTTCCTGAGTGTGTTCTGTGCGGCAGCAGTATGCACAGTTTGCATTGACAACTCAAAATCCTGTAAGTGGCGATGTAGATATTCTCCAGACAATTTGCTGAACTTGGACAAGATCTGTATTAGAGAGTGTTTCAGCTCCCAATTTTCAGTGATAGCGGGCAAAGTGATGCCCGCTGGATTCAAATTGACATGTGTTGGAAACATGATTTCCTTCAGAGTCTTCCCCGGATCTTATTGTTGTGCCATCTTCTCTTCTTCACACCATCTCCCTCATCATGCGCTCAGACTCCTCTTGATGGTTGTCTTCCATCTCATCATCAGTTGAGTCCTTTGCTTCTAGATCTGGATCTCCTCCTTCGAGATCTCCACGTTCCTCGTCTAGATCTGTGATTCTAGTTTTCAGATCTCGTATCTTCTCTGCCTTCTTTTCCTTCCTTGTTTGTGCTCGTATCCGCCTCGCTAGTTTCACGATCTCACGATAGTATAAAAGATGCCCTGAAGGTGTACCTACAAGACCACGACCAAGCATACATAGGGAAAACAAAGAGGTTAGCTTAAACAAAATGAGATTATCACTGGCAAACGTACCTCTCCGTTGACGGTGCCCAGATCTGTCGTCGGAAAACCCGGACGTGCCAAAATACGATTTGTAATTTCCTGATGCCCACCACTAAGTACAATTAGGGGTAAGTATTCAGGGTCGAACCCAAGGGAGGTAGGCTGTGATGACCTCAATGTCACTGGATAGGAGTTGGGTTTTGGGTTTAGTCACTCTCAACATAAACTAGAAGCAAAACTGAAATAAAACACTAAATAAAGGCCCAAGATAGCTATAAGCATGGCTTGCACCATACACCACACTCCAGTGCCCGCAACACGACCGGAGGTGAGGGGAACCCTTACACCTTTTTCCAGTATTGTAAGGGATTTCGCCTCCACAACTTCTCCGTAGGTCTCCGGCGAAGTCGTGGAGGCTCCCCCACTTTGGAATCTAGCCCAGCACTTCTGGAACATATCCAGCAGCTCTCCGGCGAGCTTCCGGCCTCACCTTTCTCACACACAACACTCACATCTCACCGCATCTTAACCAACCCAAGCATTAACAACTTAGCTAGACATAAAAAGTAAAGAACAAACAGCAAAAGAAATAAACATAAGCATACTTAACATTAAAACTGAAAATAATTGTTTGCCTCACATAGGTCTTGACAAAAAATGTAATTGTTTATGTTGAAATCTAAAGTGCAGAGAAAGAGTAGTATGTGCTGGTGTTCTTTGTTGTTTTTGCGATGATAGGAGATGATGGGAGTGAAGGAGGGCAGATGTCTTTTATATGGCGGCTTTCCTAAGTGGTAGTTACATATAAGCCTTTCAAATCCACCTTACAATCGAGTTTGGAGTCCAACATCCCTTTGATTGGTCAGCCCTTCACTTTCAGTCCCTTGTCCTTGCTTTTATCCCATTGGTTGTTGTTGTTATTGTTACTGTTGGAGTTGTAGATGTTGTAGCCCTGTCAGAGAACTTGTTCTTTACATTTTCGGCAAAGGTTTGACTTCCAGTGCACGGAGTCTTTGTGGCTTTCTCGTCGTGATCACCAACAAGCTCCTTGGGACCTCCAGCACCCTGCTGCATTCCTTCTTCTTTAGTGCCCTTTATCTGCTCCATTGTGCCCATTTGCAATAATCATGTGCCCCTGCATACCAGTGTGTCCTCCCAGACACAAAAGACCCAAAACAAAAGAAGAAAAGACTCAATCTAGACCTCTACAAACACTAAAAGGAGCACGAAAATAGGGCTCGTCAGCGACGCACCGCCGGCTGTCTACTTTGGGCAATACCTCTGTCGGAGTCATCTTTCAATTTCTTGCCCAAAGGGCATTATAAACTAGAAAGGCCCAACAAGAAATCATCACGTCTTGCCCAGCAGGGTAGACACCTTCCTCTAATGCTAATCGATCTTAACTAAGATAAGTTAAGGAAAACACTCCTACTTCTCAATTGATTAGTGATCTAATAAGTCTTAAGTGATTAACGGCCTATTAATACCTTAATAGTATTACACCATATTGGAACAAGCTCATTAACATATCGAGAACACATGCATGCAATTAACAAGCACAATTCAGACCTCTCAAGCCTTGGAATTCACTTAACTGTCTTGCCCAGATCAAGTATAAGAGTTTAGCTAGATTTAAATACATAAACACAAATCATTGAAAAACTCATAATAAAAACTATATTAAAACTTACGAAGTATTCAACAGAAAATAACTCCAGCTAAAAGTGTCGATTGGAAATAGTATAATAAAAACAAAAATTAAACTTTCCTGTAAGACTTGTTTTTTTTCCTCACAACTCACAAAATAAACAGGAAATGAAAGCATAAAAGCGGCATCCTTTCACAGTAGCTAGGTGTTGATTATATATAGGCGAGCGCTAGGGTTTGGGCCCCCGGTCCTTAACATGGTAGGATTCCATGAGCTACCTTGAGATGCAAATAATTACTTGATAAGCACGACCCCAACATGGCATGTTACGTCTATCTTCAAGAGATCCTTTCTGGATCCTAATTCTAGTCGGATAAGGAAAGATATTTAAGTTAGATCATCTTCCTTATCCTCTTAGACTTCGGAGAGAAACATTGCCAGTTGCCCCAAGCACTCCGCCATCTTGATTAGCTTCCGTCCTGCCTTGCTCTACTTTCCATAAATAAAGCTTCTAGTCTCTGTTTTGCTCAGAATACACTTGCCAGGCAACAGACCACCATCTGCCCAAAATATGTCCTTCTAGACACTAAAACTAAACAAAACACATACAAAGACTCGATCTAAACTTCCTAAAATAAACACAAAATAGACTCAAAATATGGGTTCATCACTCATCCAGAAGGAAAATTGAAGACATTGTGGTACAAGTCGATAAGTTCATTTTTCCGACAGATTTCATTATTCTTGATTATGAGGAGGATCGGGAGGTTCCAATTATTTTGAGAAGGCCATTTCTAGCAACCAGACAAACCTTGATAGATGTTCAAAAGGGAGAGCTTACAATGAGAGTGAATGATCATCAAGTGACGTTCAATGCCTTTAATGCCATGAAGTTTCCCTGACTTGATTGAGGAATGCTCTGCCTTAAGTGCTCTTGATGTTGTTGTGGCTGAAAAATTGAGCAGACAAGTTGGTGGGAAATGTTTGAAAGACATTTCTCTTGAAGAACTTAACAAAACGAGTGATAAAGAAAACGCTCAAGTCAAATGGAGGGAATCAAAAGAAAATCCTACCATCTTTAAAAAAAAGGTTGAGCCCTTGGAGCTGTTAGAAATGGACATCAACTCTCATAAACCTTCATTAGAGAGCCACCAAAATAAGAGTTGAATTCCTTGCCCTCTCATTCAAATTATGCTTTCTTAAGGAATGAAGAAACATTGCGAGTGACAATTTCAGCAATTCATAATTCAGAAAAAGAAAATATATTGTTGAATGTGTTGAAGAAGCATAGGAAAGGCATCTGTTTGACCAAAGCAAGTATTAAGAGTGCTGGAAAATCAAGTTTGGGGGTGAGGAATTTTGGTTGTAGTTTTTGGCACCAATCCTGGCGCAATATACCATATTTGAAAATCAAAGAATGCCACTAAAGCTAAGAAAAAATATTCAACTTTTCTATTGATGAATTGGGAACCGTGGACCAATCCCGCCACCAATGATGGAGTTCTTACCTCTTCGGATTAGTCCGAAGGGTAGGCAAGAGCAGTTTTTCTGATCGCAGCTCCTTTTTGCCTGTTTTTATTTTTTATTTTTATTTCTATTTTTTGTTTAGTTTTAGTCTTTAGTAAGTAGTGTGTCTTTTGTCAAGTCCTATCTGTGAGTCAGTGTTTTAAGTGTGTCTTTGATAAGTTTTGTGCTTCAATTGACAATACATGCATAGCTTGACTAAGTTACTCGTTCTTGACGCAATGTTTTCCTTGAGGCGAATTTGTTATTCATCACTAAGTTAAGGAAATGATCTAGGCCATCTTTAGACCGTTTGAGACTTTCAAACCTACCCGTATTGTCAACATCGTAACAGACCAAGTACGATATTGGGAATATCGTAACAACATATACACATGCAATCACCCCCACGTACAAGTTTACAAATCTTGTAACAAACTACACACATGCATTCACAAACAATTTGTATTTTGTGGCATCAATTGGTGGCCCTCACGTACAAGATTAACAATATCGTATCTACAAAAGTACGATTTTCACACATGTTATCCTCAAATCTCAAACAAATCTCAATTATACATGTAATCACAATCAAAGATAATATATATTGAATCAATCTCAATGAAGAATATCGTAATATTTCACATACATATACTCCCAAATATACAATGAAATCGTACAATTATATGCAATATAAAGTACGATATTATAAATATTGTAAAAATAATAATGAATATCGTAACAATATTGATGAATATCGTATCAATAACGATGAATACGCAAGAAATCGTATCAAATTTCCCAGATAACAAGCATCAAATTTCCATATCAACCACAATTCAAGTACCAAATGATGATATGTACGATTTCATGATAATTATCCACAAACAAATCGTACCAAGCCCGCGAAATTTAAAAATTCAAAATTTTCACCAAAAAACCCTATTAGTTTTTCAGATCTACACGAATTTAATGTAAATGGTTGAGAAACTACCAGCATTTCTCCGAAAGGATAGTCGCCGGAATCCTCTCGATGAATTTCGGGGTTTGTTGTTTCTTCTAGTTGATTTTCTGGTTAGTCGGCAGTGGGGGTCGGAGGATTGTGTTTTGTCTTTGTTTTCCGGCGTTTAGAAGGCATTCCTTTAGATTTCCTACAACAACAAATTAAAACTATATGTATCCTAAGTAAAGATGTTATATCTAATTAATTACTTTAGTTAAAAAATATATTTGCAGTTAGTTACCAACCAATATATGCAGTCTGTAAAGCTGTACAAGGAGATTAGCAAACTGTTTAGGACTATAAATGTGGCTGCTTTCATAGTGTTCAGGTACCAAGTAGTTATTAAGGTAGTCATTAGCTCCAATATCCATAAACACTAAGGCCCTTTTCAAATACTTTCTCACTTCATTCTCTAGCATTTGCTTCTTTAGCTCTCCCACTGTTTTCTTCAAGTTCATTATCTGTTCTCTTAGAGGGACTATGATACGGACGGAGGACCCGTTGGATAAAAGATCCAAGAACCCTTCGTATAAGAGGTAGGCAGCGGTCTCCCTAGATCGAGAATCCAGTTTGATCACCTCCTAGAGCTAAGAAAACCTCGACCCGTTGGCTATATAATCAGCCAAGAACCTCGGTATAGTTGAACGCCACAAGACTTTGCTCACTAGTCTTGATAAGTTTGGAACAAGTGAAAACTCTACAAGAGAGAAATTCAACTCACAAAGGCAAAGCCAATTTTCGTTTATAACTCAAGGTGTCCTCTTACAAGTGATTTACAAGTCTATTTATAGGCTAGGAAAGGATTCTTGGTATCCTATCATTGATAACACTAATTAACTCATAAATAGACTTATTTAACACTCATTACATCACTTATTAAGTACCTATGACCCTTGGACTCAAAAGTCACTTATTTAAGTCATAATAAAGAAACTAACATGACTCTTTATTTGCCCTCTTGAACATGCACGAAAATATGCATCTTTATTCCTCATCTTGGGCCTCCAAATCTGATTTGTAAATAGCCCATTCTTCAAGTTGGATTCAGCCCACCGACTTGTATAAGATTCACCATTTGGCCCAACGTAGATTGCTCTTGGACTTGGGCTTTCATTTCAGCTATAATCAACACCATGGCCTCCTTTATCTTCTTAGCTCTAGCTCTTGTAACCGGCCCACCATGAATGATCAAGGGATCTCTATTGTTGTCGTTGGTTAACTTGGATGCAGCCCCATCATTCCCTTCTTCTTCAAAAGGATTCGTCCTCGAATCTAAATCACCAAAATAAGGAGACAAATCAGCAACATTGAAAGTAGCACTTACATTATACTCACCCGGTAGGTCTAGTTTGTAAGCATTATCATTCACTCGTGCAATGACTTGAAATGGTCCATCTCCTCTTGGTTGCAACTTGGACTTCCTTTTGGATGGAAACCTCTCCTTTCTCAAGTGTAGCCAAACCCAATCTCCCGGCTCAAAGATTACTTGCTTTCGGCCCTTGTTTGTTTGCTTGATGTATTGCTCCGTCCTCTTCTCAATGTTTTGCTTCACCTTCTCATGCAATTTTTTCACCATTTCTGCCTTAGCTTTACCATCAAGACTAGCTCGTTCCTCAATTGGAATTGGAATAAGATCAAGTGGACTCAATGGATTAAAGCCATAAACAACTTCAAATGGAGAAAAGTTAGTAGCAGAATGAACACTTCGATAAGCAAATTCAGCAAAAGGTAAGCAATCCTCCCAACTTTTCAAGTTCCTTTGAATCAATGTTCGAAGCAATTGAGATAAAGTCCTATTAACTACTTCGGTTTGTCCATCGGTTTGGGGATGACAAGTAGTAGAAAACAGAAGTTTAGTTCCCAATTTATTCCATAACACACGCCAAAAATGACTCAAAAACTTCACATCTCGATCACTAACAATGCTTCTTGGAATTCCATGCAAACGCACAATTTCTTTAAAGAACAAATCAGCAATATGAGTAGCATCATCACTCTTATGACATGGTATGAAATGTGCCATTTTTGAAAATCTATCAACAACAACAAATACAGAATCCTTACCCCTACTTGTTCTAGGCAAACCCAAAACAAAGTCCATAGAAATGTCCTCCCAAGGTGCATTAGGAATATAGGTAAAGGTGTATACAAACCATGTGGATGTGATTTGGATTTAGCTTGCATGCAAGTTATACATCTACCACAAATTCTTTCAACATCAACACGCATTTTAGGCCAATAAAAATGTTCATGCAAAACATCCAAAGTCTTATGAACTCCAAAATGCCCCATTAACCCACCACCATGAGCTTCACGAACAAGCAACTCACGCATGGAACACTTAGGAATGCACAACTTAGACTCTCTAAACAAGTAGCCCTCATGCCTATAAAACTTATCAAATGCAGCATGCTCACAAGCTAGATATATCGAAGCAAAATCAGAATCATTAGTATACATCTCCTTAATTGACTCAAAACCAAGAAGTTTAGAACTCAAAGTAGAGATTAAAGAATACCTCCGAGACAACGCATCAGCCACAATATTCTCCTTGCCCTTCTTATACTTGATCACATAAGGAAATGATTCAATGAATTCCACCCACTTAACATGCCTCTTGCTAAGCTTTCCTTGACCTTTAAGGTATTTGAGAGATTCATGATCCGTGTGAACAACGAACTCTTTAGGCCACAAGTAATGCTGCCGCGTTTCAAAAGCTCTCACCAAAGCATACAACTCCTTGTCGTAGGTTGGATAATTCAATTGAGCGCCCTTCAACTTCTCGCTAAAGTAAGCAATTGGCTTTCCATCCTGCAACAAAACAGCTCCTACACCCACTCCGGATGCATCACATTCAAGCTCAAAAGTTTTATCGAAGTTAGGCAATGCAAGAATAAGAGCACTAGTTAGTTTCTCTTTAAGAAGATTAAAAGCATGTTCTTGTTTCTCTCGCCAATGAAAACCAACATCTTTTTTCACAATCTCATTCAAAGGTGCAGCAATTGTGCTAAAATCTTTAACAAACCTCCTATAAAAACTTGCAAGACCATGAAAACTTCTTACTTGAGCAATGTTTTGAGGAGTTGGCCACTGTAAGATAGCTTGCACTTTTTCCCTCTCCATTTCAATCCCATTAGCACTTACAACAAAACCAAGAAAAACAACTTTATCCATGCAAAAAGAACACTTCTTAAGATTAGCATACAATGATTCTTTTCTTAAGGTGTCTAAAACAGCACGCACATGGTCAAGATGTTCATCCACATTTTTGTTATAGATCAAAATATCATCAAAGTAAACAACCACAAATTTCCCAATGAAACTTCGCAAAACATGATGCATCAATCTCATGAAAGTACTAGGTGCATTAGTTAAACCAAAAGGCATTACTAACCACTCATAAAGATCATACTTTGTTTTAAAAGCAGTTTTCCACTCATCTCCTTCTCGAATTCGAATTTGATGATAACCACTTTTCAAATCAATCTTAGTAAACACATCCTCCATGATCCATCTTTCTAACCTAGGAATAGGATAGCGATATCGTCTAACCTAGGAATAGGATAACGATACTTTACCGTGATCTTATTGATTGCTCGACAATCGGTGCACATCCTCCATGATCCATCTTTCTTGGATACAACGATCACCGGTACGGCACATGGACTCATGCTCTCACGAACTCTTCCCTTCTCCATCAAGTCTTCCACTTGCCTTTGGATCTCCCTAGTCTCTTCCAGATTGGCTCTATAGGCTGGTCGGTTTGGAAGCACAACTCTCCGGGCACAAAATCAATTTGATGTTCAATACCTCTTAACGGAGGTAAACCACTTGGCTCCTCTTCCGGGAAAACGTCTTCAAATTCCTGCAAAAGAGACACAAAGGTACTAGGCAAAGATGGGGTTAATTTGTTAGTGCTAAAAAAAGACTCTTTGTACACCAAGATCAACACACTCTCTTCTTCAACTATTGCTCTCTTCATCTCTTTTGCTCTCACAAAGAAGTTTTGTTTTTCCTTTCCCTCTCGTGTATTCTCTCCACTCTTTTTTTCTCTCATATGTGTATCAACTCCCTCACTTTTCTTTCCCTCATTCTCTCTAGCTCTCCTCGTTTGAGACATCTTTATTTGGTCCTCATGAACTTGTTGTGGAGTCAATGGCACAAGCATGACAGATTTGTTATTGTGCTTGAAGGTATAACGATTTTGAAAACCGTCATGAATCACCCTCCGATCGAATTGCCAAGGCCTGCCCAAGAGAATGTGACTAGCATGCATTGGTACCACATCACAAAGAACATCATCCTTATAGTTGCCAATGGAAAACGAAATTAGAACTTGTTTAGTCACACGAATTTCACCACATTCATTCAACCATTGAAGCTTGTATGGTTGAGGATGCTTTTGGGTTGCTAACTTCATCTTGTCCACCATATCTGAACTTGCAACGTTAGTACAACTCCCACCATCAATAATCATCATGCAAACTTTACCTTGGACCAAACACCTTGTGTGAAAGATGTTCTCCCTTTGTTGATCATCACCTTTGACTTGCACATTAAGAGCTCTTCGAACCACAAATAGCTCTCCGTGTTCCGGTGTGATCTCTTCAGGCTGTTCATCTCCACCATCATCTTCATGTTCACTTTCCGATTCTAGCTCCCCATTAGACTTTACAACCATCACCCTTTTGTTTGGACATTCAGATGCAATGTGTCCAATTCCATGACAGCGAAAACATTTGACATCTCTAGTTCTAGTAGTATTGGGAGTAGAAGTAGAGGTACCTTTGCCTTTATCAACTTCATTGAAAGGTTTTGACATCTGATTTTGAGGTTTTGAAGCAACCCCAAATGTCGGTTTCGAAGATGTCCACTCCTTCGGCTTTGAAGATTGAGAACTCGTTGGGAAATTCTTTTGGAAGGTTCCCTTCTTCTTCAATTGCCGCTCCACCTTCATGGCCATATGAACCATATCTTCAAGCTCCACATAGTGTTGAAGATCAACGACGTTCGCAATCTCCCTATTCAGCCTGCATAGAAATCGAGCCATTGTTGCTTCTCTATCTTCTTCAACATTTGCCCTTATCATGGCAATCTCCATCTCTTTGTAGAACTCATCAACAGATTTAGTACCTTGACTCAAACTTTGTAATTTTTGATACAATTCACGAAAGTAATGAGAATGAACAAATCTCTTACGCATTATGGACTTCATTTCATCCCAAGTGGAAATTGGTCTCTCTCCATAGCGTCTTCTATTTGTTGTCAATTGATCCCACCAAACTAGAGCATAGTCGGTGAATTCAATTACAGCAAGTTTGACCTTCTTCTCCTCGGAGTAGTTGTGACACTCAAAGATGAGTTCCACCTTCCGCTCCCACTCCAAATAGGCCTCGGGATCACTCCTTCCTTGGAAAGCAGGAATTTTCAACTTGATGCTTCCCAAGTCACGATCAACTTCATTTTGATGCCTCCTTCTACCATTATGCCTTGGAGCTCGATGCATGGATTCTGCTTCCTCTTCTTCTTCACTCTCCCTTTCATCATGATTCCTTTGTTGTCCTTGTAGCTCCAAATTCTCCAAGCGATCTGATACGCTCTCCAAAATAGTGTTAAATCTAGCAAATTGTTGTTGCATAGCTTGCAGTGTAAATTCATTTGGATTTTGATTGATATTATCGCCCATGTCCTCACAATTCACTCGTGTATCACACAAAAAGTAAAAAAAAAAAGTAAAATAAAAAGAAACCTCACCAAACACTCGTGTATCACTCGTAGGCTTTTACCTCCCCTCAAATAAACTCACCACTCAATGCCTTTTACCACTCAATTCTCACTTGTAGGAATTCAAATGAACTAGAACAAATCAAGATTAGAACAAGAGATGTAGCAATCACCACACTTCAGCCCTTATGGAACAATTCAAATGATTTTTGTTTTTTTTTTGTATTTTTTTAAACTGATTTTTTTTTCCCTTTTTCTTTTTCTTTCTTTTTCCTTTCTTTCTTTCTTTTTTTTTTTTTTTTTTTTTTTTTGCAGCAACAAAGACACAATGATGGATACAATATAGAGAAGATGTAGAATTGAAGAGCAAAGGTTCAGATCAATACCAGATTGCTCTGATACCAAATGATACGGACGGAGGACCCGTTGGATAAAAGATCCAAGAACCCTTCGTATAAGAGGTAGGCAGCGGTCTCCCTAGATCGAGAATCTAGTTTGATCACCTCCTAGAGCGAAGAAAACCTCGACCCGTTGGCTATATAATCAGCCAAGAACCTCGGTATGGTTGAACGCCACAAGACTTTGCTCACTAGTCTTGATAAGTTCGGAACAAGTGAAAACTCTACAAGAGAGAAATTCAACTCACAAAGGCAAAGCCAATTTTCGTTTATAACTCAAGGTGTCCTCTTACAAGTGATTTACAAGTCTATTTATAGGCTAGGAAAGGATTCTTGGTATCCTATCATTGATAACACTAATTAAACTCATAAATAGACTTATTTAACACTCATTACATCACTTATTAAGTACCTATGACCCTTGGACTCAAAAGTCACTTATTTAAGTCATAATAAAGAAACTAACATGACTCTTTATTTGCCCTCTTGAACATGCACGAAAATATGCATCTTTATTCCTCATCTTGGGCCTCCAAATCTGATTTGTAAATAGCCCATTCTTCAAGTTGGATTCAGCCCACCGACTTGTATAAGATTCACCATTTGGCCCAACGTAGATTGCTCTTGGACTTGGGCTTTCATTTCAGCTATAATCAACACCATGGCCTCCTTTATCTTCTTAGCTCTAGCTCTTGTAACCGGCCCACCATGAATGATCAAGGGATCTCTATTGTTGTCGTTGGTTAACTTGGATGCAGCCTCATCAGACTATGTGCCCCTGTTCATGTTTGTGTTCGTGTCAGCACTTATGTAATCAAGCAAACACATTTGAACGAGCAAGAGAGAGAGAGCATTACAAAACGGTATCCAGTGTCGCTAAGAATGCCTGCACCAGCTGAAGCATAGTTGTTGACTCCAGATAGAATGGCAGCGCCTCCGTAGCTAACATCTGCATACGATGGAAGAAGAGGAAGGCCATGCATCTCACCTTATAATTACACATACAACACTATCAGTAATTAATGAGTGAGTCATGGCATCGCAAACACGCATAAAAATGTCCTATTTTGCCATTGCAGAATCTGCCAGTAGGTCCGGAACTGAAATCTATACCATAAGGCAAGAAGTTGGCTTTGGCCATAGTGTCTGGAAAATACTTGTTGCTTCCAGCATCAGTGAGTGAATCTCCGAGTACGTACATTGCTGTATATTTTGCAGCATTAGCTTCTTCTACTAATGCTAAGATTATCAAAAGCAGAATCACCAGATTAACTTTCACCATCTTTCTTATGTGTGTTTCATTGATTTCGTATTCGTGCTTATATATATAGCCATTTAATAGAATTAATCATCATGCACTTGCTTGGTAGCTAGCGACTAACTAACTAAATATATACAAGGTACAATTTGCATAATTTGTGTTTAATGCAGCCTCGTACTATATGTAGTAGTACTATTTGGCACAGTTAGTAACTGACTTGCAAATTGCAATAAATCGGAAAGTTGTCATTCAACGTGATATCAGAACGGGGTTTTTATTAACATGTACGAACAAGTACAATCTAATTAGACTCCGGCCCTTTTTTTTTAAAGACGAGCCATCTGTTGTATATTTATCGGATGGCAATCTGAGGGGGAGCCCGAATAAGCTCGTTGAGCTAGAATTTGATTCACTGCTTGTGTTGGATGAAAAGCATCCCAGAAAACATGCTGGTTTCGGTTATTGCAAGGCGTAGAAAAGGGGAGGCACGTTACCTGCCCCCGGTTTCTTCCTATTCCACAGCACCCTCTGTCTGTTACATTAAATCCTGCAACATACATATAATAAGATCATCATAACTTTTTTAAAAGGACTGTAATGAAAGCAAAGTATTGTCAATTTTTTTTTGTTTTTTTTTACCATATGTCCTGGCATTGTTGAGTATGTCAATAAATGCTCCAAAAGTGTTACCATAAGCAAATACAGTCCCATTTTTATTATACTTGGTGTTTAGGTCATCAACGAGAGATTGAAGCCGGTCATTGAAGATGGATGCCACATTATTCGCGTAAGCAACGCACTCTCCTTGTGGAGTAGCGCCCCCGGCTAGCTGATTAGGGATGCAGCCAAGAGGTCCAATGCCTCCCAGCAGGAATTTCCTAAGGCCTAAGCTGTGCAGTGCCTGTGAAAAAGGGTCAATAGATTGTACCTAATTAGCTAAACTATAACAAGTGGAGTAATAAGTAATCAAACAAGTGAAGAAATTATGAGACCAAAATCTGCCTCGTGTAACGATTAATGAGAAGATCGGCGAAGTCCTTAGGGGCGTAGATGTAGCTGGTGGCGTAGAACGAAGGCTGCAGATAGTTATTGATGTAGTCATTGCTGCCTAGAGACATTATAGCCAATGCCTTAGCCAAATAATTGTTGAATTCTTCATCTCCCATTTGGCTCCTCACCTCACTCAATGTGCTCTCAAAGTTGACAACTTGATCAGACAAGCTGAATCTTTCACCCTGTCATGTTTCAAAAAACTGCAAATTCATCAACAGAAATTAATCTACGTACGAGGCTTGAAAAGCTATATGTATGTATTAGTACAAGATGTCGCCCCGTCTCTTCAAGAATCCCTCCTGCAGCTGATGCATAATTCACTCCTCTAACAACATTCCTTCCTGTTGCAAAAGGACTTGAGTAAGGTGGCAGATCTGGAATCCCCAACATCTCTCCTACATATGTTAGACAGAGAAAAAAAAAATAGTTAAATTAATCAAGATTGGTGATACATAAGTGATCATAGTAAAATTAATGTGCATGAAATATATTAGCTATAGTTTACCAAGATAATCAACAAAGGTCTTTCCATTGCAGAATCTTCCGGAAGGCGTCCCTCCATAGAGATCGACTCCATAAGGCACGTAATTGGCCTTCGCCAACGAATTCAAGTAGTTATTGTTGCCTGGATCAGTCAATGAATCGCCAAAGGCAAAGATTGCAGTCACCTGAGGTGAAGCTCGGGTTGAAGAAATTAGAATCATGAAAACCATCCATTTTACTATGCTTTCTATTATGTTCATTTTGTTAAACTAGTGGTAGTAATGAACTCAACGCACCTACAACAAGTGATGCTGAAACTTTTTCTTCAGCAAAAATAGGCTTCAAATATCGCTTTTGAGCATGCCTATTTCATTGCTTGCATCACTTTCTGTTTGTCATTTTCCACATTATCAATGCTTTTCTTGCCAGGCTCCATCACTACAAAACTACCTCTGCTTTCTTCTCACTTTCTTACAAACAACTCATTCAAATCGTATATTTTCTCTGTTGAGATGGAATTATGTGAGGTTGGTCTTACTGTGCAATTGAATCTTCTAACTGTACAGTTGTTATTTTTCATTGTAATGATTATCGTTTACTAGTTTTAACTAATTAGGGTGTGTTTAATGGAAAAGGAGAGAAAACATATAAATTTTCTAACCTTTTCCAACCTTTTCATATGTATAATATATATGTCGGAAATTTTTTCGGGCATGATTGAAAATTTATGGGCCAACCCTTTTCTCTCTAATGTTGGATAATATTATACTTTAAGTAGGGGTGTGAAAATATTTTCCAATGAAAAAGGCATAAAAATGTAGAAGGGATGGGGTGACCATGTGATAATTTTATTTCCCATCATAATAAACATGTGATAAGAAAAGGATAAAAATGTTTATATTTTCTTATCTTTTTTTATCATAAGCATCCAATAATTTTTTTCAATCAAAGTAAACACGCACTTAGAGTTAGGGAGTAAAATGATAGTAGTAAAAATGTGTTGTGTGATTAAATTAGGGTAAATCGCCTCTAAATTTCCAAACTTTTGGTATTTTCTCATTTGCAACCAAGAAAAAAAAAATGAAAAGTTGCCTCAGAATATCCGAACTTTTAACTATGTATGATTTTGCAACTCGAGTCCAATTTCCCCAAATATATGATGACATGGACTTGAAAAAAAATCATATATGGCAGTTTCGTCCGGCTAACAAAGCGACGTCATTTTGCAACTATAATTATTAAAAAAAAATTATCTTCCCTATCTCTATTTGTCACTCTATAGTAATAGCCCTATGTCACCTTCGTCCACCATTACCACCGGCGGTCACCACCACAACTAGCAGCGCCTATCACAGTCCTCGGTAGCACAATGGCAAAACCAATTGAATTGAGGGTTTGAATTTTAAAAAATGAACGATGACAGATATTGTTGATTTCGAACTTGCCAATGCTGGATTTGATTTGTTAAAAATCTTTGAGGCTGTGTTGGTTGAATCCTAAATTAAATCTCAATTTTTAGGACCAATTTGTTAAAAATCTTTGAGGCTGTGTTGATTGAAGGTGACCAATTGATTCTTTGACTATCCTAAAAATTGAGATTTTAATATTTCCCTCTTTTTAATTTTTATTTGGTTGAATATTTGGTGTTCGAAGTAATTTTTTTGATATGAATACTACTCAATTTCTCCTATCTGCCTCCACCACCAAATTCACCACTACATCCGCGTTGATCACTACCATCTCCATCTACTTTACATCCACCTCCACAAGCTCTACCACCTCGGCACTGTGATCTTGCAAGTTTGTGCAGTTTCTAATTCTAGTTGACTGGTAAAAGACAATGTACTTTAGAAGGATGAAAGTATTATGATGGAGGCGGTGGTTGGCAGCGATGGAAAGAGACGGTGTAGAAGATGATGGGCTGCGCAAAGAGAGGTAGCAGACGAAGACGGAGAGAATATGTGTGAGACTGAGGAGAAAGAAGAGAGAGGGTTAGGTTTGGTGAATTTTTTATTTTTTATTAATATAAAAAACGTCATTTTATACCACCTAAATTATTAATTTTTCAAATGATGATATCTCAAATTTAATTTCGCTGTGAACCGACGTGAGTTGCAAAATCAAATGAAATTAAAAGTTTAAATATTTCTAGGCTTTTTTTTCTATAATTTATAAAATGAGATAATGACAAAAGTTTGAAAATTTAAAGATCACCTTCCCTTGAATTTAAAGTTTGTTAGATTTAATAATTTACCAGTTATCATTATTTTCAACCGTCAATACATGAATTATGAATCCAATTATGACGTCTTACGTCTAATATTTATGTTTCACTTATTGTCGAAAGTACTGGAAAGTATATCAATTATGAATACAAGTAATAACCATGAATCTTCCAATTAAATATTGCTAGCTGCAACGGTCTAATGTATCGTAATGTGTACAACAATCGGAAATATTGGTCACTTTTGTTTCTAATAATTAACGGAACTACAGGCCATAAATATGGGCCAAAATTAAGCCAATAACTTACCACACATTATATATATTGGAACTACATTAATATCTAAGTATGATGCTTTGGGTAATGATGAGGTTCTTGTGTGTAAAAATAATCTCAAATCTTTATGATGGAGGGATCTCATGTCTTTATGGAATGGGGTAGAGGGAAAAACTTTTTATCAAAATTTATTATTTTCGTTAGGAGAAAGAAATGTTGCTCGTTTTTTGGAAGATCCTTGGGTGAAAGGAGGGGTTGTTTTGAGGAATAAATTTTTTGCTCTTTTTAAGTTGTCGTTACAAGAAAATTGTAAAGTGAAGAATATGGGTATTAGGAGAAATAATTCTTGGATGTGGGATTTTAAATGGGTGAGAGTGTTTAATGCAAATGAAATAAAAGAATTTTTGGAATTGTGGAGTCTTCTTTGCAGGTACAACATGAATAAATTGGAGCCAGATTCATTTACTTGGAAAAGCTCAAATGATGGGGTGTTTACAACAAAATTAATGTACACTCCCTCTTCAAGGCAATCTTTGCGGAGGAAAATGTGGACTCGTTGTTGGCCAAGTTATGGTGCAAAGGTGTTCCAAGTAAGCTCTCTTCTTTCTTTGGAAGACTCTACGAAATAGAGTTCCAACTAGAGATAATTTGGAAAAAAAGAGGAATTGTTTTAGATGGTCAAGATAAAATGTATTTTTTGTTCATATCCTTTGGAGGGCATTGATCATCTATTGTGCTCGTGTAATCTTTCTTATGATATGTGGCGAAAGTGTTTTGGATGGTTTGATATTCAAATGGTAGGATGTAACGTTCTTAGAAGTCATTATGTGCAATTTGTTGGCATCCAAAGGGGAAGGATGAAGAAGAAAATCTTGAATATTATTTGGCAATGTGTTTGTTGGAGTATTTGGAAAGCTAGAAATGATGCCATTTTCAACGGGATCAAACTGGATGTGGAAAGCATTATGGAAGGAGTCAAGTTTAGATCTTGAAAGTGGATTCATTCATTTTTCTATTCTTCTTTTATTCATTCACTTCATGATTGTTGTTCTAGTCCGATTGTTTGCATTCCGTCTATTATTAAATGAGAGTCATGAGACGATTTTTGTAAGAGGGCTATTCTGTAAGAGATTGAGTACCCCTTGTACTCGTATTAATATTAATCTTTCTTTAACTTTTAAAAAAATAAAAATAAATAAATAATCATTATTACAAAACTAACAAAATTGTTGGGCTGATTAATTTTCAAGATCAAAAAATCGACGAGGCTTATTAAGCATGAGTTGGAAATTAAATGAAGTCATTTCGATTGTCAAACTGATAATAACTTTCAGATGTCTTATTAAAATGATAATAGTTTATGATCTGTAACATGTGATTTACTCATCTGTATTTGTTAAATTATTTGTAATGTTCGATTCATTTGTAATTTTGCACCAGCTTTGAAATCTACTACCTCTTGTCCCCAAGTTTCTTCCTATCTTTACTTTTTCAGACGGTCCCCAAATTTTTTCCTAATTATTTTTGGACACTACCCCACAACAAATTATCATTTCTTACCCTTACTATATTACTTATTACTTATAATACCACATATGGCCCACTACTATCTCAATTCATTAATATATAACTACCCTTTATGTGGGACCATTTCTCCACTAATAACAAATTCAATCACATTTTCTCCACTCACAACCAACTCAACATCTTTTTCCTTAATCCTCGTGTCATTCTTTCCTAAGAAAGACTTCAGAACCAGAGGTAGTATTATCTATTATCTGTTATATTTATTATATCTATTAAAGAGGGAGTTTTCAATCCTCAATCAATTGAATATTGATTTTGGTGGCAATTATGTAATAAACTATTAAATCAAGAAGAATTATGTAAGTCATTCAAATTATACATCATTTTATTCATTGTAAAAACTTGGAAATGAAATACACGTGTCATTTTAGTAGGAAGCAATTTAGCAAAGCACTATTAAAAATACGAGGAGGTCTCCCATGCAACCTGCTGCACCTGAGATGCGACCGGGTCAGGTCGGGTCAAACCGGGTTTAACCCGTTGACCCAATCAACTTTTTTTTTTAATTTCAGTTTTTTTTTGGGCTTCGTCTTCGGCTCCAATTTTACGGCTCCGTCTTCGGCTCCGATTTTACGGCTCTGCCTTCGCTCCGATTACTAATATAAGATAATCGGCGGGCAACAATTTGGACTTTTTTGACTCGCTCTGAGGCCTTCGGCTCCCATCGTTCGAATCTTGACCAAAGAAGAAGCGGCAAACAAAAAAACAAAACGACAAATAAAAAAATGACGAGGCAAACAAAAAAAAGTACAATTTAAAAAAGAAATTGAAATAAAAACTGAAAATAAAATAAAAGTAATAATAAAAATAAAAAAACAGATAAAGACAAAACTAGAAAACAGGAAAAAAGAAAAAAAACATCGGAAAAAAAAATAGGCGCGTGCATCCCACGCGCCGCGCGTGGATGAGGCGCGTGCACCCCACGCGCCCCACGCGCGGTCGCATAGGGTGCGACGCGTCGCATTCAAGTTTTTGCCTAAAAATACATTCAGTTAAAATCTTTTGATTAACCACATATTTTTTATTCTTTCAATTTAGGAGTGATGTCGAATCCATTTAATAATTTTACAGTCCAAAATTTATTACAAAATCGTTATATTATGCAAAAGTAATAATTAGAAACCGATATTTTTCAGGATTTTTTAAATTTGATGGCAGTACGTTTAAAAATACTCCGTATATATAATACAAGTTTAACTAAAAGACAAATGAATATAACTTTTTTATAAATCAAATACTAGCACCTAAATAAAATTTATTGGTTAAAGCATATTAAACTAGCTAAGAACTAAGCATATGCAGATATTATCGAAGGAATATATAATAGATAAATTGAACATTTAATGATACTAGCAATAATAACATGCATTCGCACGTTGAAGAAAATGATTCCATCAAATATTAATTCTTATTGGTGCATTTCATAACTTTCTGAAGGTAGAAAAAATTCTAAAATTACTAATGTGATATTGTCCTGGGACTGAGTACGTACTGGTGTAAATCTACCCAATCGAATAACATTCATGAGACTAAGGTCTAATCCATCTAACTGAACACCCCTAGACATTCAAAGCTCTCGATAATGAAATACTAAAACATTAAATGAAAACTCTTACAAATGAAATTAAGAATGAAATTATTTATGAAAACTCTTACAAATGAAATTTAGAATGTACATAATTAACAAAACATTAAAAGTTGTATAATCAAATGAAATTAAGAATGTATATAATTGGCAAAACATTAAGAATTGTATAATCAAATAATTATCTTTAATTAGTTATAATAATATAATTATTTTGGTATTTAATCATAATAATTATATGCATTAGTCGCACAGAATCTCTTCTATTTTTTCCTTTTCGTAATAATGCTTGAAATCAAATTAAAATGTAACAACAACATAAAGTTAAATTTCGCAAGTATACTCCTCATTTTCAACTTCTCGCCATAATACTATATTTTAACTTTAATGAGATAGCCTGTAATTTTATTTACTATCAGTATATAATATGTAGAAATTCGGCAGTGATTAAATATTATTATAATTTATGAGATTATTTTGCGTCATTTTTCATTCATCAAATAAACTCATTTTGTAATATAGTTGTACCTATTACATATTTCAATAACCCGTTGTTAGAATTATCTCGTTATTCTATTAAAATAATCATATATTTGCTTTTATTTGATAAGAATAATGAATTAACTTTAGGATGTGTGAAATAACTTTTTTGGTTTTCATCGTCACTTTTATTTCGTTTAGGAAATTTTTTATTTAGTTACTCTTATATAAAACTCAATCAAAATAAAGTAAGACCCAGAATTCCACAAAGATTTTGGGTCGATGCATTGGACATATAAGCTTTAAAAAATGTAGGAAAGAGATTAATGCTCATACATAATCATAATATATAGATATATAGATAGAATAATAAGTAGATAAAATAAAAACTGATATTAAAACTAATGAGGGATAATGTTTCAATCATCTGTTATTTGGATTATCTTGTCCATCCTATCAAGATAATCATATTTCTGCTTTTATTTGAGAAAAATAATGAATTATTTAATTTATAAATTTTCACACTTTAGGATGTGATGATTTTTCCCCCTACATAGATAGTTCTTTTCCAAATTAACAATTCTGAGAGGGAGAAAAAAACGATTTAGGCACAATTTGTTTAAATAGTTTGAAATTGATATATATTTAGTTTATAATTAAATTTAAAAAATTTACTCTACAATTCTCCAATCTTCATTTACGATTTGTTTGCTATTTTCAGTTCTATTATAAATCACATGCTTCACTAAGATTAAATTTTCCATAGATGCATATCCAATACACGTATATATACCTGCACATAAAGTAGCTAAATAAAATATTCAAAAGTCATATCTAGTAGTGTATGGGATATTAAATGAATAAAACTTATTATTTTGCTAGTATCAATTAATTAATTAGTCAAACCAAATTGAATGTGGAAATAAATGTGAGATGAAAAAAACACGTATTGAGTTTGAATATTTATATAGATATTTAAAGAGTGGAGTTTCATTGAAAAATAATGTGGGATACAAAATATCATACTATTAAATACTAAAGAAGGATACCAAACTAATAATAATACAATATCCATGTATTATTTATAAGATCTATCAACTAAAACAAATATTATATTGATTATTACCTTTGTACCTTAAAGTTGTATTATGTTCATAATGCTGTTCTTATTTATAATAATATAATAGCCATACTGATTTATGATGACACCAAATTAATAAATAGGAGTAGTATGTATATCTTTTTTTTAAATCGAAAGATTTAAATCTCATACAAAGTTGGATAGAATATCTTAATACCGTAATTATGTCACAGCCCAAATCCCGAGGGACGGCAAAAGTCGGGGTGCGACTAGGGGTTGGATTAAAGAAGCGGGGAAGAAGGGGGATGAATAAGAATGAATGAATAAACAGACTTTATAACAGAATGAAATACTATGAACAAGACTTCATTATATAAAAGGAAGAGTTGATCTCGAAGGATCACTCGACAAGGATGTTTTCAAAAGAAACTAAGTTAATGTATGAACTTAGACTCAAAAAGATATATACATCAACACAAAAGAGTTTAGAGTTTGGCAGCGGAAAAACGTAGAACTTAAACTCTGATCTTCTTTCCTAAAACCATTCTACTCAACATCAACCACCGCCGCTCCCGTCGTTCGACCTGCACATTTTATAAAGCATATGCAGGGCTAAGTACAAAAGCACTTAGTGGGCACATTGCCGAAAACATAACATAAGTATAGATAATTAGGCATCTTATTTCTGTAGCACATCGGGGTTTTTCATTAAAGGCCCGTGTCTACTAAACATTTTCTTTCTCATTTTTCACAACATAGCTTGCGCAAGCATTTTTCTCATATGTTACGTTCAATCACCGTGGCTGGTCACCCCTCAACAGGGTTCCACACACAACGGCTACTGTGTACACTAACTTTGGATAACAAGTCGGCTAACTCAAAGTCCGATCATTTTAGTTAGCAAGTCGGCAAACTAATAATTCTGGATAGCAGGTCGGCTAACTCAGAAGGGTACAAGAGAACTCACATAAAAACAAATCATTTCATGCTCTGATTATCATGTTGAAAACACAATTATCAAAGCTTGTAAACAAAGATTTTCGAGCATCGCTCTTTTATTTTGTATATAGAAAAGCCCACCTGACTGATTACAGAACTACTATTCGAGCTTCCATCGCTGGTCTTCCGTCCTATCCTCGGTGCTGACTTCCCCCTTCTATCGTAAATAAACAAACTTAAGCAACTTGAACGCAACGATAAAAGAAATAGGAAATCGAATCGGTTTTAGTCTTTTTAGGCATTTGCACTTTACTACTTCCTTTCGCTTAACTAATAAACGAGACTTCGATCAATTCTCGTCTACAAACTGACTTGGCTCATTACTCGACACTTAGGTCAGTAGATAATGAATGTCGATAACTTAGAACGACTTAAAAGTTCACAAGGAACGAAGTTGAAAAGGATTCAACTTAAGAAACTTAAGCTTTGGAAATTTCTGCACAGGTCAGTAAGTTCATACAGAACAGGATACTTCGAAACAGGGAATGATTCTTATACCAAAAGAAAGCCATGGGTGTCTAGTTTACTCTCCAATTTACGGATCTCGATTTCGTTAAGCGAGCTAGAAGTTATGACAGTTTCCGTGAAACGTCGCAAAACAGTCACGCGAAACCCTAATGCTCGACAAAACTCGACGCACGATTCTCTAGGTTCGACTAATGCTATTCCACTTTTATTTTCACGAAATTTTCATCTTAATACAGTCTATTTGCAGAATCCCTTAATTGGGTTCGCATTCACTTCTTTTGATTAAACAAACGACGAGCATTTCCTCGTCATTTCCAACTAACCATTTACTAAACCAAAACAATTTCATATTCAAATCCTATTTCATTTTCGTTTATCCACTTCTCGTTTCTTAACTATAATTTATAAGAAAGAGAGGTGATGACAAGGTGTTTCACTATACATAAAGGTGTAAAAAATATCCAACTAAAGGTGGTGACTCGCTTAAGGTGCGTTTGGCGCGAAAAATTTGACGGAAATATCTCATTTCCGAGTTTTAAACGACGTTATAAAAGTCGAAAAATAATTTCTTAGTTGGTTACGTATTCGACGAAATCTAATTCGTCCGTTAGATTAGAAATAAATCACGTACTCGGAAAACCTAATTCGTTTTTCAAAATCCAAGAAAAAGTCGGGATTAGACAGTCTAAAATTCGCCCGGAATAATCATAAAAACTAACTTTCTCCGGTGAACTCGTATCGAAGAAAAAGTGAATGTAAAGTTCGACGGTTTTTAATTCTGAGTTTTCGGACGAAAAATCTATCGGACGCGAAAATCCTAATACAGTAGTCGTTCGACCGACTTCTGAAATTTATTTTTAGAAACGGATTTCACCGTAAATCTTAGAATCGAAAATCCTTAACTTAGGCGTGCAAAGCCTTAATTATTAATCAAATTTTTATTTTTCGTCGGAAGAAAACATCCAGGGTATTACAAATTAGTTCTTTACATATGATCAAAGTCGAGAACTATTACATATATTAATTAAAATTGCTTAAAATTATGATTTAAAATAAATAAGAATATCGAATTGTGATTACGCCACGTAAGACCTAAATTTAAGGGGAAATTTCGAATCTGCATCGGCATTAATAATATATATATATATACACACACACACATAGATACATAAAATATACTCCCTCCATTCCATTCAACATGTCTTACTTCTTTTCGATACGGAGATTAAGAAAAGAAGAATTAGATGTAAATTGTGTTTTAGTGTAGTGAATAAAGTGATATAAAGTATTTTTTAATTGGTAAAGTGATATAAAATGTTTTTGAAGTGACATAAAGTGGTTTTGAAGTTATATAAAGTAAATAAAGTGGTTTCTTAATTATTTCCTTAAAAGAAATGAGACATGTTGAACAGGACGCCCAAAAAAAGAAAAGTGAGACATATTGAACGTGTAATACCCCAAATATTTCTTCCGTCGCTAAAATAAAAATTTAATTATTAATTAAGGCTTTGCACGCCTAAGTTAAGGATTTTCGATTCTAAGACTGACGGTGAAACCCGTTTCTGAAAATAAATTTCAGAAGTCAGTTGAACGACTACTGTATTAGGGTTTTCGCGTCCGATAAAATTTTCGTTCGAAAACTCAGATCGAAAAACCGTCAGACTTTACATTCACTTTTTCTGTGATACGAGTCTACCGGAGAAAGTCAGTTTTTATTATTTTTTCGGGTGAATCTTGGACTGTCTTATCCCGACTTTTTATCGGATTTCAGAAATCGAAATATGCTTTCCAAGTAAGTAAAATATTTCTAATCTAGTGGTAGAATTAGATTTCGTCAAAAACGTAACCGTCTAGGGTTTTAATTTCTCGATTTTATTACGTCGTATTAGACCCGTAAACGAGATATTTTCGGCTAAAAATCCACAACCAAACCGCCTCCCAACTGCCACCTACACCCTTGTGAGTCATCACCTTTCTTAGATATTTCCTACTTTATGAAATTCTATCTCATTAACACCTCATCTCTCTCTTTTTCTCTTCTCTCTTGCCGCCTATCTCTCTCTTTTCTCTCTTCTCTCTCTTGTTCTTCAATCTTCAAGTTTTATTCAAGTAGTTCATCATCTTCTACAAGCCATTGATCTTCATACACTACAAGAAAAACGGTAATAAACTACGCGTTATAGACGACGGGCAATTTATTCGCATTGTCTATAAGTAAATAGACGACGGGAGATGCATATGACGTCGTCTATAAACAGTTAAATAGACGACGGGACAGATTTCCCGTTGTCTATTACCGCATTCGTACGGTTATAGACGACGGGACACATTTCCCGTCGTTTTTCCGTATAATAGACGACGGTACGTTTCCCGTTGTCTACTTTACCTCGGTTATAGACGACGCGCTTTCGAGGCCCGTCATCTATTACCGCACTTTGAAAAAAAATATATATAAATATATATCGAAACGACGTCGTTTAACCCTTTGTAATTCTTTTTTTTTTTTTAAGTTGAAAAATCAAAATCCCTAATTGAACTACCGCTCGTCTCTCCCGCTCGCCACTTCTTCAACTCCCGCTCTCCCTTCTTCAATTCGATTCGTTCTTCTACTCAGGCAGCCCGCCTCCCACCGCCGCCTCCCGTCACCACCGCATCTCAGGGAGTGGAATCATGTTCTTCCTCCGCCGCACACTCCCCTCCTCAGCCGCGCACCCTCTCCTCCTCCTCCCCTACCTCTAGTTCGAGATTTACCCCCCACCGCCGCCTCCCGCCACCACCGCCGTCTCAGGAAGTGGAATCATCTTCTTCCTCCGCCGCGCACCCTCTCCTCCTCCTCCCCCTTACCTCTAGTTCGACAACTCTGCCGCCGCAGGCCTCATCTCCACTTTAGCTGAACCGAAGATGATTATTCCCGTTCGTTGCTTCACTTGTGGAAAGGTAACTGATTGATTTCTCCTTGATTGTGAAATTAATTTACCTCCTAAACTAATCCGAAGGCTTTCAATGAAATTCAGATTTTTCTTTCAGTGGATTAGGTTTTAAGAAAATTGTATCACTAGCATCCACTGTAACGGTTTAATCAATAAGGTTCTTATCATAGAATTGAAGAGAGCTTTCAACTTTTTTTGCTTAGTTATAGCTTAGCAATTTAGCGTTGCATATATATTATCTGTTTATTTATTTGTTGTAATATGTTTGCTGATTAAGATTGTTGGGTTTGTGTGCATTTGGTTGGATGATACTAATGTCGTGATTAGATGCTAATGGTGATTGAAAGTGAGCAAACTGAGTTGTTGATCCTATGATCCATGAGTTTTATTGATGATATTTGTTCCCATGTTTGTGAATCATATATATATATATATAGAGAGAGAGAGAGAGAGAGAGAGTGGAAACATGTTGTCTCTAAAGCTGAAGTTCATACTTCTCTTGGCTAAAAAATTAACATGCTGTCTCTAAAGCTGAAGTTCTTGAAAAATTAGTTCATTACATATGGAAACTCGCATAAAAGAAAAGTCGAGTGGTTTCTATTGCAATTTAGGCTGATCTTTGTGGTTCCTATTGTAATTTAGGCTACTGATCTTTGGTATGAAGATATGACTAATGGTAGTATTCCTTTTTCAAAATTTTCGGTTCTGTAAGTTATAACCAGTCAGTTATTAGATGATTATAGCCAACCAAGATTAGCCGTAATTCGACTATTTGTTTGTTTTGTAGAATGAACAGGTCCGATCTCCCTCTCCTGAAGAATGTGTGTATCACAGGAGTCCTGCCTTTGGCCTTGGATTAACGGCAGTTGTTGCTCTCATGATTGCTCAAATCATCATCAATGTTGCAACTCGATGCGTTTGCTGTACAAAAGGTCCCCATCAGTCGAATTCTAATTGGACTACAACGCTAATCTGCTTTCTTGTTTCCTGGTAACTACAACTTCTTCCCTAATGTAGCCAGTAATAGAGCCACACAATCAAAAATCAGAATTCAAGCTTCAGCTATATTACGAATACTGTTTGACTTTGTTCGCTTACATTATCAATCCTTTTTGTGCCTAATTGCATGTGCAGGTTCACATTTGTCATTGCATTCCTTCTGTTGCTAACTGGGGCAACTCTGAATGATGAACAACACGGTGATGAGAACTTGTATTTTGGCAACTACTATTGCTATGTTGTGAAACGGGGCATTTTCGCTGGAGCTTCTGTCTTGTCACTTGCTAGTGTCATTCTGGGGATAATCTATTATCTAACCTTGAATTCAGCAAAGAACAGTAACAATGCATGGGGTGCAGACATTGCAATGGGACAACCTCAGTTTCCTCCTCAAGATCCCCTTTTCGTGCACGAGGACACTTACATGAGGCGCCAATTTACATAGACACTCTCTCTCTCTCGTCTCTCAGTTTGTCGTTGTGACTATGCTGATCACCTTCTTACTTGACAACTATGTAATACATTCTCCGCATAATTATTCAAACTTACATGGATTCTATGTAATGCGTTACATGAAAAATATCATTGAAAATGAAGGATCTAACTCCCTCATCCCAATGTCTTTACTTGTAAGTTTATTTTACTTTCAAGGTTCAATTTTATTTATGATCTAATTTTATTTTTATTTTTATTTATTTCTAGTTTAACAAAGGATATTATTCAAGAAATGAAATTGATAAAGTGCGTATGGAATGGGCTGATTTTGTCAACGAATTTACCGAGTGATGATGGTAAGTTTCTTAGCCTTTTACCTTTTTAATCATTTTCATCTTTTATGAAATTTAGAGATATGAAAATGAAGTTGTGATTTTCATTTAGATCATGTAGATGGAAGACACTTGGATGCATGAATGGATGGATGGCTTGGTTGAGTTTACAACGGAATTCTTGGAGACATTATTATTATTTTAGAGAGTAAGACAATATAAATATTTATATTTTTGTATTAAGACTATTTGGAGACATTGTTATTGTTTTAAGGCTAGTTTTACTACATGTAATGAAAGTGATTGTATGACTTTAAGTTTAAAATAATATATTTTGATTTTATGATTTGTGATGTTTATGATATTATCATTTGATTGAAAAATATTAATGTATTTTAATAGACAACAAGACATAGTAATAGAATAGACAACAGAAAAATACCGATATCTATATGCATTATAGACGACAGGAAAATAGCGTTGTCATATCAGAAAAAATGTAGTCTATAATATATAAATGACAACGGGAAATTTGGTTTTAGACGACGGGAATTTACCGTTGTCTATAAGCTATATAGACGATGGGAATTTACCGTCGTCTTTATAGGTAATTTCCCGTCGTCTATATGCCTTATAGACGACGCGCATTTCCCGTCGTCTATTACCGCACCAATAGACTACGAGGCTATAGATGACGGGATTTTTTGTTATAGATGACGCGAAATGCCCGTCGTCTATAACCGTTTTTCTTGTAGTGATAGTTCAATAGTTTGTCGATCGATTTTGTTTCCAAGTCCATAATTAACAAGGTGAGAGTTAAAGTTTCATTTCCATCCAAGCAAAACTTCAATTCTTTCAATTCTTGTTATAACCAAAAATTTTAAAGGATTATAGGATGATGTTCTTAGTTTAATTCTTGTATATTTATGCTTATGATTAAGTTTTCATGGTTGGAATCAAATAAAAATCAAAACCCCTATTTACTTGAGAGTGCCGAAAATTTGGGGATGATGTAGTATGATGTTTTAATGTTATATCATGCTTAGAAATAGATTCCCATGGTTGAAATTTCATAAAAAGCACCCCTCCTTAATTCTTGTTATTACCGAAATTTATCAAAATATGTAGGTGAAATTAAGTTCGATTTTTTAGAGATTGATTGGTGGATTTGTGTTCTATATGTTGATAGATTGATGTATGAATTAATTGGTATTTTTCTAAAAATAGAAACCGAATAGCAAGATGTTGGGAAATTTAAGTAAAGTTTTGATTGATTCCAAAACCAACTGACCCCAACCGAGTAGATGTTGCCATAACCTAATGTTAGTAGTTAGGCTCGCTGTTTGAGCAATGTTGAAATTTTATCTTTACAGGTCTCCAGCTGAAGACGACAATAAGGCTACACTCGGATAGAAAATCAGTTGTAAGAAATACAACTGAGCATTCAAGGGGGAAGATGTAACAGAACATCAGTTGTAAGAAAAGACAACTGAGCGTTCAAGAGATAGAACATCAGTTTCAAGAAAGACAACTGAGCGTTCAAGAAAGAAAACCGAGTGTTCAAGATGCAGAACATCAGATGTGAAAGACAACTAAGCGTTCAAGATACAGAACATCAGTTGCAGGACTCGAACTGATAAGATCAACAACATGAAGTTCAAGATAGCTGAGAGTTCAGCTGTTCCTATTCAGACAGAAGGTCAAATAAAGATATCGATCAGATGGAACATCAGCTGAAGACCACTCGGATGAAGACCAAAACTTCTCAACCGACTAAACAAGGTTGAAAGTCAAAGGTTGAAGATTTGAATTTCAAAAAGGAAGTCACGTGAAGGTTTGACGGTCTGTCATTACCTCATTTGGCCCAACACAAGGCTGTCTCAGATGGAAAGCAGAAGTTCACAGTTGCCAAATCCGGAAAGTCTGCAGAGATGAGAGACAAGCCATCGCTTTCACAGAACAGAGATCAACGGCTCTTCCAACGGCTAGTTGATTCTCTCCGCCTATAAATAGAGGCATTCATTCATTCACCAATAGACACAACGAACGATAGAAGACAGACAAGTGCGAGAGCAAAAAGATAGACGAGCGAACATCACCAGTTGAGAGTTCATATCGTAAACGAGCTAAACTGAAATCAATCTCTAAGAACATCACTAGTTGAGAGTTCCTAGAGTGTTAGATTCTGTCTTGGTGTTTTTAGATCTCAGTTTGAGTCTCCATTTGTTCAAGCTTAGATCCTAGCTCACTTCTTGTTCGAGCTAGTAGTTGGAAAACCCCATCCTCACACACACCCCTAAAAAGGTTGTTAGGATCCTACTTTTCCCGTAATTGAGTAGATAGGTTGATAAGTACCCGTAAACTTATCTGTAAGGTTGATAAGTACCCGTAAACTTATCTTAATGGTTGCAAAGCCCGCGTAAGCTTTGTGGTTGAAGTCCTAAAGAAATTGGACTGAGTTGTGTGGACTCACAACTCCCCGTGGACGTAGGATTTTTCTCCGAACCACGTAAATCTTTGTGTGTTTGTGTTTTCTGTTCAGTTATTTATTGCATATCCAACTGACCAACTAATCAACACTCAAACTGCATTTTTACATTCTCAACTGACTTGGTTATTGACCGACCTTGCATTAAAGCGTGAGTTATTTTTTACGAGTTATTATTTCCACCACATTCCGCACAACACCACTCTCACAACTGAGTCTTCTTACTCGGTTGTGATATTTTCAGGGGGTTGTTTTTAAAATTCCTAACTGGTGTATTTCCCCCCCCCCCCTCCCCCATACACCAGAAATCGTATCGGGACCATCAAGTGGTATCAGAGCAGTGGTTCAAAAGACTGCTATTTCTGTTTCACGAGGTGTGAATCGAGGTGTTTTTCTTCAGTGGTCAACTGAATAGATCTTTTCCACGCTAGTGCATATCTGCTTGCATTTGTTGTCTGTTTATTGTGTGCAGATGGATGTTAAAGACAAGATCGTTTTCATGTTCTCGGTTGTGAACTATACATCCTGGAGAACTCGGATGAAGAAGATTTTTCTGTCAAAGCATCATCGAATGCAACAAGTAATTACATCCGGACCGATCACCATCATGGAGAAAGTCGTTCGTACTCCTACAAATCCCAATGACGGGGATGCAACTGAGATGATGGTTGAGAAAAAGCCAGAAAACTTCACTCCTGAGGAAGCTAAAGTGAGCCAGCTGGATATCTGGGCTCAGAGCACTATCATGTCCACAGTTGGACAAGACTATCTTCCTTGGATAGAAGAGTGCGACACCGCTAAGGAGATGTGGGACATTTTGGCATCTCTTAGCGAAGGGAGTGACGAAACCAAGGAGAACAAGTTCTCCCATGCTTGTCAAGATTTTGACAACTTCTGTCTAAGAGCTGATGAAACCATTGATCAGCTAGAGCTTCGGTTCATGAATATCATCCGAAGGATTCAGTCTATCCGACGAGAGAAATATACTTTGAGAGAAATCAACCTCAAAGTATTACAAGCTCTACCGGCTGAGTGGGATACCTTCACCAACATTCATGAAAGCCGAGCTGATCTTGGAAAAATGGGAACTGACAGGCTGTTCTCAATCCTGAAAGGAAATGAATACAAGGTGAACCGACGAAGATCAACTCAGTCCTCGGGGCAGTCGAGTCGACATGAGGATGTTGGTTCAGCAACAAAGACAGTAGCACTTCGAGCTGATTACTCCAAGCCGCAAACATCAAGGGCAACAAGATCTGCGGACACAACTTCGAAGGAGCCGAGCAGAGAAGAGCTGCAACAGAGTATAGCCGCCCTGTCAAAGAAGTTAGCTGACATGGATACTCGGTTCGGAAAATATAAGCGGTTCTACAAATCCAACCGAACTCGAGATAACTCAAAGACTGTGAACAACGGTTGCTTTGAATGCGGCAAAGAGAGACACTTCAAAGTTGACTGTCCAGATCTTTCGAAGAAAGAAAGAGAAGCGTTGAGGGCCAAGCAAAGTGCAAAGAACAAGGCAAGGTTGCAAAAGAAGCAGCTGACGACATGGACATCTTCACCGACACTGAAGATGAGGACAAGCTGACTTCCGCCAACAACGCTATCGGACAGGATCAATGCCTCATGGCATTTGGAACCGACCAGGATGACGCTGAGGTACATTCTAATCCTGCTAATTTAAATTCTTCCAATATTTCTAACATGCAGGAAACAGTAGAGGAAGAGTTGGAACCCTCTTGTGGTGACTTTCAAGAACTCAGTGAGGAATTGCATCAGCAATCGGTTGAGTTTAAGAGTCTTCAAGAACAGTTTGTCAGACTTGAAGAATCCTTAACCGAAAAGGACGATCTGATTAAAACTCAAACCGAAGAGATTGATAATCTCAAAAGTCAACTGAATGTGGCCAACCGAACTAATGCTCCAACCAATGAGGAGTTGAAGAAGCAGATCCAGGTACAGCATGAGCAATTGAACAAGCAAGAGGCTCAGATCGACCAGCTGATGAAGAAGTCAGACGCACAGACCGAACATATAGCTGTTCTCCTTAAGGATTTGTAAAAAGTGAAGGACAACCTGATAAAGCTATATCAATCATCCAAAATCATCGAGAATCTCATCAGTTACTAAAGACAAATGGATGACGTGTCTAGACTCGGTTACAACATGGTTAAGGACTCTGGAATTCCACCCGCAACCTTTGTCAAGGCTGTGGATGTGAAGGTTGCCAAACCAAATCCGGTTGAGTCTGCAACTCCCCAACTTATTCCAACCTCCACGTCACAGCAAGCACAACCAGCTAAGGAAACTGCAGCTGACAAAGGAAAAGGAGCTGTGGTTAGAGAACTGAAGAATTCATCAGTTGGGACTACAACAACTGAGGGGGAATGTTCCAGGACTCAGAAGAGGAATCAGAGACGTCGGAGATACAATCAGAACCGACCTCACAACCGACCTCTGAACCGACCTCAGAACCGACCTCAGAAGAGATGGAATCAACAGAACCGACAAGGATTCAACCATCAGAATCAACAGCGGTTCCATCAACAGATCAACCAGAGGTTCCATCAGAGTCAACTGAAGTGGAACAGTTCCAACAGCTGCGAATACTCATGCCAGAACAAGAATCAACAACAGGGCATGAACAACTATCATCAACAGTCAGGAAAGTGGAATCAGACTCAACCACAAAGATTCCAACGTGGCGTCCGACCTCATTAACAAAACCAACAGGATAAGAAACGCCAACAAAACAGGGGGAACGCTTCTCCTCCTAAAGCCCAAAATGGGAGAAATCCATCTCCTCCCAAGAAACAGAACATCCACAATAACAACAAGCCTAAGGATAACCGAGGTGTTGTTATAGTTGATGAAGAAGGAAAAGTTATTTGGAATGATAAATCTATCTGAATATACAGGGAAAAGCGACTCACAGTTCAAGGGGGAACTGGTTCTAACCCTCCAGGACCTAACTAAAATTGGGGACCTAAACGTGTTTCTCTGTGCAGGAGCAGGAGGAACAGCTGAGGAAGAATAAAACATCACATACCATGTGGGTGATAGATAGTGGATGTTCGAAACACATGACAAATCTGAGGGATTTGCTTGGAAGTTTCGTGGAAAAGGAAGGACCATCAGTTACCTTTGGTGACAACTCAAAAGGTCACACCAAAGGCTACGGTACCCTTGAAACCAATCACATGTCTATTTCCAATGTTTCATATGTTGATGGATTGAAGCATAACTTGCTCTCCATCAGCCAATTCTGTAATAATGGTTTCTCTGTTAAGTTTGATGCACAGGGCTGCAGGATTAAAAATGTCGGATCAAAGCAGGTCATATTGTTGGAAAATCGATCCCCAACTTGGAATGTCTACTATGCAGATTGGAATAGTAGTCCTCCGGACATCTGTCTGTTATCAAAGAGCAGTTCGGATGTGAGCTGGCTGTGGCACAAAAGGCTCAACCATCTGAATTTCAAGACAATGAACTGACTTGCAAGACAGGAACATGCAAAGGGCATTCCTAACCGAGTGTTTTCAACAATACATATCTGCAGTGCATGTCAGCTGGGAAAGCTTGCTAGATCCTCCTTTTGGTTGAAATCGACTCCCTCAACCGACCGAGTATTGCAGCTGATCCATATGGATCTCTTCGGGCCAGTTACACCCAAGAGCATGAATGGTAACGAGTATACACTTGTTGTTACTGATGATTTTTCTAGGTACACGTGGACCATTTTCATGCGACACAAGAGTGAAACCCGAGATGAGCTACCCAAGCTGATGGATCGGATATCGAACCAACAAGAGATGAAAATTATTTCCATCCGATCAGACCGTGGAACCGAGTTCCTAAATGAAACCATCATTGAGTACTGCGAGAAGCACGGAATTACTCATCAAACATCAGCTGCGCGTACTCCACAACAGAATGGAGTAGCCGAGCGAAGGAACCGAACGCTGAAGGATGCGGCTACATCCATGTTGACAAGCTCAGCTCTGCCAAAGAGATTTTGGACTGAGGCAATCAACACAGCCTGCTACACCAGAACCGGTCTCTTCTGACCAAGCGGTTGGGAAAGACTCCATATGAGCTATGGAGACACAGGAAGCCAGATATTTCATATTTTCACGTTTTTGGTTCTAAGTGTTATATTCACAACAATGGGAAGACTCAATTGAAAACTTTTGACGCCAAGGCTTCGAAGGGCATATTTCTTCGATATGCCGCTCGGATCAAGGCTTATAGAGTTTTCAACAATAGCTCTAGTGTTGTGGAGATAACACCTCATGTTAGTTTTGATGAATCTACTTTTGAGTGCAGGGAACAGGCTAAAGGACAATAAGCTGATCCACATGTTCCACCAGCTCTCACCAGATCGCAGGTTCTAAGGCAGAAGAATCTAGCTGAACCATTAGTATGGGTAACTGAGGATGATGATCCTTGTTCCTCTGAAGATGAATGCGAGGACCCCAGCTCATCTCAAGGGGGAACTTCAGCTGATGTCACTCCAACTGCATCAGCATCCGAAGCCCAACCGAGCTCAATTCAAAATTTTGTCCATGTTGAGGATCCAGACTCCACAATTGATAAATCACCAGCATCTCCCACAACTCAGATCACGGAACAGCCACAGTTGGAAGAAGAAGGAAGACGCAACAAGAGATGGTATGAAGATCATTCCAATGACAACATCATTGGAGATCCAGCCAAAGGTGTGAGTACTAGGAGCAGAGTTGCAAATCCAGACTCAGCTGAGAAAGATTCCAACACTTACGCCCAATATGCTGAGGAGTTGGCAGTTCTGGAGGAGTTCGAACAAGCAGGAGATGTTGCCATGATTTCATGTTTCGTAGCTGATGTGCCAGAACCGAAGAATGTTGTGGAAGCTCTCAACTGTGTTCACTGGACAATAGCCGTGCAAGAAGAGCTGGATGAATTTCTACGCAACTGTGTATGGAAGTTGGTAGAAAGACCAAATGGTGTCAAAGTCATTGGATTAAAATGGATTTTCAAGAACAAGAGAGACGCCATTGGATTCATCGTAAGGAATAAGGCAAGATTGGTAGCTCAGGGATATTGCCAACAAGAAGGAATAGATTTCGAGGATTCTTTCGCGCCAGTTGCAAGGTTGGAAGCCATCCGGATATTTCTAGCCTATGCCGTATTTCACAAGTTCAAGGTTTATCAGATGGATGTGAAGTGTGCCTTCCTCAACGGTGATATTAAGGAAGATGTTTATGTTGAACATCCTCCTGGTTTTGAGACTGGAGATGGAAGAGTGTATAAGTTGAAGAAAGCGATCTATGGATTGAAGCAAGCACCTAGGGCTTGGTATGACACTCTGTGTGGTTTTCTTCTGAACTCGGGGTTCAAACGAGGGTCAGTTGACAAAACACTGTTCACCATAAAAGTTGGAGAAGACATACTTGTTGTACAAATCTATGTTGACGACATCATATTCGGTTCCAAGTCGGAAGAGCTGTGCGAGAAATTCTCAACTCTCATGAAGGAGAAATTCGAGATGTCAATGATGGGCGAGATGAATTATTTTCTTAGGCTACAGGTGAAGCAGTCATCAAAAGGGATCGTTATTAATTAGTCCAAATACACAAAGGAGCTCATCACAAAGTTCGGTTTGAAGTCAAGTAAAACCACACGGATCCCGATGAATACTAACTAGAAGATTGAACCCGGAACTGAGGGAAAACTCGTGGATGCCAGTAAGTATAGAGGGATTATTGGTTCTTTGCTATATCTAACCGCCAGTCGGCCAGATATATCTTACGCGGTTGCAGTGTGTGCTCGGTTCCAAGTTCAGCCAAGGGAAGCACACATGTTGGCAGCAAAGAACATCATTAAGTATCTAAAGAGCACTGTTAATGTTGGGTTGTGGTATCCAACCGACGACAATATCCAACTGACCAGATACTCAGATGCGGATCTAGCCGGAGATCGGTTGGACAGGAAGTCCACATCTGGACACTGTCAGTTCATGGGAAGCAAGTTAGTTTCATGGTTCTCCAAGAAACAAGCATGTGTTGCCACTTCTACAACCGAGTCAGAGTATATGGCTGTAGGTAGTTGTTGCATGCAAGTGTTGTGGCTCAAGCAACAGCTGAGAGATTATGAAGTCGCAACTGGACAGGTTCCTATTCATTTTGATAGCTCAAGTGCCATTGTTATCTCTTTGAATCCTGTTCACCACTCTCGGACAAAGCACATTGACATCCGACATCATTTTATCCAAGATCATATTGAGAAGAAGGATGTATCTATGGAGAAAATTCCAACTGAGATTCAGAGAGCTGATATCTTCACCAAACCTCTAGTCGAAGCGCGGTTCAAGATGTTATGTGATCTACTTGGATTGTTGGATCCATCAGATGAGGAACCAGCTGAGGTGAAGAGATAGATATCCATCTGAGGGGAAAGCTCAGATGAAGGGGGAATCTCAGATGCGGATCACCAACCGAAGACATCAGACGTTAGCTGAACAGACAAACTCGAGTCAGATGATGGTATGCCGCAACATTGGAACACAGCTGATTCCGACATCAGCTGGCAGGTGAACACAGCTGATTCCGACATCAACTGGCAGGTATCATTTATGGCTGAAGGTGTTTATGTCTTAAATGAGAATGTTTGAAATAAATTTAAACATTCCTGAGCATGTCAGTTAGATTAAAATAGCCATCATAGCGCATTTAATGTAAAGTACGGCTGAACATCAATAGCCTACTTTATAGTGCGACTGGGCTGACATGAAAAACAGTTCACCTTCTCACGCACGGGTGTTGGAACTCGGAATGTGACGACAGTCAAAGCTAGTCAACAGTCGCGAGATCTCAGCCGTTGATGGATTCGCGCCATTCAACCCTAGCCATCGATTTCAACCGAGCCACTAACCTATAAAAGGCGGAAAATTAGGAAGTGATCTCTTTCCTTATACATTTGTGTTAATCTGCAGTAACTGTTCATTTTCGTCTCCGATTTGTCTCACCATTTTCTGCAAGTTTTTCTCTCTATATATATATCTTCACAGAAATATTAAATGGCACCTAAAGCTTCACAAGGAAGGAAGATGGCTTCTTCAGGACCTTCTCTAGTCCCTTTTTCATATGATGAGTCCTTTGATATGCTGCTCTCCAAGATCCACTTCGAGCAGATTCTATCAGAAGATGAACTGGAGTCGCCGGTGTTGTCTCCCCTCGCCGATACACTCAGGAAGAACGGCCTTCTGGACTGAGCGACACTCTTCCCCTCCCACCTTCTCAGGCGTCAAGTCGGAGAGTTTTACTTAGAAGTCGCCCATTGACAACAGAGATGGGCTTGTTACAGAAGTCTCTTGTCGACAACGAGATGTTCCTGCCAGAACCATCCACCGTGTCACCGTCCCCATTCCAGTCTCCGACATTCTACGCCAAATCATTCCACCAAATCATTCCGCCACAGACACAATCAAAAACATCACCGATGCGGAAGCCGATGAATTTCTGGAGAGTGCTCTCATCACCCCAGAAAAATTGAGGAGCAATATGCAGCGAACGAAGTTGAAGCCAGAGCATCGACTTCTGTTCGATGTTGTATCCAAAGTCATCTTCGGATACAGCGGGGCCTTTGGCGACATCAGCCGACCCAAGCTCAAGCAACTGATTGCCTTGGAGCACAAACACAAGCATGACATCAACTGGTTTAGTTATTTCGAAAACCAGTTGAAACTAGAGAGACAGAAGATCTTCGAATCCACAACCGAATCTGGAGTGAAGTTGTTGAGTGTCAAGGGAACTCTCAATTTTCGGAGCCAAAATTTCTGCTCTGATCCTTTTCGCAACGAAGGATCAGAACATGGTCTGGGAAGACTGTGAGGAGACTCCTGTAAAGAGGCAGATGCTCTTCCCAACCGCCAAGAAGGCTCAGGATGTGATCAGGAGTGTCTACACTCCGAAAGACAAGAGGGAAGCTGTGAAAACAGCTGAAGAAAAAGATACAGATGAGGAGCTGCCTCCAGCTGTCGGCCGCAAATCAAAATCTACAACTGCACGCTGACACACAGCTGAGTTGAAGAAGGAGAAAGAAGAGGAGCCAGCTAAGAAGAAGATGAGGCTGCGTATCAAGAAGAAGTCAGTCGCCAAACCAGCTGAGGAGGTACCAGCTGAGGAGTTGCCAGCTGAGGAGACTCCAGCTGAGGAGACACCAGCTGAGGAGCCATCTGAGTCGAGTCACTCAGTTGAAGCAGCTGCATTCAAGATTGTTCCTCGTGTAGGTGGAACAGATCAGATTGAAGGGATGGAGACCGACCCAAAAAATGAACCGATCATCCCCTCAGATGCCTCTTCTTCATCTGAGGAAATTGAAGATATTCCAACCTCCCCCACGGCAGGAGCTGATGTCGTACCGCCCAAAGAGACTCTCCCAACCGACACACAGCCAGAAATTCCGAGCTCCCCGCTCGATGCCAACATTGAGACCACTCTTTCGGCCAATGTTAATGAACCTCTTGATGCCCCCATCCTCACACAATCTAAAATTCCGAGCTCCCAGCTCAATGCCAATGCTGAGACCACTTCTTTGGCCATCGTTGAAGAAACCATTGAACCAATTCCATACGAAAATCTATCTCCCTTCCCCATCGATGACGAAGCTGATCGTCAAGCCGTCGCACAGGAACATGAAGGCAAGCTGGCCTACTACTTCCCGAAGCTGATCGGGATGTTCCCCAAAGCGCACGACATGCCAACTTTTGCCACGCTTGGAACCGAGCTGCTGTATCAGTTCACCACCATCTTCAGTCACTGGTATGTGAAGGAAGATACCATCAGGATACACAGCTGGAACCAGCTGAAGGCAGATGCATCACGTATCAGAGATTACTTCAACTACACCAACCTGGAGGTTGCATACAACAATAAAATCGCTCTGCTGACTCGGCGCCTGGACATCAGCAAGGCTGAAGGAAGAGACACCAGGGAGACAGCCGAACAAGACTGTGTTGCCTTCCTTGATAACATGCTCGTCAAGACTGCCGATTTTATAGATGATCTTGACGCAGCCGCAGCAGCAGCCAAGCAAGAAGAAGAAGAGCTTCAACAGTACATGGCCAATCGCCAAGCCATGATCACTGTTGAACAGACAGCACCTTCTGACCAACTAGCTCCAACTGATCAGCCAGCACCCTCAACAGAAGAAATTTGTGAGCTGATAGCTGAGAGGGTCAATCAGCTAAGGATGGAGATGCTTGCCACCATCCAGCGCAACAAAGAAGATCAGCTGATGATGATGGAAGCTCAAGCGGAGAAGCACAAGCAGCTGCAGGAAGACAATGATGCTCTGAAGATGAAGCTGGACGAATTCTCAACATCCACCAGCCAAGACATCAATGCAGTGAAGACAACCGTTCATGGCATCAAATCCGATCTGAACGTGTTCAAGTCCATATCCGACTCCAACCTTGCCAAATCTCAACAAACTCAAGATGAAGAATGGGACTTTCGGTTCGAGTCAAGATGGGCTGAGTTTGTTGCTTTCCAAACCGAGGTCAATGAAACATTCACTACACTGAAGAAAGTCGAACAAGAGCGCCATGACACTGAACTGGCGAAGAAGGTTGAGTTGGAGTGCGTTGTCGATGAACTTTTCAACCGGATCCAACAAGCTGAACAACAACTCACCTCTCTGGATGGCTCAGTCGCAAGCCTTGTTGCTGATGCCAAAAAGGGGGAAGATGAGAAGCAGGGGGGGAGATGTGATTTAGATGAGACCCAGGCTGAAGAAGAAATGCCAGCTGAAAAGAAATCTCAGCTGAAGAAAACCCAGCCGAAGAAGACTCCGAAGTCCGCTCCGAAGCCAACCGATGTCGGTGGAGCTGAAATGGCAAAGGACATGGAACAGGCAAAGAAGTATGGAGTTTTCTACAACTCCATAGCTGAGATAGCAGCCGAGCTCGATGCTGAACTCGACGGTATCATAACCGAAGAGTGTATTGCTGCTGCCAAGGCTATGGATGTTCCGGAAAAGGACTACATGAACCCGGAATGGGTAAAGAAATTTGTTGCCAGCCAAGCTAAGAGAGTCAACCAGTTCGAAGAGGAGCTTGCCAAGGTTACCAACAACTTGGACAGGAACATTGCCTCTCGCAGCCGAAGAAGAATTGAGAAACACCAAGTGAAGGCTGAGGCAAGGATGAAGCAATAGCGACTGCCAGGGAAGATCAAGCTTCAAAGTCGTTTCAAACATGTTGACAAATGGATGCCAGCCAAATGGAATGAGGATTGGGAATCATTCAAGCAGGAGTTTGTGAATGATTTTTACTACAGAAAGGTGTACTCAACTGAGGATGGAAGAAGAGCATTCAAGGAAGCGCTGACCGAGCTACACTCTGGGGATCCGGGCATGTTCAGCCAGTTCATGCAAGCAATGATAGATGCAAAACTGGATATGAACACCGTCCCCGTCCCTCAGAAAGTCACTTATCTTCCTCCATTACTCCCAGACTCAAGAAATCCCTACCGACAGAAGATTGCAGCCGAAGCAAGGAAAGTTTGCCAAGAACACGGAGTTGATATCTCTAAAGAGTCAGATGCAAAGAGAGATATTTTTGTCAGAATTTTTGGGAAGTATGGGCTAAAGTATTAGCCCAGTTAAAGTTTTTTAGCAACTGATGTATTTTTGATTTCTTGTGCATATTTTTGTAACCATCAGTTGTAATGAAAACTTTCATCAGTTATCCAATCTCTGAATCGCAAAGTTATTTCAATACCATATTATAACTGTGCTAATACTGTGATGTTTTAATCTTATAGACTGTCTAGAATTTCAGCTGAGATTTTAGATAGGTCAGTAGGGTTTAGATCAGTTTGATCAGTAAGGGTTTTGGCATCATCAAAAAGGGGGAAATTGTTGGGAAATTTAAGTAAAGTTTTGATTGATTCCAAAACCAACTGACCCCAACTGAGTAGATGTTGCCATAACCTAATGTTAGTAGTTAGACTCGCTGTTTGAGCAATGTTGAGATTTTATCTTTACAGGTCTCCAGCTGAAGACGGCAACAAGGCTACACTCGGATAGAACATCAGTTGTAAGAAATACAACTGAGCGTTCAAAGGGGAAGATGTAACAGAACATCAGTTGTAAGAAAGACAACTGAGCGTTCAAGAGATAGAACATCAGTTTCAAGAAAGACAACTGAGCGTTCAAGAAAAAAAACTGAGTGTTCAAGATGCAGAACATCAGATGTGAAAGACAACTGAGCGTTCAAGATACAGAACATCAGTTGCAGGACTCGAACTGATAAGATCAACAACATGAAGTTCAAGACAGCTGAGAGTTCAACTGTTCCTATTCAGACAGAAGGTCAAATAAAGATATCGATCAGATGGAACATCAGCTGAAGGCCACTCGGATGAAGACCAAAACTTCTCAACCGACTAAACAAGGTTGAAAGTCAAAGGTTGAAGATTTGAATTTCAAAAAGGAAGTCACGTGAAGGTTTGACGGTCTGTCATTACCTCATTTGGCCCAACACAAGGCTGTCTCAGATGGAAAGCAGAAGTTAACAGCTGCCAAATCTGGAAAGTCTGCAGAGATGAGAGACAAGCCATCGCTTTCACAGAACAGAGATCAACGGCTCTTCCAACGGCTAGTTGATTCTCTCCGCCTATAAATAGAGGCATTCATTCATTCACCAATAGACACAACGAACGATAGAAGACAGACAAGTGCGAGAGAAAAGAGATAGACGAGTGAACATCACCAGTTGAGAGTTCATATCGTAAATGAGCTAAACTGAAATCAATCTCTAAGAACATCACTAGCTGAGAGTTCCTAGAGTGTTAGATTCTGTCTTGGTGTTTTTAGATCTTAGTTTGAGTCTCCATTTGTTCAAGCTTAGATCCTAGCTCACTTCTTGTTCGAGCTAGTAGTTGGAAAAACTCACCCTCACACACACCCCTAAAAAGGTTATTAGGATCCTACTCTTCCCGTAATTGAGTAGAAAGGTTGATAAGTACCCGTAAACTTATCTGTAAGGTTGATAAGTACCCGTAAACTTATCTTAACGGTTGCAAAGCCTGCGTAAGCTTTGTGGTTGAAGTCCTAAAGAAATTGGACAGAGTTGTGTGGACTCACAACTCCCCGTGGACGTAGGAGTTCTCTCCGAACCACGTAAATCTTTGTGTGTTTGTGTTTTCTGTTCAGTTATTTATTGCATATCCAACTGACCAACTAACCAGCACTCAAACTGCATTTTTACATTCTCAACTAACTTGGTTATTGACCGACCTTGCATCAAAGCGTGAGTTATTTTTTACGAGTTATTATTTCCACCACATTCCGCACAGCAGCACTCTCATAACTGAGTCTTCTTACTCGGTTGTGATATTTTCAGGGGGATGTTTTTAAAATTCCTAACTGGTGTATTCCCCCCCCCTCCCCATACACCAGAACTCATATCGGGACCATCACAAGAGAGAAAGAAGTGAGGATTTGATGTAGTATTTGTTATGATTTGTATGATGTGATGATATAAATGAGATGTAGTAAGTGTATAGATGATTATATAATTTAATTGGATTTTTCTAAAAATAAAATAGAATTCGTAAGAGAAGAAAAACCGACGATAAGTTAAGATTCGATAATAAGTTGAGTATGTGGTTTTCGTATTGGTAAATCTTGGTAGTTGATGAACGTTATTGGAAAGTTTGAGCAAAATCGAAAAATGTTGAAATTTTAATAAGAGACGAAGAGTCATCGATAAGTTGAGATTGAATAATAATATAGGTTCATGGTTTGAATATTTGCTAATCTTAGTAGTTAAGGATCGTAATTGGAAAATTTGAACGAATTCTAAAAAAGTTGAAATTTTGGTAAGAGACGAGTAATCGAGTTTAATTGTCGATAGGAAAGTCGAATAAGGAAACTAATTTGATATTAATGATTGTTGTCGATTAATTAGCGAGATTGTAGTTGACGATATTTTCATTCGAGAAATGAATATAGAAGTTAGAAGATTAAAGTTAGAAATTTGAAATGGAAATTGAATTGGAATTTGGTTTAGTAATTGATTAGTTGAAAAAGGCAAGGAAATGCTCGTCGTTTGTTTAATCAAGATACGTGAAGTATTCACGACAAAGGAACATGTGTTATGACTGTAAAAAGATAATAATTTCGTGAGCTTAAAGGTTGTATAGCATTGATCGAACCTAGGGAGTCGTGCGTCGAATTGTACAAGCACCTAGGGTTTCACTCGGACTGTTTTGCGATACGTTACGGAAACTGTCATAACTTTTAGCTTGCTTAATGAAATCGAGATCCGTAAATTGGAAAATAAACTAGACATCCGTAGCATTCTTTTGGTACCAAATTCATCCCCTGTAACGCAGAAATCTGTTCTGTATGAGCTCCAGAGTTACTGCCTTGTGCAGAAATTTTCCGAAACCTAATTTCTTAAGTTAAAATCTTTTTAACTTCGTTCCTTGTGAACTTCTAAGTCGTTATAAGTTATCGACTTCCATTAATTAACTGACCTAAGTGTCGAGTGAAGGAACCGAGTTAGTTTCTAAACGAGATATGAACGAATCTCGTTTCTTTGTTAATCAAAAGAATATAGTTAAAGTGCAAAGGCCTAAAAGTCATAAAACGAATTTGATTTCCTTTTCTTTTATCGTCTTGACCGCTTATTAAAGTTTGATTATTTGCGTTCAAAGGAGGAAGTCGAGTTTAGAAGACAGGACGGAAGACAGAAGACGGAAGCTTTAGTCGTTCTGTAAATCGCCTAAGGTGGGCTTTTCTATATATCAAATCAAATGAGCGATGCTCGAAAATGTTTACTTATCGCTTTATAACTGTGTTTTAAAGTGATTATCAAGGCATGAAAATATTTGTTTTATGTGAGTTCTTTTGTGCCTTTCTGAGTTAGCCAAAGGGGTTTAACTAATCGATCGGACCGCTGAGTTAACCGTAAGGGTTTTCCAGGGTTTAGTGTACACGGTAGCCACGGTGAATAGAACGTGCACGGGAGAAGTACACTCTCCCCCGGTGTTGAAACAGAAGTTGGGCAAGTTGAACGTAACATCAAGTAAAGGCTTGGCCAAGCTATATCGTGAAAAGTGAAAGAAAATGTTTAGTTGGCACGGGTATTTGATGAAAAACCCCGATGCGCTATTTATCGAGATGCCTGATTTAATCTATACTTATAATATATTTTTTAGCAATGAAGTATGTTTATACTTAGCCCTGCATATGTTTTATAAATGTGCAGGTTGAGTGACGGGAGCGGCGGAGGTTGAGTAAAGGTTGAGTAAAGAGTTGTAATTAGGATGAAGAACTTGTGTCAAGCTTTACGCTTTCCGCTGCTAAACTCTTCTTTTTGAGTTATTGTATATCTTTTTGTCTAAGTCCCGTTCAATGAACTTAGTTCCCTTTTGAACAACTTGTTGAGCGATCCTTCAAGGTCGACTCTCTTTCTTTTAATAAAGTCTGTTCATAGATATCAGTTGTTGTTTATATTTGTCTGTTTATTTATCCCCCTTCTTCCCCGCTTCTTTAATCCAACCCCTAGTCACACCCCGGCTTTGCCGTCCCTCGGGATTTGGGGCTGTGACAGAGTGGTATCAGAGCAGTCGTTTCTGCTCTGCATACAAGTTTCTTTCAAGTAGTAAGATAGAGTATTTGTATATGCTCTACACCTAAGTCTTCTTTCAAGTAAAGTAGGTCGTGACACTAAGTTTAAAAGTGTAGACGACAACTCAACCTCCCGCTACGTCGACTCAACTAAGAAGGAAAGTAAGGTAAGAGTTTCAGAAGTAAGATTTCTTTTAAGAAGAAATTTTTGTTTAAATATGCAAGTATGTTGTGAATAAAGTATGCCCAGTATGAATGTGATTAAAGTATAAGAGTTATACTTTGTGATAGTATGTGAATTATGTGAAAGTATGAGTACTATACTTTGTAAAAGTATGTGAAATTATGTGAGTTATAATTTCTTTGATTGAGATGTTTGTTTGGCATGAGAATCTAGACTAAATTCTAAGGCCTTCCCGATTCTTTGAGAACACAGACGTTCTAAGAAGCGTTGGTTCCAAATTATTCAAAAAAAAAAAACGATCGGATCGGAAAGGACAAAATAAAGGGAATCAAAGTGAATAAGAGAATGTCACATGCGTAAAGTGACATGAACAACAGACTCGTTGGAGTCGACTTGTTTTTATAAATGAAAGCCGTAAGAGTTTCCTTTTAAGGAAATAAAATAAAGAATAAAAAGATAATAAGTTAAAAAGATGGAAAGAAATCGCGGGAAATGGTTTGTTTACGTATATTGTTTGAGTGCAATTTCTTGAAATTGCTAGATGATTAAGATAAGTTGATGATTAAGTGGTTAAGTATTGCAATTTGAATAATGGAATATTCTAATTGTAATTTAAGAATTCCTTAAGATATGTTAATTATCTTACCAGTTACTGATCCGTGCTCTCTTAAAATCTTTGTAACGTGTCACAGCTCGGAAGAGCCAACCCCTCAGACAGCGTACAGTAGTGGACGAGATCTTGGATGAGTACCATGACTACGAGGTGGACCCGAACCATGATATAGGGCAGTTGGTCAGTGACTTCGCTGCACGCTTCTACGCAGCCCGTCACTTTGTTTCGGAGCGTCAGGCAATAGCCGATCTGACTGTACGGCTGCCCGACGAGTGGCACGGTTGGGCACATGACATAGCCTGGTACCACATTGCACTGATTGGAGACAACCCGGAGCCGATCGGCGACTTTTCTGGATTCGCCCTAGCCATACATAGGCATTTCTTCGAGAGTCGGTTCATGTGGTCTGTTCCGGTTCAGGAGCACTTTCCCTACCTTCACATCCCTACTGATCCCGAGCCTGAGCCGTTTGCCATAGATCCAGAGATGGCCGCACTGTTAGAGTTGCCGCCAGTGCTTGCACCTAGTGAGGAGTTAGTTCCCAGAGAAGGATACTTAGAGGTGGACGCAGAGCTTGCTGCGATGCTAGAGTTACCATCTCCTCTTACACCACTTGAGGAGATTTGTGCTGAGTGGACGAGGGTCCGAGGACAATTCGAGGCGGGACCATCCAGGGCCCATTCTGCAGAGGTATACGTGTCTAGTTCACTTCCTGAGCACCTTCTTCCCCTAAAGAAGCGTACAGTAGAGCCCAGTTTGGACGACTCTAAGAGGACAGTTTCAGACGTGCCTTCGCCACCACCACTTGTACTGTTAGACGGCACCACTTTGAGGGTTGACGAGGCACTTCAGCTCGTCTTTGGTACGGATTCTGAGGAGGATCCGATGGAGGAGGATCCGGAGGAGGACCCGGAGGAGGACCCCAAGGAGTTGCAGGCCGTAGAGGGCAGCAGTGACTCGACCACAGCTTGTTGAGCTGAGCGTCTTAGACATGTAGTAGTAGAAGTTCCTTTTTGTCTTGTACATAGTCAGATCAGTAGACTTCTTTTTGTAGTACTATACACGGATACGAAATTTTTGGAATCGTTTCCGTTCTAGTACTTCCAATAGATACGGAGATGCAACCTGTTAGTGCACCCGGTACATAGATAGGCAGTTAGTCCAGCTTAGACTAGTCGTAGTCTAACTTTTTGTATAAGTCCTCGTTAGAGGAAAAATTAATATTCTTTTTGACGTGTATATATATATTATGACCCGAGAGTGGGCTTCGATCTTGTAAAAGTTTCTTCTAAACGCGATTAGAAGAAAAGTTTAGATGAATATTTTGGTTTAACTTGGGAAGTTAAAAGTTTAAAGAGCTAGTATCGAAGTTATTATCTATTTTTTTCCATGAACTTGTTTAAGTTGGAAAAAGGTTTAGTAAGCAAACGAAAGCATAAAATCAAAATGCTAATGAGAATTCTTATTTCCTATAGTTCAAAAATGCCGCCAAGAGTAGTTAACAACAGGAGAGGACCTAGTAGGCCCAGGGGACGTGGTAGACGTCCAGCACAAAATGATAGAGAGGGGGAACAAGAAAGATAAGATACCCCTCCACCACCACCACCATCACCATCACCACCTCCATCACCACCACGTCGTGATATTGAGGACTTATTCCTCAAACGGAACCCACATGTGTTTAACGGATCTGGAAACCCAAGCGATATTGAGCTTTGGGTACGAACAATAGAGAGAATCTTCAAACTCCTCAGATGTACTGATGAGGAGCGTCTGTTATGCGTTTCATTCCAACTTTCTGGACCAACTGACTACTAGTGGGAAGCTAGGCAGAAGGTTATACCTGCGGAGCACCTGGCTCGTTTTACATTGGAGGAATTTAAGGAAGCGTTGTGCGATAAGTACGTACCGAAGACCTATAGAGCTCAGAAAGAGGCTGAGTTCTATAATTTAAAACAAGGAAAGATGACAGTGACCCAGTACGATGCGAAGTTCTGTAAATTGTCAAGGTATGCACCTGCTCAGGTGGATACCGAAGAAAAGATAGCAAAGAAGTTCCGTGGGGGACTTAAGCATGATTTTGGTATAGTGCTAGCTAGTCATGGAGGACTGAGCTACACCGAGGTTTTAGGACGAGCTCTGGAGATGAAGGCCGTAGTGCCTGATGAAAGAAAAGCCATAACACCCGCATCAACCCCAACCCAGAATCGAGGCTATTATAACAACAATAATAACAATTATCAAGGTAAAAGGAAATGGGAAGGGGGAAACAACAGTGGCTACTATCAGCACTCCAATAATCAAGAAAATCAGAAGAATGGAAACCAGCAAGGCTATCAGCAGCCTAACCCGAATAACAATTATGGGAAAAAGCCATGGCAGGGAAACAGTCAGTCAGGACTGTATTTACAAGGAAATAACTAAGCGGGACCATGGAAAGGAAATAACAAGCAAGGTCAGCCACAAGGGCAACAAAGGAACAACCAAGGAGGGAATAACCAAGAAAGAATGACCGTTCCTGGTTGTCCCAAGTGTAATAGGGTACACTATGGGATCTGTCAAGCAAACTCTGGAAGTTGCTTCAACTGTGGGCAGAAGGGGCACATTAAGAGGGATTGCCCGAAACTGTTGCAAGCGGTAGGACACAATCAGTATGGACAGCCCCAGCCTTTGAGGGCGATTTAGGCACAACCGCAGCAGCAGATGACACAGCAGCAATTCCAGCAGCACGCTCAATAGCAACAGAATGCCAGGGCATGTGCGATCAAACAGGGTGCGCAGAATAAGGGCAAGGGAAACCTAGCAGGTATGGGTAAACTTCATAATACCCCTATTAAGATACTATTTGATACTGGCGCATCGCATTCTTTTATTGCTGGTTTGTGTGCGGATAACTTAGATATCAGACCTGTACGAGCTAAACACGCTATGAGAGTAGCTACACCTTCAGGAGAGATCACTACTTCCACGCATGTTTTCTCTAACCTAGAATTAGAAATTGGAACTCTTAAGGTTAAAGCGAACAATTTGAACGTAATGATAATGTGGGACGTAGATATAATTCTAGGAATGGACTGGTTGTCTGAGAATTATGTCACGATTCTCTGCAACGAAAGGAAAATCTCTTTCCAGCCACCGGAAAAGAAGCCGACAGAATTTCATGGGATTGCGATGAGCACGAGGATACCGATAATATCCGCCCTACAAGCCAAGAAGTTGATGAAGAAGAAGAATTGCAAAGCTTACCTTGTATACCTAAGTGAAGAACTGGGAACCTAAAAAGCCATACAAGATGTGAAGATTGTTAACGAATATGAAGACGTCTTTCCAGAAATAATACCTGGTTTACCACCCGACCGTCACGTAGATTTCACAATTGACTTAGAACCAGGATCAGCCCCCAAATCAAAAGCCCCATATAGGATGGCACAAAAAGAGTTAGAAGAGCTTAAGATCCAACTGCAAGAATTGTTAGACCTTGGTTTCATTAGACCGAGTGTTTCACCTTGGGGAGCACCTGTTTTGTTCGTCAGAAAGAAGGATGGTTCTATGAGAATGTGCATAGACTATCGAGAGCTAAATAAGATCACCTTTAAGAATAAGTATCCTTTGTCAAGGATAGATGACCTCTTTAACCAGCTTAAGGGCGCAGGTGTCTTTTCGAAAATAGACTTAAGATCTGGGTATCCCAATTGAAAATCAAACCCGAGGATATACCTAAGACTGCATTTCGAACCAGATATGGCCATTACGAATTCCTAGTTATGCCATTCGGTTTGACTAATGCTCCCGCAGTATTCATGGATCCCATGAATCGAATTTTTCACCCGTACTTAGACAAATTCATCTTAGTATTCATCGACGACATTCTCATTTACTCCAAGAATGAGAAGGAGCACGAAGAACACTTGAGAATAGTGTTAGAAATGCTTAAGACTGAGAAACTTTACGCCAAATTCAGTAAGTGCGAGTTTTGGCTGAAAGAAGTGATGTTCCTTGGACATATAGTATGAGCAGAAGGCATCAAAGTAGATCCTACCAAGGTAGAGGCAGTACGCGATTGGACATCGCCAACAAGTCCGAACGAAATTAGGAGTTTCTTAGGTTTAGCCGACTATTATAAAAGATTCATCGAGGGATTTTCTACAATCGCTAGACCTATGACGCAACTGCTACGGAAGGAGAACAAGTACAAATGGACTGACGAATGCGAGAAGAGTTTTCATACACTCAAGTAGAAGTTAACCACAGCACCAGTGTTAGCTCTGCCAGAAGCGAATAAGGAATACGTGGTCTATACAGATGCTTCAAAGAACGGATTAGGGTGTGTATTGATGCAAGATGGAAAGGTGATAGTTTATGCTTCACGACAACTTTAACCTCATGAAGTTGAGTACCCAACCCACGACTTAGAACTAGCAGCCGTTGTGCATGCGTTGAAAATTTGGAGACACCATCTCTATGGTGTTAGAGTTGAGATTTTTACGGACCATAAGAGTTTAAAGTACTTCTTCGAGCAAAAAGAATTGAACATGAGGCAAAGACGATGGCTCGAACTAGTAAAGGATTATGATTATGGTATCAATTACCATCCAGGAAAAGCAAACGTTGTAGTTGACGTACTAAGTCGCAAGACTCGAACCAAGTTAGGATGTCTTTTTGTTGAGGAAGAAGCTCTTGTACGAGAATTTGAGAAAATGGACTTAGAAGTGCTGGATACACCTGAAATGATAACTAACCATATAGCAGCACTCGTAGCTACACCAGACTTACGAGAAAGAATTATAAGTGCGCAGAGAAAGGACGAGTCAATTGAGAAGCTTCGATTGAGGATAAGAACGGATAAACCGGACGGTTTTTCCGAAGCACCAGATAATGCGATTTTATTCGAAGGCAGACTTTGTATCCCTGAAGACAACGAATTGAAGAACGATATCATGAGTGAGGCTCACGATACGCCATATACAGCACACCCAGGGAGTACGAAGATGTATCAAGATTTAAGAAAGAATTTCTGGTGGAAAGGTTTGAAACGAGACGTTGCCTTGTTTGTAGAAAGATGTTTGGCTTGTCAACAAGTGAAAGCTCTACACCAAAGACCATACGGATTATTACAACCGTTAAGTATTCCAACATGGAAGTGGGAAGATATAGCCATGGATTTTGTGACGATTGCCCAAGACTAAGAAAGAAAATACTGCCATCTGGGTAGTTATCGATAGGCTCACAAAATCAGCTCACTTTTTACCAATCCCAATTACCTATGGATCAGAGAAGTTGGCACAGTTGTATGTCCGTGAGATTGTACGTCTGCACGGAATACTGAAGTCAATAACATCTGATAGAGATGTCAAATTCACTTCGAGATTTTGGATCACTATGCAGAAGGAGTTAGGTACCGAATTTAATTTTAGTACCGCTTTTCACCCCCAGACGGATGGACAATCCGAGAGAATGATTCAAATACTCGTTGATATGTTAAGAACAGTAGTATTGGATAGAAGTGAAAATTGGAAAAAGATCTTGCCATTAGTCGAATTCGCGTACAACAATAGTTATCAAGTAACGATAGGAATAGCGCCTTACGAGGCATTGTATGGAAGGAAATGTAGGTCACCACTTTATTGGGATGAAGTAGGTGAAAGAAATAACCTAGGACCCGATGCGGTCAGTAAAATAATCGAGATCATTCAACAGATTCGAGTTAGAATGAAAGAGGCCCAGAGCCGACAGAAGTCTTACGCCGACGATCATCGAACCGATCTTAGCTTTGAAATTGGGGATAAGGTTTTCCTCAAGATTTCTCCGTCTAAAGGAATCATTAGATTTTGTGTTAAGGGTAAACTCAGACCAAGGTTTATAGGACCTTACGAGATTTTGGAGAAAATAGGACATGTTGCTTATAGATTGGCCTTACCGCCAAGTCTAGGAAGTGTCCATAACGTGTTTCACGTATCTCAATTACGAAAGTATGTCTTTGACCCTAAGCACGTAATTAACCAGCAAGACGTTGTTCTTGAGTCCGACTTAAGTTATGAAGAGAAACCATTATCGATCTTGGATCGAAAAGAACAAGAATTAAGAAATAAGTCGATACCTTTGGTTAAATTGCTATAGAATCACCACGGGCAAGAAAAAGTCACGTGGGAACTCGAAGAAAAGATGAAAGAGAAATACCCTTCCCTTTTTGAAGAAGGTATGCAAATATCGGGACGAAATTTCTTGTTAGAGGGGTATGATGTAATACCCCAGATATTTCTTCCGTCGCTAAAATAAAAATTTAATTATTAATTAAGGCTTTGCACGCCTAAGTTAAGGATTTTCGATTCTAAGACTGACGGTGAAATCCGTTTCTGAAAATAAATTCCAGAAGTCGGTTGAACAACTACTGTATTAGGGTTTTCGCATCCGATAAAATTTTCGTTCGAAAACTCAGATCAAAAAACCGTCAGACTTTACATTCACTTTTTCTGCGATACGAGTCTACCGGAGAAAGTCAGTTTTTATTATTTTTTCGGGCGAATCTTGGATTGTCTTATCCCGACTTTTTATCGGATTTCGGAAATCGAAATATGCTTTCCGAGTAAGTAAAATATTTCTAATCTAGTGGTCGAATTAGATTTCGTCAAAAACGTAACCGCCTAGGGTTTTAATTTCTCGATTTTATTACGTCGTATTAGACCCGTAAACGAGATATTTCCGGCTAAAAATCCACAACCAAACCGCCTCCCAACCGCTACCTACACCCTTGTGAGTCATCACCTTTCTTAGATATTTCCTACTTTATGAAATTCTATCTCATTAACACCTCATCTCTCTCTTTCTCTCTTCTCTCTTGCCGCCTATCTCTCACTTTTCTCTCTTCTCTCTTTTGTTCTTCAATCTTCAAGTTTTATTCAAGTAGTTCATCATCTTCTACAACCATCGATCTTCATAGTTCAATAGTTTGTCGATCGATTTTGTTTCCAAGTCCATAATCCACAAGGTGAGAGTTAAAGTTTTATTTCCATCCAAGCAAAACTTCAATTCTTGTTATAACCGAAAATTTTAAAGGATTATAGGATGATGTTCTTAGTTTAATTCTTGTATATTTATGCTTATGATTAAGTTTTCATGGTTGAAATCAAATAAAAATCAAAACCCCTATTTACTTGAGAGTGCCGAAAATTTAGGGATGATGTAGTATGATGTTTTAATGTTATATCATGCTTAGAAATGGATTCCCATAGTTGAAATTTCATAAAAAGCACCCCCCCCCCCCACTTAATTCTTGTTATTACCGAAATTTATGAAAATATGTAGGTGAAGTTAAGTTCGATTTTTTAGATGATTGATTGGTGGATTTGTGTCCTATGTGTTGATAGATTGATGTATGAATTAATTGGTATTTTTCTAAAAATAGAAACCAAATAGTAAGAGAGAAAGAAGTGAGGATTTGATGTAGTATTTGTTATGATTTGTATGATGTGATGATATAAATGAGATGTAGTAAGTGTATAGATGATTATATAATTTAATTGGATTTTTCTAAAAATAAAATAGAAATCGTAAGAGAAGAAAAACCGACGATAAGTTAAGATTCGATAATAAGTTGAGTATGTGGTTTTCGTATTGGTAAATCTTGGTAGTTGAGGAACGTTATTGGAAAGTTTGAGCAAAATCGGAGAATGTTGAAATTTTAATAAGAGACGAAGAATCGTCGATAAGTTGAGATTGAATAATGATATAGGTTCATGGTTTGAATATTCGCTAATCTTAGTAGTTAAGGATCGTAATCGGAAAATTTGAACGAATTCTAAAGAAGTTGAAATTTTGGTAAGAGACGAGTAATCGAGTTTAATTGTCGATAGGAAAGTCAAATAAGGAAACTAATTTGATATCAATGATTGTTGTCGATTAATAAACGAGATTGTAGTTGACGATATTTCCATTCGAGAAATGAATATAGAAGTTTGAAATGGAAATTGAATTGTAATTTGGTTTAGTAATTGATTAGTCGAAAAAGGCGAGGAAATGCTCGTCGTTTGTTTAATCAAGAGACGTGAAGTATTCATGACAAAGGAACATGTGTCATGACTGTAAAAAGATAAAAAATTTCGTGAGCTTAAAGGTTGTATAGCATTGATCGAACCTAGGGAGTCGTGCGTCGAATTGTATGGGCACCTAGGGTTTCACTCGGACTGTTTTGCGATACGTTACGGAAACTATCATAACCTTTTTCTCGCTTAACGAAATCGAGATCCGTAAATTGGACAGTAAACTAGACATCCGTAGTTTTCTTTTGGTACCAAATTCATCCCCTGTTTCACAGAAATCTGTTCTGTATGAGCTCCAGAGTTACTGCGTTGTGCAGAAATTTTCCGAAACCTAATTTCTTAAGTTGAAATCTTTTTAACTTCGTTCCTTGTGAACTTCTAAGTCGTTATAAGTTATTGACTCCCGTTAATTAACTGACCTAAGTGTCGAGTAAAGGAACCGAGTTAGTTTCTAAACGAGATATGAATGAATCTCATTTCTTTGTTAATTAAAAGAATATAGTTAAAGTGCAAAGGCCTAAAAGTCATAAAACGAATTCGATTTCCTTTTCTTTTATCGTCTCGACCGCTTATTAAAGTTTGATTATTTGCGTTCAAAGGAGGAAGTCGAGTTTAGAAGATAGGACGGACGACAGAAGACGGAAGCTTTAGTCGTTCTGTAAATCGCCTAAGGTGGGCTTTTCTATATATCAAATCAAATGAGCGATGCTCGAAAATGTTTACTTATCACTTTATAACTGTGTTTTAAAGTGATTATCAAGGCATGAAAATATTTGTTTTATGTGAGTTCTTTTGTGCCTTTCTGAGTTAGCCAAAGGGGGTTAACTAATCGATCGGACCGCTGAGTTAACCGTAAGGGTTTTCCAGGATTTAGTGTACACGGTAGCCGGTGTGTGTGGTACCCTGTTGAGGGGTAGCCAGCCACGGTGAATAGAACGTGCACGGGAGAAGTATACTCTCCCCCAGCGTTGAAACAGAAGTTAGGCAAGTTGAACGTAACATCAAGTAAAGGTTTGGCCAAGCTATATTGTGAAAAGTGAAAGAAAATGTTTCGTAGGCACGGGTATTTTATGAAAAACCCCGATGCGCTATTTATCGAGATGTCTGATTTAATCTATATGTGCCCACTAAGTATGTTAATACTTAGCCCTGCATATGTTTTATAAATGTGCAGGTTGAGTGACGGGAGCGGCGGAGGTTGAGTAAGTGTTGAGTAAAGAGTTGTAATTAGGATGAAGAACTTGTGTCAAGCTTTACGCTTTCCGCTGCTAAACTCTTCTATTTGAGTTATTGTATATCTTTTTGTCTAAGTCCCGTTCAATGAACTTAGTGCCCTTTTGAACAACTTGTCGAGTGATCCTTCAAGGTCGACTCTCTTCCTTTTAATAAAGTCTATTCATAGATATCAGTTGTTGTTTATATTTGTCTGTTTATTTACCCCCGCTTCTTTAATCCAACCCCTAGTCGCACCCCGACTTTGCCGTCTCGGGATTTGGGGCTGTGACAGAACGAGACAGAAGGAGTATTAAATTAGTTAATTTACAGCGATATAATAAAATATGTTAAATTAGGTAATCTAAATCACATAAGGAAAATTTAAATCCTAATAAATTATTTTAATTCCTTATATATTATATTATATTATTGTTCTCAAATTAAATAAATATATAGTAGGGACATTATAGGCAAAACATATTTTGTAAACAATGCTCTTTTTTTATATTAGTATAGATGAGTATAAACATCTTATACTGTACACTATTTCAAGAATAAATTATTTAAATATAATTTAGTAATCATGAAATATTGCTACCCTTAATTTTTTTTTCTATTTTTAAATCAATTATACATGAGCTTCATCACGTCGTAGTGCGTAAATAGAAGATGTACGTAATCTCTCAACTAAGGACCATTCAGAAAAGAATAAAATCAAAATGAGTGTGTGGCATAACAAGTTAATTTGACTTTATAATGAAATTAAAAAATATACCGATATTTAAAATAGTTAGTATTAATATTATGCAATTTATAAAGTTAATTTTGTTTTACTTGATAATTTATAAAGTAATTAATTTGTCCAATGAATCCAACCTTTTATGAAAAGAGCTATACAATTTACGAAATAGGATTCAATTAGTTGAACACAATTATGATTAAGAATTATTCTTATATATATATATATATGTGTGTGTGTGTGTGTGTGTGTGTGTGTGTGTGTGTGTGTGTGTGTGTGTGTGGAGATGTGATCAAATAAAAACACATCTTATCTTAAAAAATGTATATGAATCTCCACCCTCTATTCTACAAATCATATGGTTAAGATTAGTCCCGCCTTTTTTAGTTATTTTAAAAGTTAAGGAGGGGTAAAACAGTAATTTAATAATTCACTTACCTTTTAATTGATAGCCATTGTTCACACATGCATATTAACGTATTTCCTTCCTCAGTTTTCAGCTCTCTTCTTCGAGATTTTCTGCTCAATTAGTTCACAATTTTGTTATTGTAATTCAGCCCATGCGCGATTGTTGTTATATTTTTTGATCTATCGCGATTATTCACCAAAAGTAAGTCTTAATTTCGTGAATTTTGCATCAATTTGAATTTCTTCAAAATTTCTATGTGTTTTTCATAAATCTGATTTTCAATTTTCTGTTTCTAGTTTGTTTATTTCTTTCGTCGATTAGCAAGTGAAATTCGGTTCTGAGTTGATTTGACCTCGAAATTATGGTGAATTCCACAGGTAATATCGATTTTTACCTTTCATTTTTGTAGAAATTTCTGGGGCTTTGATGTTTTGCTTATGCGTTGGTTTCGTTATTATGGTTTGATTGTTTTATGTCTTCTTTTCTATTATTTAGTTGATTAGTTTTCTTACTTTGCTTGAATTGTGTATTAATTTATTGTTACTTTACTTGAATTAGTTGAAAAATAGAAAAAGATTGTTGAATTTGTACTGTTTGTGTTGTTGCTGTTGATAAGTTATTTGTTGTAACTAATGAGTTAATTGAAAAGATTTGAAAAAACACATGTATACTTTGTTTAAAAATTGTAAATCTGTTATGACCTATTTTATTTAAAGTGTGTTGAAATGTGTTGCATGTCTTTAATCAGAATTATGCAACTCATAATTATGTGTGGTGCATCTATACTCAGATTTGTTTAAATTTGAAAGTTGTTGTTGTATTTAAACTTTAATGTTTGGGGGTTGTTGTATGATTTAATTTGTATATGCAAGGTTGGATGTGCTGCATCTAACTTAAATCTATTTATTGTGTTATGTTTTGAACAGATCTTTGTACCCAATTGGGCAATGATGTTAGTTTGCAAGATAAATCTGAGCTTTATGTTCCTGAGTGTAGTGATGATCTTAATCCTCGTGTTGGGCAGTGTTTTAAAACTTTGGAACATGGTATTGAGTTTTACCAAGTATATGGTGGTGTTTGTGGGTTTGAAATTCGACATGCTAACATAACCAAGGTTGATGGTGTAGTGAAGCTTAGATATATCTATTATAATCACGAGGGTCAAAGTAGTAGTTCTCTTGCAGATGGTTCTAAAAGACGAAGAAAAAGAATGTCTGCTAGGTTTGATTGCATGGCACGTGTAGTGTTTAAGCATTTGGAAAATCAAGTTTATGTGATTACTCTGTTCAATGAGGGTCATAGTCATCCTCTTGTATCAGATGGTTACAAACAGTTTATGAAAGTCAATAGGCGTTTAACTTATTGCCATAAATCTTTCATTCTGACTTGTGTTAGATCAAACATAGGTCCGATGAAGTCATTTCATCTTTTTAAGGAATTATTTGGAAGTTACGGGAATGTGGGTTGTAGTGCTAATGATTTTAGGAACTTCACTCGCGATTTACATGCTCATGTTCTTGGTGTTGATGCTCAGATTGTGTTGAACAAACTCCAGTGGAAGAGAGAGTTCTGCCCTGGTTTCTGCAATTACGTTGATGTTGATGATGAGAACAAATTAAAGAGATTGTTTTGGGTTGACAAGTTTTCTATTGAGAGTTATAACTTGTTTGCTGATGTTGTCTCATTTGATGCGACTTATTCAACCAACAAGTAAGCATTCCATCCATTGAGTTTTTATACTTTTATTCTGATTTCATTATTCATATCTTATGTTTTTGTACCTTGTTTTTTCATTTCAGGTATAACCTCATCTTTACTCCCTTGTGTGGTCTGAAGCTGGTTTTTGTACCAGGTATAATCATGGTAGGTGTGTGACATTTGCAGCTGGTTTATTGTTGAACGAGGATGTTGATTCTTACACTTGGCTTTTTGAAAAGTTTGTTGACTGCATGGGTAAGAAGATGCCAAGTTTATTGATTACAGATCAAGATCCAACTATCAAAATAGCACTGGGTAAAATCTTTTCTTTGCCTACTACACGACATCGTTTTTGTATGTGGCACATTATGCTTAAAGTAGCTGATAAAATATTTTTGTCTTTTGAGAGAAGATGAAGTGTTTTGTAAGAAATTCAATGATCTTGTGTGGTCTGAAGTTGTTGAGCCTATTGTTTTGAAAGATCAGTGGTAAGAAATTATTGAAGAGTTTGATTTGTTGGATAACAATTGGTTTTCAGTCGTGTTTGATCTTCGATTTTTTTGGATTCCTGGATACTTGAAGGATTTTGCTTTAGGTGGTTTGTTTCGTACAACATCCATGTTGGAGAGTGAGAACAGTTTCTTCCGTAGGTACTGGAATAGACATGCAAATCTGATAGAGTTTTTTATGCATTTTGGAAGTGTCATTGATTCTCAACGACATGTGCACAAACAGTTAAGAAGTGTAGATGAGTCTTGTTTTCCAAAGCTTGAGACGAAGCTACCAATTGAGAGACATGTTGCTTCTTTCTATACTTTTCATGTGTTTTCTGAGGTTCAAAAGGAAATTATCAGTGTTGTGAATCGTTGTTGCATGTTAAGTATGAATTGTGAAGCTGATTCCAAGACATATGAGGTCTCTGATTTGGTTGTTGGCAAATTTACGGTTGTGCACAACGTCTTAGACGATTCACTCAAGTGTAGTTGTAATAGTTTCTTACAAAATGATTGTTATGCCAGCATATGTTCTTTATCTTGAAGAATATAAGTTTTCAAAGGATTCCATATATGTATTTATTGAGAAGATGGTCTAAGACAACATGTTCTGAGTTTCTGAAATTTGGTGACTCGAGTTGTTATGCTTCTTCTAATCATGATCAGCAAAGTCTTCTCAACAGCCAGTTATATTCTGAGATCTACAAATGTCTAGGATCAGCTATTGGTAATGTTCATCTTATATCTGATTTGTTGTAGGATTTCAAGGTTCTAACTGAAAAATATAGCAAAGCTTGTCAAGGTAGCTCGTCATCTGTTTTTGGAAAGGAGAAGGTTTTTAACAACCTTTATGGTTGTACAATTCCAAATTCCATCTCGGTCCACCCTCCGGATCCAGTTAAGACAAAAGGAATTGGAAGTAGATTGATTTCAAGAAAGGAGGCAGTAATACGAAAGGCAAACAAACCAAAGAGAAGATGCAGCAATTGTAAACAAATGGCAAATCACGATGCTCGGAATTGTGACAGGGAAAAGAAATAGTGAATTTGCAATGTTATCTTGACATTCTTGCTTTTTATGTTTATGTTTATGTTTATCATGAATTTGCAATCACGATGCCCGAGTAGTTTATGTTTTGCATTTGGAACAATCTTCATTTGTAATTTTATGTTTCGATATCTTTTCTATCTTTATACACTTTGTTAATTTCAGTAACTTTGTTTTTTGTTTTGAGAATTTGATTACATCCAGTATTTCTGTATGAAATATTATTTCATATGCGCCATATGCTTATTATAGAAGCACCACATGCTGATGAGAGATGCAACATAAATTATATATTGTATTATTTATGCATTAACAAGTGCATTACTCAGTTAATAATACATTATAATTGATGATACAAATCAATTATATTTCTTCTTTTAGGTTTTGACAAACATTTTTTACTTTTTAATGTTTTTTCATAAGCAGTCTTTGTGTACCACAAATTATTCCCATATGCATCATATAACTTTGACACATGCACCATACTGTTTTTTCATATGCATAACTTAAAATATACTTGATTATTTACATAAACACAACAATGGATGCACTAATACTCATTTTTTAATAGATCAACACTAAATTTAAACCAAGTCATGTTGTCAAGGATACATCTGAAGCAGATATAATATTCAATATAATACAATAAAACAACATATCATATTAGCCTTAAAATTAAGTTTTAATAAAATACTTCAAAGTCAAAAACTGAAAATAACAAGTATTTGCATAACAAATGTCTAATACTTTCAAAACATTGTGCAAGTAGCAGGAACCTCTTCTCTCAATCTAACAGCCAACTCTGTGGATTAAATTTTTTGTTCATACATGTTTCTTTGTAGTAGTACTCTGCTTCCAATCTCATTCTTTCTTGCAATGTGTTCTTCTTGCAGTTAATAATATATGCACAGTATTTAACTCTGAGCATCTTCATCTGTTTCTCTGATCTTTGTTATCCCTGTTCTCCAGCTTTTGATAGGCTCTCCCATAAATGTCTCCTTATGCCTCATTACATATATTCCACCATCAACCTTATTTTCATTGTCCCCCCATTTCATGTTCAAGATGCTGAATGTTGCATTCTTCAGGGTCTTGACTTTTGATTTCATATTCCTTTCCACCATGTAACACATAAAAGCTTGCTTCTGCAGTATGCAATCCCTTATTAATCAACAATGGAACTTTTAAGTGATATTGAACACATACTCTACCAAAATCCAACCTCTCATATTCTACACAAAAGCTTTATCAGACTTGCATATGCGAACAATATGAGATATCCACATGCACCATCAACTATACACACGTGGACAATATGAAGTACTCACATGCATCAAGCTTCACACAATTAAGTTACATCCACAAATCATAGTTCATGTGCTCCACACCTAACTATTAGGTGCACCATTCTAAATAAATACATGCAACATATTCAATCCTAAATTCAAAAGCTTTCAATTGACCTTATACTGATCTAAAACAATCTCAAATGCATCATTCTCAAATTTTAGATGCAACAAAGTTTAATGATATAAAAATACCTAAATATATGATGTTAATATGCATCAAATTAAATGATTAGATACACCACATTTAGGTTTTATCATTCAAAGTAATCAACTAAGATGAAACACAATAATTTGATTAGACTTTTCTTAATAAATAAGATTTTTCAGACTCTTCAATTAGTTTCACTATAGTTTTAAGTCATGTTCAACACATACTCTACCAACATCCAACCTCCCATATTCAAACAACATGAGATATTGTAATACCCCGAATCTTCATAACTCTAATTGATTGTCTTAAATGTGATTACATGTGCTTGAGTGCTTTTGAAGTGTTATTATATGTGATTATGTGTGATTCGGTGTGATAAAAATTTCCGAGAATAAATTTTCTCGTGAAATTACCAAAATGCGCCTAAAGGGCAAAATTGTAATTTTCTCATTTCGACAACTCGAAACGAATATGTGAAGAGTTATATGAGTTTAAGAATGTGAGATTTAGTATGAGTTCGAATTTCGGATAATTTCGAGACAGTTGACTTTTTTATGAATAGTAACTTTGATCGGAAAAGTCAACCCTCGGTCAACGAACCTCGAATTCAGTTTAATAAGTGTCATTGGAATCTAAAATTTATTTTAAGATCAATGATACAAGTTTGAGAATTTTCTGAGATCAATTGAGTCGAGTTCGAATTTAATTTTTGAAGACGTATCAAATATGCATAGTAACTCGTCACGACTTTTTACGACCTTTTCGTTAGTCGGAATTTGCCTATAAAACTTAGGTGTTTTCGAATCTAAATTTTATTCTGTGATTAATGATGCAAGTTAGAGAAAAATCTGAGATCTATAAATCGAGTTTTGAGCTATTTTGAAACGGAGACGAATGCGCACGATAGAGATTTCCGACTTTCTTCGTTATTTGATATTTATATATGAAAGTTGGGTGTTTTAGAACTGATAAATTATTTCGTGAGTAATGGTACGAGTTAGAGTGGACTCCGATGACTAGAAAGTACCGAGAAGAGGGATTAAAGTTTAACGTTAAAGAGGGATATATTATACGGATGAAATCTTTTCTTCCGGGAATTTTTATCTGATAAAAATTGGATTATTCTCTCCCCATACCAGCCAGCCGACTTCTCCCTCCTCTCATTACTTATTCCACTCTCAACTTGGCAAGTGAGACACACTCTCTCTCATTCTCTAAATTTCCTACACAACACCTCTCTCTCTCACTACAAACTCTCTCTCCCAACTCTCTCTAATTCGGTCATCACTCCCACTCCTTCAACCTCCATGGCTGCTGTCACATGAAGCTCCAAAGCTTCAATTTCTTCATCAACAAAGCTCAAGGAAGGAGTTAGGAAGTATAAGAGATCAAGTTTCCATCCTTATTTCTTCAAAAATCCAAGTAAGAGCAATATTTCTCTTCCATTTTCTTCCATGGACAGCTGCTGCTTTTCAAGCTCATAATCACCATGTTTTTCCTTGATTCAAGCTTTAAAAGAATCAAGAAGTATCGAGGAGTCAAGCTCTAATCCTTGTTTCTTCCAACTACAAAGTCAAAACAAAAATTTCCTCCTTTTTTCTTCCTTGAAGCTGCCGATTTTTCTTCCTCATCATAAGCTTCGATTTTTCTTCAAGGAAACCAAGGAGGGAAAGCTAGAGTTGCAAGGAACGAAGTAGAGATTGTCGATTAAGAAAGAATTAGTAAGAACTAATCTTTAAGCTTAAGAACTTCAAGTTTTTCTTCTTTGCCATGATCGAAATATATGAGTATGCTAAGACATAAATTGAGCTTTGAGTTTTTTAGTATGAATCCATGAATAAGCATGCCTTCCATGCTTAGAGAAATAAGAAGAAAAATTCCATGATATATATAGCTTACGGTTTTATGAAGAAAAGAAATAAGATTTTTCATGTCTTGAGTGATTAATTGATTTTGACGATCTCTATGTGTTCTAAGAATATATCTAAGTATGTTAAAATAATTAAATCAAGAAAATAAATACATATGCATGAAAATATGAAGAAATCGAAGGTTTATGCCTTAAGAGTGAATTTTTGTGTTTTGAATGATTTCTTAAGTTTGATGCTTGATATGAGATGCATGATGATATATAAGCATGATTGAATGAAAAAAATGAAGAAATAAACATTAAAACATGAAGAGGAATTTTGGAGAAGATGATGAATAGTAACTTTCAATTTTTGATATATGAATTTTATGCTTGATTTGATGATGGAATAAATTATTCAAGTATAAATAAGCATGAATCTATGATTTATTTGAGAGTATGAGTTTATTTGAAATTTTTATGATGAGGACCGAATTTATTATAAAAAAAATTAGATTTATTATTCTTATGGTTTATTTGATAATTTGATGGCTTAAAATGAAATTAGTGAAGAACTATGGATAAAAACACCATCAAAAGAGAGAAATGAATTTTTATGCTCAAAATAAAAAATTTCAGCCCTTATGTATTTATAAAAATTGGGAATTTTAATTCCTACGAGTATGTAGAAGAATTGATGTTATAAAAATGAAATTAGAGATGAAGTGAGTATAAGATTAAGAGGAATTGGAGAAATAAAACCTCAATCTCAAGATATAAAAATTTCGAACCAAAAACAAGTGAAAAGAAATTGTGCTTTTGAGTTCCTATGCACAAATTTACAAATTAAATGAGAAATAATAAAATTCAAATTATTTGGAGTAGGATTATATATTAAAATCAAGAGATTGATCATCAAAAGGGAAAACCCCAAATAAATCAAAGCCTTGAGATTAAAAAGAGGAATTTTTATGATTTTGAGCATAATGAGATAAATTTGATTAAGAAAAATGAAATTAGAATTTTTCTAAGTTCAATAGAACTTTGAATGAATAAATTTGAGTAAGAATTTATATATTTCCAAATAAATCGAAGTATATATGAAAATGAAAGTGGGAAATTTTGATTTAGAGCTAATATAAAGCAGTTGATGTTATAAGTTATCAATTAGAGTAATTTTGAGCATAATAGAACTTAAAATTATTGAAAAAGAACAAGTATAAAAGAAATTCATTAGTGCAGAAAATTTCAAGAAGAAATTGAGGAGAATTTGTTGAGTAAAAGATGTAATTGATGTTATTAATATGAAATTGAGAGAAAAACAAGTATATTAGCCACTTGGATCGCTAAATTTAGAGTTTGCATGAGAATGTTATGGAAAAGTCAATAATTTTCTAATTAAAAGTTGACTTACGAGAATTTAAGTGAAAGAAAATAAACTAAAGAGTGTACGAGCTAAAATAAATAAATAACGAGTGTTGGGAAATTTATTAAAGTTTTGATTGATTCCAAAACCAACTGACCCCAACCGAGTAGATGTTGCCAGATCCTAATGTTAGCAGTTAGGCTCGCTGTTTGAGCATTGTTAAGATTTTATCTTTACAGGACTCCAGCTGAAGACGGCAACAAGGCTTCACTCGGATAGATCATTAGTTGTGAGGAAGACAACTGAGCGTTCATCATATGAGAAGTAGAAAGGGGGAAGAGAACATCAGATGAAAGAAAGTCATCTGAGCGTTCAAACCCAACTGATCAGATACAAGGAAGACAACTAAGCGTTCAGATTCAGAACATCAGTTGTAGGACCTGAACCAAGAAGATCAACAGCTTGAAGTTCAAAGTCAGCTGAGAGTTCACATGTTCAGATAGAACATCAGCTGAAGACCAATCAGATGAAGATCAGACTACTCAACCGACTATCAAGTGTTGGAGGTCAAAGGTTAAGATTTGAATTTCAAATCAGGAAGTCATGTGAAGGTTTGACTCTCTGTCATTACTTCATTTGGCCCAACACAAGGCTGTCTCAGATGGAAAGCAGAAGCACGCAGTTGCCAAATTCGGAAAGTCTGCAGAGATGAGAGACAAGCCATCGCTATCAAAGAACAAAGATCAACAGCTCTTCCAACGGCTAGTTGATTCTCTCCGCCTATAAATAGAGGTCTTCATTCATTCACCACGACTAAGGGAATACGAGACAGATAAGTGAGAAGAGATATTCAAGCGAAAGAACAACTTCATTCTGCACTCAAGCAAAACCTCTAAGAACATCATTAGTTGAGAGTTCTATGAGTTAGATTCTGTCCTTGTAGTTTTTTTTTATCCAACCTTGAGAACATCACTTTTTGAGAGTTCGTAAAGTGTTAGATCTTAGCTCACTTCTTGTTCGAGCTATTTAGTTGGAACCCCATCCTCTCTTTCACCTGAAAAGGTTTTAGGATCCTACTCTTCCCGTAACTGAGTAGATAGGTCGATTAGTACCCGAAAACTAATTTGTAAGGTTGATAAGTACCCGTAAACTTATCTCAACAGTTGCAAAGCCCGCGTAAGCTTTGTGGTTTGTCCAGAAGAACTTGGACTGAGTTGTGTGGACTCACAACTCCCCATGGACGTAGGAATTCTCTCCGAACCACGTTAAATCTTTGTGTGTTGTGTTTATTTTCAGTTATCTTATTGCATATTCAACTGACTAACTAACCTGCATACAAACTACATTCTTCCATCTCAACTGTCTTGGTTATTGACCAACCCTGCACTTAAGCGTGAGTTGATTTTATACGAGTTAATTTCCACCACTTTCCGCACAGCACATCACTTCCAACCGAGTGTTTCTTACTCGGTTGTGATTCCAACTGAGTTGCATTACTCGGTTGAGTTATTTTTAGGGGGTTATTTTTAAAAAGTTTTATCTGGTGTATTCCCCCCCCCCCCTCCCATACACCAGAACTCGTATCGGGACCATCAAGTGGTATCAGAGCAGTGGTTCAAAAGACTGTTGACTCTGTTTCACAAGGTGTGAATTCGAGGTGTTTTCTTCAGTGGTCAACTGAACAGATCTTTTTATCACGCTAGTGCATATTTGCTTGCATATTTCTTCTGTTGTTGTGTGCAGATGGATGTCAAGGACAAGATCGTGGTCATGTTCTCGGTTGTGAACTATACATCCTGGAGAACTCGAATGAAGAAGATCTTACTGTCAAAGCATCATCGGATGCAACAAGTACTCACATCCGGACCGATCATCATCAGAGAAAGAATCACTCGCACTCCTACAAATCCTAACGATGGGGATGCAACTGTGGAGCTAGTGGAGAAGAAGCCAGAAGACTTCACTCCAGAGGAAGCCAAAGTGAGTCAGTTGGATATCTGGGCTCAGAGCACGATCATGTCCACTGTTGGACAAGATTATCTTCCTTGGACAGAAGAATGCGAGACTGCCAAAGAGATGTGGGATATCTTGGCTTCGCTAAGTGAAGGAAGCGACGAGACAAAGGAGAACAAGTTCTCACATGCCTGCCAAGATTTCGACAACTTCTGTCTGAGAACTGATGAAACAATTGATCAGTTAGAGCTCTGGTTCATGGACATCATCAGAAGGATCCAGTCCATCCGAAGAGGAAAATATACTTTGAGAGAAATCAACCTCAAAGTATTACAAGCTCTACCAGCTGAGTGGGATACTTTCACCAATATCCATGAGAGCCGAGCTGACTTTGGTGAGATGGGAACTGAAAGATTGTTCTCTATTCTGAAGGGAAATGAGTACAAGATGAACCGACGAAGATCAACTCAGTCCTCGGTTCAGACGAGTCGACATGAGGATGTTGGTTCAGCCACAAAGTCAGTAGCGCTCCGAGCTGACTATTCAAAGCCGCGAACATCAAGGCCAACAAGATCAGCGGACACAGCTGCGAATGAGCCAAGCAGGGAAGAGCTACAACAGAACATAGCCGCCCTGTCAAAGAAGCTAGCTGACATGGACACTCGGTTCGGGAAATACAAGAGGTTCTACAAATCTAACCGAACTCGAGATAACTCAAAGCCTGTGACTAACGGTTGCTTTGAATGCGGCAAGGAAGGACATTTCAAAGCAGATTGTCCAGACCTCTCGAAGAAAGAGAGAGAAGCGTTGAGGGCCAAGCAAGCTGGAAAGAATAAGATCATGGTTGCAGAAGAAGCAGCTGATGACATGGACATCTTCACTGACACTGAAGATGAGGATGAGCTGACTTCCACCAACAACGCTATCAGTCAGGATCAATGCCTCATGGCAATTGGAACCGACCAAAATGATACTGAGGTACACTCTAGTCCTACTAATTTGAATTCTTCCATTATTTCTAACATGCAGGAAACACTGGATGAAGAGTTGGAACCCTCCTGGAGTGACTTTCAAGAACTCAGTGAGGAACTTCATCAGCAATCGGTTGAGTTTAAGAGTCTTCAAGAACAGTTCTCCAAACTTGAAGAATTCATAACCGAAAAGGACGAACTGATCAAGAGTCAAACTGAAGAGATAGATAATCTCAAAAGTCAACAGAATGCGGTCAACCGAACTAATGCTCCAATTGATGAGGAGTTGACGAAGCAGATCAAGGAGCAGCAAGATCAGTTGAAAAATCAAGAGGCTCAGATCGACCAGCTGATAAAGAAGTCAGACGGACAAACAGAGCATATAGCTGTCCTCCTCAAGGAGTTGCAAACTGAGAAGGACAACTTAATAAAGCTATATCAGTCATTCAAGATCATCGAGAATCTTATCAGTTACAGCCGACAGATGGATGACGTGTCAGGACTCGGTTATGATGTGATCAAGGATACTGGAATCCCTCCAGCGACCTTCATCAAAGCTATGGAAGTCAAGGTTGTCGAACCTAACACAGTTGAACCTGTATCTCCCCAAAGTAATCCAACCTCCACCTCTTAGCAAGCTCAACCGACCAAGGGAACCACAACTGAGAAGGGAAAAAGAGCAGTGGATGTAGGACAGAACGTTCCATCAGTTGGGACATCAACCGAGGGGGAATGTTCCAAAAGTCAGAAGAGAAATCAGAGGCGTCGGAGACACAATCGAAACCGAACTCAGAACCAGAACCAACCTCTGAATCAACCTCAGAGTCAACATCAGAAAGAATGGAACCGACCGCAGAACCAACAAGGATCCAACCATCTGAATCAACAGCGGTTCCATCATCAGTTCAACCAAAGGTTCCAACCAAGTCAACCAATAAGGAACAGGTCGAACAGCTGGAGATATTCATGCCACAACATGAACCACCAACAGGGCATGAACAGCTATAGACAACATTCAGGGAGTTGGAATTCAAATCAGCCACAAAGATTCAAACATGGCGTCCGACCTCACAGACAAATTCAACAGGATAAGAATCGCCATCAAAACAGGGGGAAAGCCTCTCCTCCAAAAGCTCAGAATGGAAGAAATCCAACTCCTCCCAAGAAACAGAACATCACTGCTAACAACAAGCCTAAGGATAACCGAGGTGTTGTTATAGTTGATGATGAAGGAAAAGTGATCTGGAATGTTAAATCCATCCGAGTATACAGGGAAAAGTGACTAACAGATCCAGGGGGAACTGGTTCTAACCCTCCAGGACCCAACTAAAATTGGGGACCTAAGCGAGTTTCTCTGTGCAGGAACAGGAGAAACAGCTAAGGAAGAATAAAGCGTCAACAACAATGTGGGTGATGGATAGTGGATGCTCGAAACACATGACAAATTTGAAGGATTTGCTTGGAAGTTTCGTGGAGAAAGAAGGTCCATCAGTTACTTTTGGTGACAACTCAAAAGGTTACACCAGAGGTTACGGTACCCTTGAAACCAATCACGTATTGATTTCCAATGTTTCTTATGTTGATGGATTGAAGCATAACTTGCTCTCCATCAGCCAATTCTGTGATAATGGTTTCTCTTTCAAGTTTGATGCACAGGGTTGCAGGGTTAAAAATGTCGGATCAAAGCAGGTCATATTGTTGGGAAATCGATCGCCAACTGGAAATGTCTACTATGCTGATCGGAACAGTAGTCCTCCTGACACCAGCCTGTTATCAAAGAGCAGTTCAGATGTAAGCTGACTGTGGCACAAAAGGCTCAACCATCTGAATTTCAAGACTATGAACCGACTTGGCAGACAAGAACATGCAAAAGGCATACCAAACCGAGTGTTTTCAACAACACATATCTGCAATGCATGCCAGTTGGGAAAGCTCGCTAGATCCTCCTTCAGGTTGAAGACAACTCCCTCAACCGACCGAGTGTTATAGCTGATCCATATGGATCTCTTTGGGCCAGTCACACCAAAAAGCATGAATGGTAACGAGTATACACTTGTTGTAACTGATGATTATTCTAGATACACGTGGACCATTTTCATGCGACACAAGAGTGAAACCCGAGATGAGCTACCCAAGATAATGGATCGGATATCAAACCAACAAGAGATGAAAATCATTTCCATCCGATCAGATCATGGAACCGAGTTTCTAAATGAAACCATCATCGAGTACTGCGAGAAGCATGGAATTACGCATCAGACATCAGCTGCGCGTACTCCGCAACAGAATGGAGTAGCTGAGCGAAGGAATCGAACGCTGAAGGATGCAGCTACATCCATGTTGACAAGCTCAGCTCTGCCAAAGAGATTTTGGGCTGAGGCCATCAACACAGCATGCTACACCCAGAACCGGTCCCTTCTAACCAAGCGGTTGGGAAAGACACCATACGAGCTATGGAGACGCAGGAAGCCAGATATTTCATATTTTCGTGTTTTTGGTTCTAAGTGTTATATTCACAACAATGGGAAGACTCAGTTGAAAACTTTTGATGCCAAGGCTTTGAAAGGCATATTTCTTGGATATGCTGCTCGGATCAAGGCTTATAGAGTTTTCAACAACAGCTCTCGTGTTGTGGAGATAACACCACATGTTAGTTTTGATGAATCTACTTTTGAGTGCAGGGAACAGGCTAAAGGATAACAGGCTGATCCACAAGTTCCACCTGCTCTCACCAGATCGCAAGTATTAAGGGAAAAGAATCTAGCTGAACCATTGGTATGGGCAACCGAGGATGATGATACATACTCCTCTGAAGATGAATGCAAGGACCCCAGCTCATCTCAAGGGGGAACTCCAGCTGATGTCACTCCAACTGCATCAGCATCCGAAGCCCAACCAAGCCCGGTTCAAAATGTTATCAATGATGAGGATCCAGACATAACAACTGATAAATCACCAGCTCAGAAGAGTCCGGTATCTCCCACAGCTCAGATCACGGAACAGCTACAGTTGGAAGAAGAAGGAAGACGCAACCGAAGATGGTATGAAGATCATTCCACTGACAACATCATCGGAGATCCAACCGAAGGTGTACGTACAAGGAGCAGAGTTGCGATTCCAGATTCAACCAAGGAAGATTCCAACACTTATGCCCAATATGCTGAGGAGCTGGCAGTTCTTGAAGAGTTCGAGCAAGCAGGAGATGTTGCCATAATTTCTTGTTTCGTAGCTGATGTGCCAGAACCGAAGAATGTTGTGGAAGCTCTCAACTGTGTTTACTAGACAACAACCATGCAAGAAGAACTGAATGAATTTCTACGCAACTGTGTATGGGAGTTGGTAGAAAGACCAAATGGTGTCAAAGTCATTGGATTAAAATGGATTTTCAAAAACAAGAGAGACGCCATTGGATTCATCGTGAGGAATAAGGCAAGGTTGGTAGCTCAGGGTTATTGCCAACAAGAAGGAATCGACTTTGAGGACTCATTCGTGCCAGTTGCAAGGCTAGAAGCCATCCGAATCTTTCTAGCCTATGATGCATTTCACAAGTTCAAGGTCTATCAGATGGATGTAAAGTGTGCCTTCCTCAACGGTGATATCAAGGAAGATGTATATGTTGAACAGCCTCCCGGTTTTGAAACTGGAGATGGAAGAGTGTACAAGTTGAAGAAAGCAATCTATGGCTTGAAACAAGCACCCAGGGCTTGGTATGACACTCTTTGTGGTTTTCTTCTGAACTCGGGGTTCAAACGAGGGTCAGTTGACAAAACCCTGCTCACCATCAAAGTTGGAGAAGATATACTTGTTGTGCAAATCTACGTCGACGACATCATATTCGGTTCCAAGTCGGAGGAGCTGTGTGAAAAATTCTCAAATCTCATGAAGGAGAAGTTCGAGATGTCGATGATGGGCGAGATGAACTATTTTCTTGGACTTCAAGTGAAGCAGTCACCAGAAGGGATATTCATCAATCAGTCCAAGTATACAAAGGAGCTCATCACCAAGTTCGGATTGCAGACAAGTAATACCACAAGGATCTCGATGAATACTAACTGGAAGATTGAACCTGGAACTGAGGGAAAGCTTGTGGATGCTAGTAAGTACAGAGGGATCATTGGTTCTTTGCTATATCTAACCGCCAGTCGGCCAGACATATCTTACGCAGTTGGAGTGTGTGCCCGGTTCCAAGTTCAACCGAGGGAAGCTCATATGTTGGCAGCAAAGAACATCATCAAGTATCTGAAGGGAACTGTAAATGTTGGGTTGTGGTATCCAACCGACGACAACATCCAACTGACTGGATACTCAGATGCAGATCTAGCCGGAGATCGGTTGGACAGGAAGTCCATATCTGGACACTGTCAGTTCATGGAAAGCAAGCTAGTTTCGTGGTTCTCCAAGAAACAAGCATGTGTTGCCACTTCTACAACAGAGTCAGAGTACATGGCTGCCGGAAGTTGTTGCATGCAAGTATTGTGGCTCAAGCAACAGCTGAGAGACTATGAAGTTGCAACTGGACAGGTTCCCATTCATTGCGATAGCTCAAGTGCCATTGCTATCTCTTTGAATCCTGTTCATCACTCTCGGACAAAGCATATTGACATCCGACATCATTTCATCCGAGACCATATTGAGAAGAAGGACGTATCCATGGAGAAGATTCCAACTGAGATTCAGAGAGCAGATATCTTCACCAAACCTCTAGCCGAAGCACGGTTCAAGATGTTATGTGATCTACTTGGATTGTTGGATCCATCAGATGAGGAACCAGCTGAGGTGAAGAGATAGATATCCATTTGAGGGGGAAGCTCAGATGAAGAGGGAATCTCAGATGTGGATTGCCAACCGAAGACATCAGACGTCAGCTGAACAGACGAATTCGAGTCAGCTGATGGTATGCTGCAACGTTGGATCAGACGTCAGCTGAACAGACGAACTCGAGTCAGCTGATGGTATGCCGCAATATTGGAACCCAGCTGATTCCGACATCAGCTGGCAGGTAACATTTATGGCTGAAGGTGTTATGTTCTTAAATGAGAATGTTTGAAATAAATTCAAACATTCCTGAGCAAGTCAGTTACATTAAAATAGCCATCATGTCGCATTAAATGTAAAGTACGGCTGAACATCTATAGCCTACTTTATAGTGCGACTGGGCTGACAAGAAAAACTGTACACCTTCTCACGCGCGGGTTGGAACTCGGTGCATGACGTCAAGTCAAAGATAGTCAACAGTCGCGTGATCTCAGCCGTTGATGGATTCGCGCCATTGAACCCTAGCCGTCGATCTCTACCGAGTCAAAAACCTATAAATAGCAGAAAATCAGGAAGTGATCTCTTACCTTCCTCATTCGTGTTTATCTGCAGTTACTATTCATCATCTTCCCAGATTTTGTCTAACCGTTTTCTGCAATGATTTTCCTTCCTATATATATATATTCACAGTGATACTTAAATGGCTCCCAAAAACAAGAAAATGGCTTCTTCCGGACCCTCTCTTTTCCCCACCTCGTATGAAAAATCGTTCAACCTGCTCGTTTCAAAGATTCACTTCGAGCAGATTCTTTCCGATAACGAATTGGAGTCGCCGATGTTGGCTTCCCTTGCAAATACTCTCAGGGAGAATGGGCTCCTGGAATGGGCGAAGCTCTACCCCATCCACCTGCTCAGGCGACAGGTCGGAGAATTTTATGTAAATTTGCAGTCGTCCATCGACAGCAGAGAAGGAGTTACAACGGAGGTCTCCTGTTGGCAACGCGACGTTCCGGCCAGAACTATTCGCCGTGTGTCTTTCCCCATTGCAGTTTCCAACGTCCTTCGCCACGTCATTCAAGTAAACCACACCGCCACGGAATTTCTTGAAAATATAACCGACGAGCAAGTCGATGAGTTTCTGGAGAATGCTCTGATCACGCCGGAGAGGTTGAGGAGCAATATGCAAAGGACGAAATTGAAGCCAGAACATCGACTCTTGTTTGATGTTGTGTCGAAAGTCGTGTTCGGCTACAGCGGAGCATTCGGCGACATCAGCCGACCAAAGCTTAAGCAGTTGATGGCTTTGGAGCACAAACATGAGATCAACTGGTTCCAATATTTTCTGAACCAGTTGACATTGGAGAAGCAGAAGATCTCCGAGACCATAACCGACTCAGGGGAGAGACTGTTGAGTGTCAAGGGAACGCTCAACTTCGGTTGCAAGATCTCAGCTCTGATCTTGATCGCAACCGAGGGTCGGAATATGGTCTGGGAGGATTGCGAAGAAACCCCAGTGAAGAGGTTGATGCTGTTCCCAACAGCGAAGAAGGCGCAGGAGGTGCTTAGGAGTGTATATACTCCTAAGGAGAAGAAAGATGCTGCGAAGACTGCTGAACCCACAGCTGAGGAGGTACCAGCTGTCAGTCGCCCCACAAAATCCAAAGTTGAACGCCGACGCAGGGCTGAGTCGGAGACAGAGAAGGCGGAGGAACCTGCCCAGAAGAAGTTGAGGGTGAGGTTCAAGAAGACGGTTGAGGTGCCAGCTGAAGAGCCAACTAAGGTGCTAGCTGAAGAACCAGCTGAGGAGCCAGTTGAGGTACCAGCTGAGGAGCCAGCTGAGGAGGAGGCGCCAGTTGAGACGGCACCTGCTGAGGAGCCATCCGAGTCAACCCACTCAGCTGAGGCAGCTGCTTTCCAAATCGTTCCTCGAGCTGCTGATGAGGCTGAAGGGATGGAGACGGACGTGACTTCGGATGCTTCTTCCTCCTCTGAGGACATTGAAGACGCTCCAACCTCCCCCACGGCAGGAGTTGATGTCATACCGCCCCCAAAGCCTCTTGCTCACTCAACTGAACCACAGCCAAATATTCCGAGCTCATTGCTCGATGCCAACATTGTGACCGCTCCTTCGGCCAGTGTTGAGGAACCGATTGAAACCCCCCTCCCAACTGAATCTGATATTCCGAGCTCCCAGCTCGATGCCGATGTTGTGACCGATTCTTTGGCCAACATTGATGAAACATTTGAACCGCTACCATATAATCTATCCCCCTCCCCAATAGACGATGAAGCTGATCGCCAGGCAGTCGCGTTGGAACACGAAGGCAAGGTGGCCTACTGTTTCCAAAAGCTGATTGGGATGTTCCCAGAAGCTCGTGACATGCCCATCTTCGCAACTCTTGGAACCGAGCTGTTGTACCAGTTCAACCTGATCTTCAGTCACTGGTACGTGAAGGAAGACACAATCAGGGTACACAGCTGGGACAGACTAAAGGCGGATGAGTCTCGCATCCGAGACTATTTTAACTATACAAACCTGGAAGTGGCCTACAACAACAAGGTGGCCCTGCTGACGCGTCGCATGGACCAAAGCAAGCCTGAAGGAACTGACACAAGGGAAACAGCTAGACGAGAGTGCGTCGAATTCCTCGATAACATGCTGCTCAAGTCAGCTGACTTCCTCGACGATCTGGACGCAGCCGCCGCCGCAGCAAAGCATGAAGAAGAGGAGCTGCAACTGTACCTGGCTAACCGTCAAGCCATAGTTACAGTTGAGGAACCAGCTCTGATTGAACAAGCCCCTCCAGCTGATCAGCCAGCTCCCTCATCCGAAGAAATCTGTGAGCTGATCGCTGAGAGGGTAAACCAGCTGAGAACCGAATTGCTTGCCAACTTCCAGCAACACAAAGACGATCAGCTGATGATGTTGGAAGCACGAGAAGAGAAGATCAAACAGCTGGGGGAGGAAAATGTTTCACTGAAGACAAAGCTGGATGAATTCTCCTCCTCCACCAGCCAAGATATTTCTGAATTGAAGACAACTGTTCTGGGGATTAAGTCTGAGCTCAACGTCTTCCAATCCTTGTCTGATTCCAACCTTGCTAAATCCCAATAGACACAGGATAAAGAATGGGAGTCCAGGTCCGAGTCAAGATGGGCTGAGTTCGTTGCTTTCCAGACTGAGGTATCTGAAACTCTTGCTGGAGTGAGGAAAGCCGAACAAGAGCGCCATGACTCCGAACTGGCGAAGAAGGTGGAAATCGAGTGCGCGGTCGATGAACTCTTCAACCGCATTCAACTAGCCGAACAACAGCTCACCTCTCTGGATGGTTCAGTGGCAAGCCTTGTTGCTGATGCCAAAAAGGGGGAAGATAAAGAAAAGGATGTTGAGATGCAGGAAGAAGAAGAGACCCAAGCCGAGGAAGAAATGCCAGCTGCAGCAAAATCTCAGCTGAGGAAGAAGACGAAGAAGTCCGCTCCCAAGTCAACCGAAGTCGGTGGAGCTGAAATGTCAAAAGACTTGGAGCTGGCGGAGAAGTTTGGAGTTTCGTACAACTCCATAGCCGAGATCGCAGCCGAGCTTGATTCGGAACTTGACGGTATCACAACCGAAGAGTGTATCGCAGCTGCCAAGGCTGTGGACGTTGCTGAAAAGGATTATATGAATCCGAGCTGGATCAGGAAGTTCGCTGCCAGCCAAGCTCGAAGGGTCAACCAGTTTGAGGAAGAGCTGGATAAGATAACCAAGAACTTGGACCGAAATATTGCCTCCTACAGCCGTCGCCGAATCGATAAACATCAAGTCAAGGCTGAAGCTCGGCTGAGACAGTAGAGGTTGCCAGGGAAGACTAAGGTCCAAAGTCGGTTCAGGCATGTCGACAAATGGATGCCAACCGAGTGGAACGAGGAATGGGAGCTGTTCAAGCAGGAGTTCGTAAATGACTTCTACTACAGGAAGGTTTATGCAACTGATGATCCAAGGAAAGCCTTCAAGGAGGCGCTAACTGAACTGCACACTGGGGACTCGGGGATGTTCAGCCAGTTCAGGCGTGCGATGATTGAAGCAAAACTGGATTTGAACTCTGTCCCCGTCCCTCAGAAGGTTACATACAAGCCTCCTTTCCTCCCAGACTCCTGCACCCCCAACAGAACAAAGTTTGCAGCCGAGGCGAGGCAAGTATGCAAAGAGCATGGGGTGGACATCTCAAAGGAGTCAGCTGAAAAGAGAGAGATTTTTGTAAGAATATTTAGCAAGTATGGGCTTCAATTTTAGCTCAGTTAGTTTTTGAGCAACTGATGTAATTTTTTGGTTTTGTGCTTATCTCTGTAATCATCAGTTGTAATGAAAACTATTTAGTTATATGATTCAACTTGATGTACAGTCTCTCATTGTCCAAGCTCTGAATCACAAAGTTATTTCAATACCATGTTATAACTGTGCTAACCCTTTAATGTTTTAATCTTATAGACTGTCCAGAATTTCAGCTGAGATTTTGGATAGGTCAATAGGATTTAGATCAGTTTGCCTTGTAAGATTTTTTATAAGGGTTTTAAAGTTTTAGAGTTTTGATCTGTAAGGGTTTTGGCATTATCAAAAAGGGGGAAATTGTTGAGAAATTTATTAAAGTTTTGATTGATTCCAAAACCAACTGACCCCAACCGAGTAGATGTTGCCAGATCCTAATGTTAGCAGTTAGGCTCGTTGTTTGAGCATTGTTAAGATTTTATCTTTACAAGACTCCAGCTGAAGACGGCAACAAGGCTTCACTCGGATAGAACATCAGTTGTGAGGAAGACAACTAAGCGTTCATCATATGAGAAGTAGAAAGGGGGAAGAGAACATCAGATGAAAGAAAGTCATCTGAGCGTTCAAACCCAACTGATCAGATACAAGGAAGACAACTGAGCGTTCAGATTCAGAACATCAGTTGTAGGACCTGAACCAAGAAGATCAACAGCTTGAAGTTCAAAGTCAGCTGAGAGTTCACATGTTCAGATAGAACATCAGCTGAAGACCAATCAGATGAAGATCAGACAACTCAACCAACTATCAAGTGTTGGAGGTCAAAGGTTAAGATTTAAATTTCAAATCAGGAAGTCACGTGAAGGTTTGACTCTCTGTCATTACCTCATTTGGCCCAACACAAGGTTGTCTCAGATGGAAAGCAGAAGCACGCAGTTGTCAAATCCGGAAAGTCTGCAGAGATGAGAGACAAGCCATCGCTATCAAAGAACAAAGATCAACAGCTCTTCCAACGGCTAGTTGATTATGTCCGCCTATAAATAGGACCTTCATTCATTCACCACGACTACGGGAATACGAGACAGATAAGTGAGAAGAGATATTCAAGCAAAAGAATAACTTCATTCTGCACTCAAGCAAAACCTCTAAGAACATCATTAGTTGAGAGTTCTAGAGAGTTAGATTCTATCCTTGTAGTTTTTTTTTTTATCCAACCTTGAGAACATCACTTGTTGAGAGTTCGTAAAGTGTTAGATCTTAGCTCACTTCTTGTTCGAGCTATTTAGTTGGAACCCCATCCTCTCTTTCACCTGAAAAGGTTTTAGGATCCTACTCTTCCCGTAACTGAGTAGATAGGTCGATTAGTACCCGAAAACTAATCTGTAAGGTTGATAAGTACCCGTAAACTTATCTCAACGGTTGCAAAGCCCGCGTAAGCTTTGTGGTTTGTCCAGAAGTACTTGGACTGAGTTGTGTGGACTCACAACTCCCCGTGGACGTAGGAGTTCTCTCCGAACCACGTTAAATCTTTGTGTGTTGTGTTTATTTTCAGTTATCTTATTGCATATTCAACTGACTAACTAACCTGCATACAAACTACATTCTTCCATCTCAACTGTCTTGGTTATTGACCAACCCTACACTTAAGCGTGAGTTGATTTTATACGAGTTAATTTCCACCACTTTCCGCACAGCACATCACTTCCAACCGAGTGTTTCTTACTCGGTTGTGATTCCAACTGAGTTGCATTACTCGGTTGAGTTATTTTTAGGGGGTTGTTTTTAAAAAGTTTTATCTGGTGTATTCCCCCCCCCCCCATACACCAGAACTCGTATTGGGACCATCAACGAGTAATAGAACTTGAATCGAGCAAAAGCGAATCCTAAAGGATGGAAAATGGTAAGTGCCGAAATTAAAGAGAATAAGAAAAGGAGTTTTTCTCGATTACAAATCGAAGATTGAAATTGAACTAATCATTCAATAAAAATTATTTTAACTAAAATATAAGAAGATAAGAATTGTTCCAACCAAGTTAAACTATTTTCTCGAGAAACGTGCCAAAAAGTAACTCGATAAATTTTATCTGAAAAGTCGGTATAAGAAACAGAATTTAAATTTGAATTCCTTGAATTTTTCTAAGGAAAATAAAGTTAAGTTTTATGGAAACCGAGAAATATTATTTAAGTTGAAAAACGAGCAGTATGATATATCTGAGCAAATTGTCTGTGAATATTTTGTGCGATTGTGAAATGATACAGCATGATTGAGTGTGAAATATGTAACGAGATAAATCTCGTATTTATTTGAAATTATTTTAAGAAGAAAAATTGAAAATATATGAATTTAAAGAATAGTAAATTTTTAATATTTGTATAAATGTTTGAATGCTCGACTATATGTATAAGTGACGAAAATATATGCCGATGAGCTTGATTGGTATAGTACATAGGTAAAAATTAAGAATCGAGGGTTTAAGGAGTCAAATCGAGAATTTAGAAACCCGAGTCGAGTAGAAGTCCGTCTAACAGTTTAAGATTTAGCTATTTCCCAAATACGTAAAACTCGTCCTAGGGGTGAGCATCGGGTCCAACCCGGACCGACCAGGACCGACCCGCCTGGACCGAAGACCCGGAAAATTTTAAAAAATTGGACCGACCCGGACCGCATAAAATTGTAGACCTGGACCGGGCCCGGCCCAAACCCAGACGGCGGGTTCGATTCGGTCTGGGTCAAACCCGGACAGAAAAATAAAATCTAACAATAAATTTTCTTCACCGTTTTAAAAAAAAAACCACCCAAAATTATGCAAAAATCCACCAAAAAATATATTACTATCTCAAATATCCTTAATTCATAATAAAAACATAAAGTAAAATCAATCTATTACATAGAGAGAGGGGGATAGCGAGAGAGGGACGGCGGCGCCGGCGGGGTGAGGGCGATGAAGCGTGCAGCGGTCGGACTTCTCGTCTGAGAGAGAGAATGAGACAAAGTAAGAGAGAAGGATAGTGAGAGAGAGAGCACTACAGAGAGAGAGAAAACAGAATTAATCGAGAGATAGAGAGAGAGAAAAACTTACCGGAGGCAAGGCTTGACGGCGGCGGTAGAAATGCGACGGTGGACGAGAACGGCAACACATAAAGGGACGGGGGTGAGAAGAGAGGGAGATAGGCTGGGGAGTAGATGGTGTCTGAGGGTGTGGCGGCTGAGAAGTGAGAGAGTGGGGTGGACAGTGGGGGAGGGGGTGGCTGAGAAGTGAGAGTGGGGGAGGGGGTGGCTGCTAGAATGTGAAGGTGAGAGGGTAGGGTTTAGTAAAAAATTATGAAAAATATATATTGTTTCTTATATAAAATAAAAATAAATGTATTTTATATTTGTGCGGTACGGGTCGTGTTTGGGCGGGTTCAGGCGGGTTTGGACCCGGACCGACCCGGTACCTGTTCGGGTCTAAAAATTTGGACTAACCCGGACCATTCTTCTCTTGTGGATCGGACCGACCTGACCCAAACCCGTTGGTCCGGGTCGGTTTAGCGGGTTCGGTCCGGGTTTGCTCACCCCTAACTCGTCCTCATATAATATAATTTTGAAGGCGCGAGTGGAGTGAAAAGTAGGACAGCGAGCAGGAAAAGAATAGTCGAGCTGAGCCATATCCAGGTGGGCTTTCTGAACTGAAACTCAACGACGAATGCGCGATTTATTTTATATATATGCGCTTTTTATTAAAGTTGATTGACTTGCCTAAGTTTGATGTTTTGATATGTAATCCTCTACTTGATATTATGTGAGTATGTCCAGTGGACGCACGTAATTAAGTCCTGCATAAGACGGGACGATGCATGCATTAGATTAGGTGACCATGAGCCTTGTTACAACCTAATCGGTCGATAAGTAACTGTGAGCCTTGCCTCGGTTGGGCTGGTTATGTAAAGGTTGTGAGCTCTACTTGATTGGGCTGGTCACGGTGCTCGAGGAGAAGGCCTACTTCTCGACACCACAAGAAGACAAGACGTGTAAATGAATTCGTACCCGTATAAATGGTTGCAACCGATTTCAGAAAATAAATGAAAAAGTTTTTAGCTGCCACAAGTCGTAAATTCTTTTAAATAATTTATCTAACGCTTGTGATGCAGCAGAAGAGGCAAGTTCAATTATATAGCTCTATCGAGCGAGTTTTCAAATATTTTGGCATGTGTTCACTGAGTACGAAGTACTCACGCCCTACATGTTATTTCTAAAACGTGCAGGTTAGCTCGGATGAGGAGGGTGCGGTGTGCTTGGGTGGCTCGTTATCAATGTAACCCTAATTCGAAGTTTAAGCTTGAGGTTATGTATCTTCATACATATAACCTTGGGAATTTGAGTTGATGTTTATATTCCGCTGCAACATCGTTATTTTGAAATAACCTCGCCTTGCATGCTAGGTCTATAAGGATAAAAGAGCCCATGAGCTCAAATAATTTCTTAAATCATTTCTGAATTCATTTAAAACATTTGAGGTTTAACTTACGACTCATCGTATGTCCTTAACCACCATTTGATAAGTAAAAATCAAAGATGGCCCACTTTTTGAATGCAACATTTATTAATAACCAAACCTAATCCCTTGACTGGATCGATATCCAAAATCTTGTCAAATGTTCATTTCTCAGAAATTATTGAGTAATAACCCTCATTATTGTGAGCACGTTTTGGTTGCTATTCTTCAATTATCGAGCATGTTTCTTGAGTAAAAGTCAGTTGTTCCACCTCACTGCCCCTTGTATTCTAGTCGTTTTAATACATTAGAAGTCGGGCTGTGACAAATATCCAGATGTACCATCAACTATATACACATGCACAATATGAATTACTCACGTGCACCAGACTTCACACATTTAAGTTACATCACACAAATCACAGTTCATGTACACCACACCTAACTATTAGGTGCACCATTCTGAATAAACACATGCAACACATTCAATATATCTTACATTCAAAAGCTTTCAATTGACCTTATACTGATCTAAAACAATCACAAATGCATTATTCTTAAATTTCAGATGCACCAAAGTTTAATGATATAAAAATACCTAAATTCTCATGCATGACACTACTGCATGCAATTACATAAATCACAATCTAATATCAACAATTTAAGAATATATATCTATAGATTCAACTTCACCGCTCAAGGTAAATTATCTATCAAAAACATACATATTTGCAGATTTAAGATGCAACAAACTTAATTTGAGATGCACTAAGCAACTGTAAATAGAAGCACAAAGAAATCTACCCAGAAATCGTTCAAAAAATTGAATCAAAAATCGACTAACATATTACATGCATCTAGAAAATAAGAGTCACTGACCTTCATTCGCTTGTACTGACGACATTCTTCTTCAATTTTTGTTTCGATTTTCAAGCCCTAGATCAAGTTCTCCTCGATTTTGCTACGATTTCCAGACCCAAACTTGATTTCTCCCTCGATTTTGCTTCGATTTGGTTTTGAATTCAATTTCTAACAGCTTTTTCAGTTTTTTTTCTAGTTTAATCTGAGCTTGGGGTGAAGAATTTGGAATGAGCTAATGGATTGAATGCAGGTTTTTGACAAATTTAATGCTCGGTTGTTGATTGATTTTGAGGTGAAAGAATTTGTTTAAGTTGTTTACGTGTTTTCTAACTTTTGTGACTTTTCATTTTTAACCTTCCGCCTTTATTTATTTTTGAACAATTTAAATCTGTTGTTAAATCTGACCATCCAATCTATAAAAATGTATGGTCCAGATTAATACACATTTTTTAGTTCAAGAGAGTTTAATACTAGATTCAATATATATACGAATTTTGCCCAAAATTTTATTTTCAACATGGGCTTTTAATTTTAGCCTCAAAATACGCAATCTTTTGTTTGCTTTTTAAATCAATTTTGACTTAATTCCGGGGTCCAATCATCATAAAATCAGACATGGCATATCTTTTACTGACATGGGGTTTAAATTAAAAAAAAAAATGAAAGGCTACGTATTTTCATACTAAATTGAGAACTCGAGAAAGCTCGCAAATTCATGTTTTTGAGGAGAATAATCCTAAAATTAATTTGTTCGATTTTTTAATTAGATATTTGTAATTTATAATTTAATTGTAAATTATTATATTCATTTCTTTTAACTATAACAATTTCCGAGCATAGTTGGGTGCAAAAAGATAATGACTAAAATTATGATCTTAGAAAATAAGTCGCCCTTCTATTTACTTAAAGGGTAACGATATTCGGCCACACTGTGGCCGGCCACACGAGCTAAAAATGGTAATATAGTTTTTTAAAATGGAAATATACCCTAATTGGGAAGCATAAACCCTAAAGGGGAAATGTGATTATTTCCATTTTTATAGTCAACTTTCTTTTTTTTACGCGTGTGGCTGGCCACAGTGTGGCCGAATATCTTTATCCTTACTTAAATTATGACTATTCTTGCAAATGTTATCCAGAGATATGACTAAAAGTATGACAAAAGTGTATGTAACATGCGCATAAAATTTTAATGTTGCAACTTGGATTGTCTATTTTTAAAGAGCAATGAATTCGTGGAAAAATGCATCAATAATTTGTAAAGCTAAACAATCAAATGAGAAATTAGAGCAATAGTCTGAGCAGGTACCCCTATAATTGTATCATCACGTATGGCAAAAACAACTCTCGACTCTTAGAAACCATGCTTTTTTTATATAAATATTTGCCTCTATTTCTTTGAAAACGTGATTACTTGATAATGTAGCCACATTATTGATTATAGATAGTGTCTAGTAAAAATTAAGCACATTTTGTTTGTAAAATTAAATTTTTTTCCAGAAAAGTTTACTACAAAATATATTTGTATATAATTATAATGCAATAAAATAATTAAATATTAAAAAAATAGATTATATAAAGTAGTTATGTATTTATTAGTAAATTCGAAGGCCGTGACGTGAGGCGGCGCGGTTGTGGCTGGTCGGTTTCTGCTGTTTGGGAGTTTGGGGACCGGAATCCGACTTCCCGAGGCTTTAGACCTCGGGATTTATGGTGGTGGTGAACTCCTCAATCGCAGTGGAGCCAGCGGCAGATTGCAGATCGCGGCGGCGCACGACGGGAGGCCCAGATCTACCGCGGTTGCAGGTTGTTCAAGCAGCAGCAGCGACTACTCCTTCTTCCTCGTCTCTCCGGCTTCGTATGCAGCAGCAGCAGCCAGATCTCGGAGCAGAGGCGCTGTCGCCGGATCTGCAGATTCCAGGCAGCGGCGTGCAGTGGCGCGCAGGTGCTGGTGTCGGGCGGGCGCTATTTTGGCGTGGTGTCTTGCGGTCGCGATTCCGGCGAATCGCGTAGGAGATGGCTGTGCACGGTGGCGCTGTGCATCACGGGCGTGCGGCGGGGCTTCTCCGACGATCGTTGGGCGACGGGAAGCCGGCAGCGGCGACACGGAACTAAAAAAAATGAAAAATTCTGAATCAAATTTATTTTTATTTTTATTTTTAATTAAATTTATTTTATTTTTATTTTTTAAAGAAGACAAAAACGACGTCGTTTCATTTAAACTGCCGGCGTGTCCACGCTGGCTTTTCCGGCCTCCATATCATCATCGACGTCGCCGGAAACCTATTTCAGTAGCACATTGAATCAAATCGAGAGTTCAGGAATTAATTCGCCAAAATCAACCTTACGGTTGCTAAGCCGGAATTTGGAAAAAGTTGCGTAATTTACAGGCAATTAACCCTATAAAAAATACAATATTCGTATCTCCCCTTATTCACTCTCATCGCTCTACAACTAGGGATGGTAATGGGTCGGGTTTTCGTGGGTACCCGCACTTTCCAAACCTTGATGGGACGGGTTTGGGAAATATTAAATAGTTTTGGGACGGATTTAGGTAGAAACATGCAAAACCGTGACGGGTTTGAGTCGGTTTTGGGCAATTACCTCCTGGTACCCGCTACCAAACCCATTTATATATATAAGATAAAAGATATTATATGTATAATTTATTATGTAATTATAAATATTAGTATAAATATTGATAGGTTAAGGGTTTTACATTATTTTCTTAACCATACACACATTCCGTAAGAGTCGAGTGTTTAATGTTCCTCCTCTACTTCTGTAAATCTACTTCTGAAATATGACGGCACATCAACATCATCAATAATTCATAATCTTCTAGTTATGTTTTAAGATTTTATAAGTTCGTAGTACTTTACTTTGAGATTAATTTCAGTAAATTTTTTTTATTGATATTTATGTTTTAATCATATTTATAATATATTGTTATTGAATATTTATTTTTCAAAATTCGAATTTTTAACAGATAATAAACGAGTATTACTCAACAGATTCAAATCGGATATGAATTTTAAAATTATTTTTTAATTAAATTTAAAACGAGTTTAAATGTGAAAAGTTTTCACGAGTTTGAATTTAAAAAATGCTTGCCGAGTGGTACCTCACCCATCGCCGTCCCTAACAAAAGAAGTGCAAAACCTCATCCTCAATTTCTATGTTAACCTAACAACAAAGGCGGCGGCAGAGATGTCGGAGGTTGAACCCCAATCACCATATATGAAAGTGACACGAGAGAGACAGAGAGGATAAATTAGTAATTAAAATTTCCACATCATTAAAATATCATTTTGTTGTGTCGTGTAGTTGGTTCTGTGTGCCATGTAATTGTTCTGTGTGCCATATCATTTTACAAGTATCTGACAAATATCAAAATTGAGACACTAGTGGATGAACTCGGATCCTCTATACATATGGCGTTTCATCATATGTATTCTATTTGTCGTATTTTTTATATTAGGTAATTTAAAGATAATTATAGAGTATCTTTTAAATGTAATAAATCTTAGTCAATAACACATATCGTTTAACTAATTAAAAGAATAGAAAATTAAATACGAAATAGAATAGAAAATTCGATTTTGGTACTGAATGTTCTAAATATTGGATCGAAATAGCACGATACGTCAACAATTTAAGTATTGCTACTATATTACAAATAACTCTATATTCATTTGTAAACACAATCAATAGAAACGTCAAATATGAACGCCGAATTGACCGGAAAAATTCAAGTTATATTTTAGAGATTACGTTTAAATTGTGATTGAGGATTTCAGAAACTACAACTCTACAAGTTATTAATTGGGCAAAAATTGCCCAAAACTTTACAAACTTTTACTTGGATTTTGCTTTTGTATTTAGGCTGTTAATTTGGCATATGAATTCTTAATAAAAAAAAATCCCTTTTTTGTGGCATAACGTAGGTCTGAGTCAACTTTTCAGCTAAATTTCTCACTTGCGGTCGGGAAAGGAAGGCATAATGCAATAATGTTCATATTAAATTAACTGTGTAACGTTACTTGTGAAGTCTATAAGAATTCGTCTGAAGTAACTCAGGTGAAGTTCTTATAAGAAATTAGTATTGTACCCTCCCGTTGTATGGGAGTAGTCTTTCAATAATAATATCAACTTAATATTATAAAAATAGAAAGAAAAAAATTCTAATAAAAAATAAGATGAACTTTTAAATTAAAAAAAATTGAAATTCCTTATATACAATGTTTATAATATTATTAGAAAGTTGCAATCTTTCCAATTAACATATATTTGGAAATACATAATAAAGAAGTTATTGTTTTATTTAAATACTCGTATATATCAACTTCGACTCTGGCTTAACTTACTAATTGTAGGAGTACTTGTTTAAGTTAATTACAAAGGTTCTATTTATTACAAAAAAATGAAAAATTGCTTAAATTGCTAAAATGACATACCCCAAAGAGTCAAGTAGTTAGCCCAAGTGCTATTACAATTTTTGTCCCACATATCTAAAACTATAAGTAATATGACCTTAAAAAAATACTACAAAAGTAATTAAAAATAAAATAGAAAATAGAAGGGGAAAAAAAACATCTCTTCTTCTTACGGCTTATTTTCCTCTTCTATGCCCGTCTTTGCTCATGTAAACATATAAAAGAAAACCAAAAACATAAAATAAAAAACATATTTATCTATGCGAAAATTAACAAATTTTTTGGTCAACGAAAATTAAAATTAATCAGCTTTGAAATAATTAATGGGATTAAAAATTACTTATTAAAGCATAAAAGTTGAACTTGGATTTTGGAGGGAAATTTTTCCAAACCTACTTTGTTTTAGTATAATTATATAGATCATATATTTGTAGATCAAATTGAAAGTTTGAGTTTTAAATTTATAAGTCAAGTGAAATTAATGAATTTAGAGGCAATTTATCATTATTAAATTGAGAAATATGTTAATAAAGAAATAACTATAGTACTTCATAGAAAGTGAAAAATAAAAAACGAAGTATATATATCTTCAGTCAAGATGAAAACCTTTGTCCAATAGGTATCATATAAAAAAAATAGTAAGTCTGTAAATTCAAAACCTTTTGTCGACCGCCACCACCTGGTTCGACGACGTGGTGTACTGCTCCCTCCTCACCCTCCTCTGTCTCTAACTTTCCTCTCTCTCATAGGACATCTCCCTTGTTTCTTTTAAAATATTTTTAACACAAAAGGACGTCGTTTTGTTAATTCCGACATCTAGCGTGTCATTTCGGGAGGCCATGTCATAATTAAACTGGGGAAAATCGATCATAGGTGCAAAATCAAAAGAAAATCGAAGGTGATGTTTGTTGAGCCAAAAAAATCGCTCAGGTGCAATTCTAGAATTCGACAAAAGATTTTGGATTTACAGGCTATTGCCCCAATAAAAAAAATTGTATAGATTCAAGAATTCAATTGACTGCAATATTTTTTCAGGAAAGATTCAGATCAATAATTTTTTTTTCAAATATATACTCGAAGGTTCATTATCAATCTTTGTTTAGGGGTTTAAGTTTTATTGTAAATACTATACTCTTCTAGGCTTAAATACTTTAGTGCCTGAGATGAGCCTGCTTTGGCTGCGAATGACCTTGATGAGTCTTCTCCTTTGCTCTGCGACCTTGAGATCTAGACTTCCTTATTGATCTTTCAGCATCTCTTGACGTCCCAACTTCAACGTCTTTAGGTTCATCTCCTTGAACCTTCTTCCCTTTGTCTACTTCAAAGGTCTCCACAGTTTGAGAAACGACAGAAGTCTCTAAAACTGTAGTCTCAACTTAGGCTGGTTGAGATTTGGTTTTCTCAGTCGAATTCTAACTTGCTTTGACGAATGTACCAGGAACTTTTTCGGTGTCAAGTGTCGGATCATATCCAAGTCCTTCTACGCAGTTTGAATGTCTCTGTTGTCTCATCATGCTTTCAAGTGTGAAGCTTGATGCATGGAGAGAGGCTATCTTTTCATTTACGTGCTTGCGTTTCCACTGCAACTGCGTGATTTTTTCCAGGTTCACCACTTGACTATCTGTGGACTAAGAAACCTCTTGTTGGAGCTTCTTGTTAGACTCAACTAGTCTATCAATCTCCTGATCCTTCGAGCTCAGTTCATTGATCATCAAGTCGACCTCTGCTTGAAGCGCCTTGCACTAAGCTGCTTGAGCATCACATAGTCTGCTCAATTGTTCGATTTCATCCCACGAAAGGCATATATCTTCATGCAATTCCCCTGCACATTGGTTAGCTACAGGAATAACAAAATTAGGATGGACAGAAGAATCTACCTTGCCAGTAGATTTTTTAGGCAGTTCCATTAAACACTTGTCTTTCCAGCGGAGCTTGATGGAGAGTTTGATCTCTTCATCCTCAGAGTCCATGGAGAGGGAACTGAGATATGCTTTGGGATCTGGATGAGACCATTGGTGATGGTCTCCCATATTCTTGGATACTTAGCAGTGAGTAGCATCTTCTTTCTGAACTTCCATGTGGAGTGGTTATCCACAGTGAACTCCGGTAGGCTTCCAACAAGCGTCGGGTTCATCATCGTATCAACACAAATAAGAGAGAAAACAAGAAGATATGCAGCATAATGCACATGGGGGTTTTCGAAGATCTGTTCAGAGAGTGAATGCGTGCGGAACGTGATGGTTATTTTAGACTCGTTACTTAAAAAAAATCATTTTTAGTGCAAAGGTCAATTTGCAAAACTTGGTGCAGTATGTCAAAACAAATTTGTATGAAGTTAGTGAGAGACTCTCAAACAATAACTATAAAAATAGAAAGTAAAGGACAACTATTTTTACGTGGTTCAGAGATAAACTCCTACGTTCACGACCAACTTTTTGGGTTGGTAATCCACTAGATAAGTTTACGCATACTTCCCAAATGTTAAGTTAGTTTACGGGCACCAAAAGGCCTATACAGTTTGATTGCGGGTTCGAACAAGATCAGGAGTCAATTACGGGTTTGAACAAAACCTAAGTTGTGATTACGAATTCATAATGACCTAGATTCTTCGATTGGGGGTTCGAAAGGGACCAAAGAAAGGGGTTTGGGGAGTTTTCCAACTAATAAATCTACAACACGAAAGTGGACGTTTTCTACTCTAAGATTTAGAGACTCGAACTATTACAGTGAGTCTAGTTAGAAATAAGCAAGCGAGATGGCTTCTAGACTCGATCAAAGCAATACTTCTTGAGGGAAAAGAAGGAAGGTCAAGGAAGAGGGATGCACTCTCTACGACTTGGCTTCAAGAACTCTAACAATTGCTTGTTGTGATGAATATCTTGCTTCTGAGAATTTGTGTGCTCAATCGGTAGTCTTCTTGCAATGAGGGAGGCCTCTAATTAGAGAGAGAAGGTCGAAGTAGCCATTGGAAAGAGTCGTTTGACCTCTGCCACAAAGCATGGCTCCTCACCTAATCTCTGCAAACTTTCCATAACTGGTAACTGTGAGTCTTGCTTTATACATGTCTTCGTTGTCGATCCATAAAAGGAAAGTTCCAGCCTGTCTTATAGTTTTGAGCAGATTTGAATTTTGAATTCAAGTCCATTCTTCTCTTCAGTCTTCCTAGTCTTCTTCTTCAAAGTCCTAGACTTGTGACTTCAATATTATTGACCACACGTACCTGCATGGCTCAATTATGGAGTTAATTGAGTTATCTTCTGACTTGATTCAGACTACCTTAATCTTCAGCTGATTTCTTCAGTTTGATCATGTAAAGATAAAATCTCTACGTTGAAACAGTGAGCTCTAGATAAAGAATAAACAAATGCACATCTACCAGTTGGGGTGAGTCGGGTTTTGGTAAAAATCAAAATCTTACTAATTTTTCCAACATGGGATAATGCAATAATACTTATGTGATAAATGAATCTCCTACTATTAAGTATCTCAGCGGTTACTTGGAGAAACAATGCTTATCGCCTCCAAAGATTTTCTATCATCAAAAAGGAAATTTTGTTGTTAGATTTAAGAAAAAAGAGGATAAGGATTCAGTGTTATATGAAGAACCTCACACTATTACAAGTAGGCCTATAATTGTCAAAGCATGGGAACCTGCATTTTAATTCGAAAAAGAGATTTTAAAGTTTGTACCTCTGTGGATTCAATTGCCTAATCTGCCGTTAAACTGCTGAGGAGGTAGATGTTTGAGTCAAATATGCAGCATTATTGGCAAACCCTATGCCGATGAATGTACAACAGCTCAAAACAAGATCTCCTATGCAGAATGTTGGTGGAGGTGGATGTAACTTTGCCTATTCAACATATGGTGGTGATTGAGGATGAGAAAGAAAATAGGGTGGAGCAAAAAGTCCTATATGATTGGATACTTGATGACGCCTAGTTTGTCGTCAGGAACTCAAATGTGACAAAATACAATTTATAAGTCCTAATGCCCACCACTAAGTACAACTAGGATAAGTATTCAGGGTTGAACCCAAAAGAGGTAGGTTGTGATGACCTCGGTGTCATTGGACAATATTTGGGTTTTGGTTTGGAACTCTCTTAGCATCAACAAGAAGTAAAGACTGAAATAAAACACGAAAGATATCAAATAGAGGGGGTATGCTTGAGTCAATCTTGACTTGGTTCTGTGTGTGTGCGCGTGTAGGATCTCAGGCCCTTGAATAGCCATTGTGTGAGTCCGTCTCTCAATTATAGGGTTTCAACACTCACGCTTCTTTACTCTCACCATGTCACGCACGTGAGCATCTCAACCCTAGCCCTTTCTTTCTGTGTCGAGCCCTCCAAGTCGCCTTTAGGAGCCCACCTTATTGACTCCAGAATTAGCTCACATCTGGAAAAGTCACCATTGAGCCCTCTGTGCCAACAACTTTTAGATCTAGAAGGCCCGAGATGGCTAGAAGCATGACTTTCGTCATACACCACTCTCCAGCGCTCGCAAGACGATCGGAGGTGAGGGGAACCCTGTAATTGATCTAGCAGAATTTGTATTTTTTGTTAAGTTGTTTGTATGAATCTAAACATAAAAATGTGATCTTTGGAAACAGGTGAGAAGAGATAGAAGAAAATGAGATGAGATGAGGTAGAAGAGAGAGAGAATAAGATACGAGAAAGATAGGTTTTTCATTCTTAAGGTTTGCTGCCTTGCAAGCTCATATAAATAATGATTTTGATCCCCACTACACGTGTACTATTACATTAGGCTAAAATAAGTAAATAAAAGATAGATAGACATATTTGGACTAAAACTCTATAGCCCAATTATGCTTAAGGTCCAACTACGCAGCCCAACCTCTTTAGCCACTAGTATTATTGATTTCGGCCCAAACCTGCATCTTTTCCAATTCTGCATCTTCATCGGCGCAGTTAACGATTTCCTTTGCCTCTTCTTCTTCTACAGACAACTCTTCTTCTTTCCCAAACTTCTTCTCATCTCCCTTATTCACCAAATTATCTTTTCTAACCTTCATCTCATCTCCCTTATTCATCTTAGTTTTCATATTCAAGGCCGTGTCCATGACAATACCTTCCGTATTTTTAGATGCTAGTCCTCGAGGATCTGTATTGGGGAATTTCTTCTGTAAGAACGTGAAATCCTTCCAATTGCTAAGATCTGTGCCGGCCTTCGACCACTGTACCAGTAACTGTTAAATTTCTTTTCCTCTCCTTTGAATGACGCGAGTATCTAAAATCAAGTATGGTGTGACTTGGAAATGCCCATCAGCATCAGTATCGGACAACTCCCTCGAATGTATTATCTCATTTTTTGGACATTTTTTGAGTAGGGAGACATGAAAACAAGATGGATTTTTGAAGAATCTGGAAGTTTGAGTTTATAAGCAACTGACCCAACTTTATCCAGGATCTCATATAGGCCAAAATACTTTGCGGATAGCTTCAAATTCTTCCTCAATGACACAGAGCTCTGGCGGAATGGTTGTAGTTTTAGGTACACATACTTCCCAACTTCAAAGCTTCTTTCACTTCGTTTCAAATCTGCATAAAGTTTCATTCTTTCTTTGGCGTGTTTGAGATTTTCCTTAAGAACATGTATGGCAGACTGCCTCTGCAGCATCCATTCATTAACCTCTTGTTGAGTAGTGTTGATATAAGCTCCTATTCCGGCTTGGGGAGGGGGTAATCCATACAGAGCTTGGTAGGGTGTACACTTTAGGGAGCTGTGATAGTTAGTATTGTACCAATATTCTGCTAGTGAGAGCCACTTCACCCAATGCTTGGGATTGGCCCCTGTCATATGTTTAGTCGTATTTTGTTATTATTTTTCATTATATTTTAGTTCGTTTTTTCGTTGATTTGGTGAATATTTCTTGTCTTTTGGTTTATATTGTTTATGTTCGTGTCAAGTTGGTTGGTTAGTGTGTGTACAGGTTTCATAGTCGAAAAGGGCATTTACGATGATTTTAAAGTGAAGTTTTAGCCAGCCAAGGTTGGGAGCTAGCTGGGGCTGCGATTTCAAACAGTATGTGGAGCTAACCGAGACTGGGGGTTAGCCGAGGCTGCGATTTGAAACAGTACGTACAGCTAGATGTGGCTGCGTGCTAGCCGCGGCTGGACGGGTTTTAAAAGTTGTATAACCGCTCTTTTTCAGCGGGTTTTAAAGAGAAGAATGTCAGTTTTTCTCAGATGGAGACTTGGCAATTTTAGGAGGAGAGCATAGAACGAAAATTTCACTCTCCTCATCGCACTTTAGTTGTAGAATTTCAACTTCAAGCAAGGATTATTAGTTTGTAAGAATTCTATTTCCTTTCTAGTTTAGTGATTTGCTATGTTTATTTCAAGGTTTTCCTTTGTTTCTATTTCTTGTATTGTGAACTAAGTTCTTATTCTAGGGTTAAGGGGATTTGAATCGAAATTGTTTGAATACTTGTGATTTGCTATAGCACGTTTTCTAATTCAATTGGTTTGTTAATTCTATCGAACAATTGATCACTGTTTGATTGTGTTGGTGACAAATGAGATCGAGAGATGAATTTGTGATGTGTTTGTGGTTGAATTGGAGTTGAACTTGACCGGAAACGCATGGTTTAATTATCGAGTTTTTCCTAGTATTTGATTTGCATAGGTCCATTTTATGAATACGAAAGTTAGTGAATGGATTTCTTTGTGAAATTGATTAATAGAACTAATCGATAGTGTGCTGCATATCACTTGTTTGTTAATATTTCGAGGAGAAGAACCAAGATCCTAGACCGTTTAATAATTGATTCTCGTGTTTTTGTTTATGCATTTATCTTATTATTAGTTCTAAATTTGATTCAAGTTTGTTAGGTAAAAAAAATCATTCTCAAAACTTGGTTAGAATGTTTAGGATTTTATTTTCATTTCTCGTTTAGCATGAATTTGATTGCCCTGTTAAGTCTTCCTTGAGAATACGACTTGGGACAACTTACTGCACTACAATCGACCTCGTTCTCTTGCGAGCCACTATTAGGTGCACTTTTAGTTGGAACATCATACAACATAAGTATCCCTCCAAGCATTGATTCAACCTCTCTGTTTGTCCATCTGTCTTAGGATGATAGGCAGTAGACATCTCAAGCTTAGTGCCTGTAAGTCTGAATAGTTCCTTCCAAAATGTGCTGGTAAACACCTTGTCTCTGTCAGAGATAATACTGATAGGAGGCCCATGTAATTTGTAGACATTATCCAAAAATAACTTAACTATTGTTTAGGTTGTATAAGGGTGTGAGAGAGCCAAGAAATGCCCATACTTACTCAACCTGTCAATCACCACTAAAATAACATTCTTTCCAACCGATTTAGGAAGCCCTTCTATAAAATCCATAGAAATGTGTGTGCATACCTTGTCAGGAATAGGTAAGGGTTGCAACAGGCCTGGGCTTAGTGAATGATCTGTTTTGTTTCTCTGGCAAATGTCACATTCCTTAACCATTGTCTCAACATCTTTCTTCATTTGAGGCTAGTAAAAGAGTGCATTTAGCCTGTAATAAGTACCATATATTCCTGAATGACCACCAAAAGACGTCCCATGAACTTTTTCTAAAATGGTGCTTCTCAACCCAGATGCACATCCCACAACTACTTTTCCTTTGTACTTCATAACATTAGACTCCACTTGAAACTCAGGACAAGTAGGGTCAATGAGTTTAGTAGTTATTACTTGGGAGAAGTGGGCATCACCCTCATAGCTCTGCCTAACTTGCAGAATCCAAGCTGGGGAAGTTGTGGTGATAGCTAGGCAGTCATTGTTAGGCTCGGGGCACCTAGAAAGAGCATCTGCTGCCTTATTCTCCACCCCCTTCTTATACTGAATTTCATAGTCTAACCCCAAAAGTTTTGTGATCCATTTTTGTTGAAGAGGATTCATTACCATCTGATCTAGCAAATGCCGAAAAGCTTGTTGATCTGTCTTGATTATAAACTTGTGACCCTGTAAATATGACCTCCATTTTTGAACTGCCATTATTACAGCTAGGAATTCTCTTTCATAAACTGATAATGCTTGATTTCTAGGGCATAGTGACTTACTCATGTATGTTATTGGTCTCTTATTTTGTGTTAGAACTGCTCCAACTCCAGTGCCACTAGCATCAGTTTCTAACATAAATTTATGTGTGAAATCAGGCAAATCCAAGACTGGTGCTGAAGCCATAGCTGACTTGATCTTGATAAAGGCTTGCTCAAATTTTGCAGACCATCTAAACCAGTCCTTCTTTAGTAAATCAGTGAGAGGTTTACTGATTAATCCATAATCCTTGATGAACTTCCTGTAGTAACCTGTCATCCCTAAAAATCCTCTCAGATGTTTGATAGTAGTGGGTATTGGCTAATTGACCATGCTTGACACCTTTGCAGGATCAGTTGCCACCCCATCTTGAGAAATAACATGACCAAGATACTCTTTCTCCCTTTGTCCAAATTGGCACTTGTTTCTCTTGGCATAGAGGGTGTTATCCATGAGCTTCTTCAGTACATCCCTTAAGTGCTTAATATGTTCTTCTTCACTCTTTCTATAAATTAGGATATCATCAAAGAAAACTAGGACAAACTTTCTTAAAAAAAGGTTGCAATTCCTGATTCATAAGTGACTTAAAGGTAGCTGGGGCATTGCAAAGCCCAAATGGCATCACTAAGAATTCAGAATGCCCATGGTGAGTGCTAAAAGCTGTAAGAAATTTGTCTGACTCCTTAACCTATATTTGAAAATACCCAGACCTCAAATCCATCTTAGAGAAATACTTAGCTCCATGCAACTCATCCAGTAACTCATCTATAAGAGGAATTGGGTAGTCATGTTTGATAGTGAGTGAATTTAAGTACCTGTAATCAACACACATCCTTCATGTTCTATCTTTCTTCTTGACTAGAATGACAGGAGAGGCAAATAGGCTCTTACTATGCTGAATAATTCATGTTTCAAGCATCTCAGCAACAATTTTCTCAATCTGATCTTTGTTGTGATGAGTAGTCCTATATGGATATTGGTGTTTTGGAACACTTCCGGGCTTGAGTAGAATTTGATGCTCTGTTTCCCTTGTAGGTGGCAGTCCATGTGGTTCATGAAAGACATCATTGAACTCTTTCAGTAAAGATTCCAGCTCAGAAGATGAGGAATTAATGCTCGGAGCAGATTGTACATCAACCAAGTAAATCTCCTCAATCTCCTTCATGTTGTAATGCACCATATGAAATAGGCCTTGTGCACTGATTTATTGAAACCTAGCATTGTCAGTTTCAGCCCTTAATTTGATTCTCCTAGTACCACAATGCACTGTAAAGGTAATCTTCTTATAATCCAATATGATAGGTGAGCAAAACTCTAGCTAGTCACTGCCCAAAATTAAGTCATACCCCTCACTAGCCAAAATACGAGGTGAGTAAATGAACTCATGCCCTTGCACCTTCCAAGATAAGTGTACAGCTCTGCTTGTACTAACTAACTTCTGTCCATTGGCCACTTTGACTAAAATAGGGTGATCCCTCTCTAGAGTAATACCCAGTTCTTGTGCAAATTTCTCTTGTAGAATGCTAAGTGTGCTTCATGTATCAATTATGATCTTAATCTGCCTTCCCCTTGACTCTCCAATAACTCTCATAGTTCTAGAGCTTGAACTACCCATCATGGCATGCATATTGATATGGACCTCTTCCATAGGCTCATTTTCTACTAACACCAAATCTACATTTCCTTCCTCATGATTGATGTAAGTCAGCTCTTGTTGTTCAGTCATTTCCATATAAAATAACTTATGTTTGCACTTGTGTTCTGGAACAAATGGCTCATCGCAATTGAAACATAGCCCCTTCTCCTTCCTAGTTTCCATCTCTGCTACAGTAAGTAGCTTAATTGGTGTCCTGTTACTGATGGAGTTTTGGCTCTTAGCAACAGTTCCTCCCTCTGGCCTCTTATATGTTCCTCCCTAATTCTGGAAATTCCTGATTGGAGGTTTCACCCTTTTTGCAATGGCTTCAAGGGTTAATAGCAGTCTCTGCCCTATTTTAATGGCTTCCATGACAGTCTTGGGTTTGAAAAGGAGCATAAATTCTTGCATCTCCTCAGACAACCCACTAATGAAACTGGATACAAAATACTCTTCTGAATAACTCATATTGTTGCTGAGTAGCAGGCATGCTCTCAGCTCCTCAAACTTCTCCACATAATCTAGATAAGTGCCACTTTACTTCAGGTTCTTAAACTCCATCACCATTTTACCCTCATTTACATCATCAAAATGAGCAGCAACCACTTCTAAAAGCTGCTCCCAAGTGATATCTACAACAATATCCAGCCCATAATTTTGGAACCACTGCATAGCCTTCCCATCAAAGTTATGCACAAACATTTGTATCATATGCTCATCAAACATAGCAAAAGTCAATTTAAAATAACTGTTGCATTTTACCATCCAAGCTCTTGGGTTGGTGCCATTAAACTTAGGAAAATCAACCTTATGTATAGAATTACTAGTGCCAGATTGAGAAGTATAATCAATTTTAAATTTTGAGGTGTAAGACTGACTACCTTCTGTTCTTGGTGTGCGCGGTATTGGACCATGAGTTTTCCCTAGGGGTGGACTAAAATACCGAAATATCGGTATATCGACCGAATCATACCGAAAAATACCGTATTTTACCGAATTTATGGTATACCGTATTTTCGGTATGGTATGATACCGTACCGAAAGGTTTTGGTATGGTAACGGTATATGAATTTCAAATACTGCGGTATACCGTACCGAACCGAAAGTTTGATATATCGAAATTTTCAATAAATACCGATATTTGGTACATACCGAAATCGCGGTATATGCCGAAGATTTGGTATATACCGAAAATTCTAAACAATTATATATAAATTGATATATTTATATAACTATATATGTATATATATTAAATAATTAATGAATTATTCATTAATATTAATAATAGGTAATGTTAGACTGTACGTTGTATTTTTTTTTTAAACTTTTTTGGACTTAATTGCTTGTTGGAGATAATTATTATTAGTATTAAGTGTTTTTTATGTTTTGTGGAATTTAAATATTTGATGTTTATATTTTCGGTATACCGTACGTTTACGGTATACCGAAAATAAGGTACGATAACGGTATGCCTTTTGAACCATACCGAAATTTCGATATACCAAACTTCAGTATACCGAAAAGTTTGGTATGATATCAATATCAAAATTATGCATACCGAAACTTTCGGTATGGTATCGATATGACCCAAAAATCCCGGTATGGTATACCGAACCACCCCTAGTTTCCCCAACTCCCTTACTCTGGGTAAGAGTCTGAAGTTGCAGCTTGATATCCTTTAGCATAGTAGACAGTTGATCATACTTGGAATCCACCTTCTTGTCAACATTTGAAATCTGATCAGTAAGTTTTTCTTCAGTAGTTGCCCTCTTCATGGTCTCTGTTTGGAGAATCTGATCTAACCTCTTTTGTGCTTCCATCCTTCATACGTGTTGCTTCAGCCGTATTCCCAGAATTTTGCTAAAAATAAGCAAAAACCTAGGCTCTGATATACCAAATGTAATAGATCTAGCAGAATTTGTATATTTTGTTAAGTTGTTTGTGTGAATTTAAAGATTAAAATGTGATCTTTGGAAACAGGTGAGAAGAGATAGAAAAAAATGAGATGAGATGAGGTAGAAGAGAGAGAGAGAGAGAGTAAGATATGAGAAAGATAGGTTTTTCATTCTTAGGGTTTGCTGCCATGCAAACTCATATAAATAAGGATTGTGGTCCCCACTACACGTGTACTACTACATTAGGCTAAAATAATTAAATAAAAGATAGATAGGCATATTTGGACTAAAAGTCTATGGCCCAATTATGCTTAAGGTCCAACTATGCAGCCCAACCTCTTTAGCCACTAGTATTATTGATTTCGGCCCAAACCTGCATCTTTTCCAATTCTTCATCTTCATCGGTACAGTTAACAATTTCCTTTGCCTCTTCTTCTTCTACAGACAACTCTTCTCCTTCCACAAACTCCTTCTCATCTCCCTTATTCACCAAATTATCTTTCCCAACTTTCATCTCATCTCCCTTATTCATCTTAGTTTCCATATTCAAGGCTGTGTCCATGACACACCCCTACACCTTTGCCCAATATTGTCAGGGATTTTACCTCCGACACTCCTTCGTAGGTCTCCGGCAAAGTCGTGGAGGCTCCACCACTTTGGAATCAAGCCCAACGTGTCGAGAACGGTCACAACAGATCTCCGGGGAGCTTTCCGCCTCACCACTCACACACATCACACACACCTCACCTCATCTCAACCAACTCAAGCAAAATAAGCTTAGCTAGATATGAAATAAAGAAAATACAAGAAATGATAAAGGAAAACATTATTAAAATAAAGGGGGAGCTTGTTTCTGTTACAAAATAAATTATAGAGATCTAAGTTACTGAAAGAGATTTCAACTACTTAAAATAATGCCTTCTAATGGTGAAGAAGATGACTATTTATACTCCAGCTGCCAAGTTGGTAGGTAGCATTTTTTACCCCTTTCAAATCCGTGGAGACCTCTTTGGCGCCCGACTTGTCCCCTAGTAGTTGACAGGTCACTTTCAGTCCTTTGTCCTTCTTATCTTCTCATTGGTCGCTTTTCTGCGGCTACTGGAGGTTGTCTTTAGAGTTGCAGTGGTCCCAGTTAGAGCTGTTCTTTCCATTTTCGATAAAGAGTTGACTTCAGCGTTCAGAGTCCTCATGCATTGGCTGTTTGCCATCGTGATCCTTACTTAGCTCGTCGTGACCTTTTGCGCTTCTGGTGTTTTTCTTCCACTTCGTGCCCCAAATCAGCTCATTTGTGCCCATTTGCAGGATTGTGGTGCCCTGCAAGCCAGTGTGTCATCCCAGACACAAACAAACCCAAACAAAGAGAAAAGGACTCTATCTAGACCTTGCCAGACACTAAAAAGAGCACGAAAATATGGCTCGTCATGCCCACACACTTTAATTTATACTTGTCCTCAAGTATGTGTCAGACTTGCCCCAAGAAAAGACACAAAACAAAAACAAACATACAAATTCGAATAAGATCAGCATGAAGCAGAAAAAAACAAAGACACAAAGCATGTTCATTCATCAAGGCCATTAAACAAGTCAAAATTAGGCATGCAACATGTTATTCACTCTCTCATAATACCTCTCGTGCATGAATGATTAACTAGTTACGCATACAACATTCTCAATCTTAGCCATGCTATAGACTTGTGTGCTAGCTCAACTTAGACTAAGGTGGTTTCAGATCATCATTAGGTCTTAGTAGGTTATAATGAGGCTTTAGGCAGGTGAGACTATTTAGGAATTGGTAAAGGTCATTACATACTTTATTGAGGCCTTCAGGAGCTTAGTCCTTATTCAACTAATAAAATCAGTTCTATTTGGAATGCAAGCTTTTTGGTGCTAAGTTTTCTTAATTCCACAGAAAGTAATCAAGCTTATACAATATGCATGTAGAACGTTGCTGTGAACTGAAAAATCAGGAGCATCAAAACGAGCACTAATGGCTTGGGAGTAGATTCAACTACCGAAAGCAGCAGGGGGATGGGGGATTATTAACATGAGAATATGGAACCAAGTTGCTATCTGCAAGTTGTTATGGTGTTTGTCACAAAAGAAGAAAAATATATGGATGAAATGGGTCCAGAGATACTGTATAAAGCAACAAGATCTTATATCCATGTATGTTCCACAACAAGCCTTGTGGGTAATAAGGAAAATCATGGGGGCTAGAAGCTATGTGTTGCAATCTGGAGAAGGTATGAATCTGCTATCTCATCATAATTTCTCTATACAAAAGATGTACCTAGTGTTTCGAGGAGTTGTGCAATCTATTGGATGGAATAAACTTATTTGCAGCAACCCTTACCCTTCCAAAGTGTATATTCATCACATGGCTGACAATGCTGAGAAAATTAGTCACATGTGATAATCTAGCTAAGATAGGAATGGTGGTGGATTCATGTTGTTGCTTGTGTGGTGAAGAAAAAGTATTGTTCATTTGTTTTTTCAGTGCACATTTTTCTCAAGAGTATGGAATAAGTTGAAGAGCAAGGGAGGAATTTCAAGGCTGCCAGAAGATTGGAAAGGAGAAAAATACTATTTGTCTTCTCAGTGTTGTTCAAAGACAACAATACAACAATTTTAAAGGTTAGTCTTCACTTTGGTTATCTACTGTGTGTGGATAAAAGAAACACAAGGAAATTTAAAGGAAAATCCATGGTAGCAGAGCACGTGATCAAGCTATGCAAGAAACAAATAATTTAGAGATGCACTTTAAGTCTGAAACTAGCTAGTTTGTTATTTGTATTACATTAGATTATTTCTGCATGCATTTTGTTTAGAAACTGAGGTTTTTGTGTATTGTTCTTAGCCTCTGACTCTTTGGTAATAAAATCAAGATATTTAGAAATAGGTGGCATGGCTAAAGGGGGAGGATGTGTTGTACCACGTTTGAAGAAGTGGGGTTCAAGCTCCAGTTGTTACATCACATGCGATGCAAGTGCTGAAAAGCATGATCCACCTGATTCGGGCCCTAAATTGGTTTACGGGTGCAAAACTAAAAAAATATTCCGATTGTTGCGGCTCGCCAAAAACTCCGTAATGAAAAAACTACAGTCCAAAAAATGCATCCAACTCATATATATTTAAAACATCCATTTTTTATATGTGTGTTATACTTATCATTTTGCTAATAGCATAAATAATATTAATTGTTAGATTTTCAAACAAGATACAAAAAAAAAAAAAAAAAATACCTTTTGATCTATAGTATATATAGTTTGGGAAATATGGTGAGATGAGCCTGGACAATACACACCGTCTAAGAGCATCCTTAATAGGTCCCTTAAATTTTTTCTCTTAAAAGTACTCCTAAAGTCTCCCCTATATTATTTGTAGACCTTATTTTACAAATGCATACAACAGATCTCCTATTTTTTTATTAATTATCCTATAAAAATTGTGGGTCCAACTAAAGTTGTGAGATAGGAGAAGATTTAGGGAAGTGTAAATTTGACGAAAAATGTAGGTAGGTGTAAACATTTATGTGGGGGCCACTTAATTTAGGAGATCTGATGGATGCACATTTTAACACACTTTTAATCATGTTAGATTAAGGGGGGTGTATTGGATTGAGAATTTGAAGGATTATTTAGGAGTTGAACTCCATGGAATTGAAATCTATAGGATTTAAGTGGAGTTCGTAAGAGTTGATGGTAGAGTTGGGGGGAGTTTGGAATAGATTTTTAAGGAGTTCGGTGGATTTGAAATCATCGGCGGAGCATGAACTAAGCTCAAAGAGACGTCGAAACTTGGAAATTTCAGGAAAAAATGAATCTTGAGCGAACCCCAGAAAGTTGGGGGTGATGGAGAGTGACAAATTGCGGCTGAAATTTGTGCGGCTGAACGTTGAAACTGAATACGTGATTCCGTAATGGAATGATTGAATTGTTTGCGTTGAAGCCGATAGAAATTGGGGTTTTACTATTGTACATCAAATTGCGCCAAGAATATGTAAACTACAAAAATAATACCGAAACATCAAAGTGAAGAAAGCAATAGGAAAAGATTGAGATTGATTAGTGTTTCAATATTTCATTCCAGCGACCGCGGCTTGTGGATGAGCGCTGGAGTTACACGACGCCAACAATTGCATGTCATCAGCGTCCGCTGACACCAATTCCATCGAATTCCGAGGTCCAGAGCTCGGATTTCATCCTTTGTATTTTTGGGGAGGAAACCTGTCGAAATCCGTGAAATCTTGAAATCCAGCAAAATCGAGTGAAGGTTTAATAAATGGATAATTTGATGGAGTTTGAAATTCATCAATCCAATACCTCAAGAATTTGATGGAGTTTGAAATCCATCAATCCAATACACCTGGATTTTAATAAAGTTTGAAATTCATCAATCCAATACACCTAGATTTCAAACTCCATTAAAATACTCCAAACTCTACAATCCAATACAACCCCCTTAAAATTGATTTGGAATGATCTGCTGGGAGTGCACTACTGATATTAAACAATATTGTTTCACGTATAATTGGCAAAGGATGAATATATAGTACCTAATGTGTTTTAGTTAAATGATCTAATTGAAGCACAATTGATGAAAGACGAAATATTTTATGTCTTCAAGAAGACATCCAACAGTGCGACTTTAATTTATAAATAGTAAGGTCCTGAATTCAAATCACATCACTCTCTTCACAATGTCAATAAAAAAATGATATTTTTATAGTGTAACGTTTTAAATAATTTATAATTTAATGAAAGCAATATAATATTAGAAGGGGCAAGGAGGATCCTGCATTCACATACTCTACATCCACAATGCTTAATCCATGTACACGTGGATTAAAACAATATTGTTGGAAAAAAAATGTTAAATTGAAATTTTTTAACCATGGTTTTGGAGAAGACACATGCGGCCTTTTGTTTTCTATATCTGCTACAGCAAATTTTCCTTCTACTTTCTGTATTTATTTTGATCATGGGCCGAATTTTTTTTTTTCCTTATTTAATGTTGCTGATTAATATATTTAATTATATTTGTCGCTTCCTTCGCCTCATATTTTCAACCATTTTTTATTTGTTTACCGTGTTCAATATTTCTATTTATTTTGTGAGGGAAGATAATACTCCCCCAATCCACAAAATAGTTGTTACTTTTGTTATTTAAATTCGTTCACGAAATAGTTGTCACTTTTATTTATAGTAGTAGAACCCACATAATACATTGTATTTAATCTTATATTTCTTACTATTTCACTCATTTTTATTGTGTGACCCTTACTTCACTCACAATAACACCCACTATTACCCACTATTATCTATTACTACCTACCATTTTTCTTAAAACTTGTGCTGCCACAATGTGGCAACCATTTCGTGGACGGAGGAAGTATGTAAGAGTGAGTTGAAAATTTTTTATTTGTTCGTGTTTGTGTATCTTCCATTTTGTTCAGCCAACCCTTTGAAATTCGCCATTTCCCTGTTATTTGTGGGGTTTCATTCCTCTTTCCAAAATCCGGTGACCATTTGTGTCATCGTCATTTTTGCAGGCGTGTTGCTTCGTTGCTTTCGTTAATTTTTTAATTTTTTGTTTGTTTTTTTTTTTCCTGTTGTTGAGAAACCCCACTCTGCAGTTTGACTCTTTGTTATCGTTTGTTTGTCCGTGTGTATTTATCAATATTTTAGAGTCTTTGTATGTCGCCTTTCTGAAAAAAAAAAAGCCGATATTGTCTAGATTATGACCGATCGATGTCTATCGTTTGTTAAGCGCGGTGTATGCGCTAAGTATCATAAGCGTTTTTTTTTTCTTAAATGTATCTCCCTTCTCCGCACTTGTAATTTTGTTGAAATTAGTCTCCAGCTTGTGTAGTGTTGGTTGTCCGTGTTTTTTTGTTGGGGAGAATTCAAGAACCGGGGATAATTGAAGAGCCTCTATTGTGTTTTTCCCAATATATGAAGCGTGTGTTATTTTTGAATTTTATTTATTTGTCCCCCTTTTTGTAGAAAAAACGTATTTATTATGTAGTGTTGTAGAAGATTAGATTATTTTTTGTTTAACTTTATTGTATTTTGGCATCCCTGTCATTGGTGTTGTGTTGTCCGTTTGTTTGTTGTCGTTGTTGTTGGCATCCTCTTTTGGAATCTGAAGATGGATTTTTCAAGAAAATGATAATGAATCGAGAAAATGATTTAAAATATCTATTTAAATTTTCTATCCCACATTTGTTTTCAATGAAACTACACCAATTGAAAACTTTATATACCTAGAATCAATGTATATTTTCTTTGCCATTACATTATGCGCCAATTTAATTTGACCAATTTATTAGTTGGCCTAATTAATAGTTTTATATTTACGGCTCTCCATTTTTCTATTTGCAAGCTTCGACTTTTGGAAAACATCTAATCCTCCAAAGCATATCTTAACGATCATTTTTTTGGCCAGAAGAGTGAGGTACTTGATGTAGTTCGTCAATGTCAATTGATGATGATTGTGAGAGGCAGTAAAAACTCAAAAGTTCAAAAAATGTTTTTGAACTGAGGTTGAGATTTCTTGTTTCTTTGTTGTAAGTGGTGGTTTGCTATGCCTTGGTAAATAAAATATCTATTTTTAAAAAAAAAAAGATCATTTTTTTGCAATTATTTACAATATATTATAGACAAACATTTTCATATAATCTTCTTTTGCTTTCGATTTTTATCTCCTCAATTATAAAACGAAATAAAATATTTTCAACACTCCTCAACACAATAATATGTCAATAACCATGTAAACATTATACAAAGAGTTGTAGATTTGGTTGTTATAAATAGAGGTTAATTAACGGATAAATAGTAAATAATTGGTGGGCTACAGTTTTTTTGTTGCATAATTAGACTAATGAATTAGTTGTTCAAAGAAATACTTATACTTTTATTAAGTCTATTTCACTATTTAATTTGGTCAATAAATAAATTTGTTAAATATATAATTTAACTACTAAAAGCAATATTTTTTATCAATTAAATGGTAAATTATTATTTGACAAAAAAATGTACAAATATTAAATTAAATTATAGATCATCTTAATTAGATTATATGGTATATATTTTGTCCCACGTCGCTTTTGAACAAGAGTTCATTTTTCAAAAACCTATATAGATACTCAACATCAATATGCAATAAGAACAGTGTTCGATGGGCCGATTCCGACCTAGAACTGTAAGGCTAGACGGGCTTATTGCGAATCGACAGTTCAACAATTGTGGAGGTAGACGGGCCAATTGCGAACCAATATTTCAACTTTTTTTTAATAATTTTATATTGAACTTATAATGTATATTTATGGTCACCTTTATTCTTATAGATAATTTTTAATATTATTTTTTTTCTCTAAATTAACGTAGGATCCACCACACTTCTCATACGTAATCAACGTGGGACCATCTGTTCAGTAGCCAAATATACTTTTGTCTCACATCGATTTAAAAAAAAAGAGAACTTTGAAATATCGAAAAACTCAAAAATAGTTAACGAACAATATTTTTCTTATAATTTTATTAAATGATAATTCCCTGTTGATAATTTCTTTTCAAAATTGATGTATTAATAATTTAATCTATACTCGATTTTAAATATTAATAATTAATAATATTTATCTCACATTATATTTAGTTGATTTGAACCCTCTCCTTAATTCGGGATCCCAAGTGGCGTATCCTTCATTCTTTATTTTTTATTTATCTTAAAATTTTAATTTTATATATTTTTATTCAAATATTTACTAAAATCTTGAATCTTAATAATGAATTAATCTTGACTTCTTTTGTATTTGAATTTTCAACTTTGCACCGAAGAGAAAGCAAATTCAAAGAAAAGATGAAACTATTAAGGTGCCCATAAAATGGTTGACAGACTGATTCCGATCCGAAACCTTGGGGGTAAACGGACCAATTGCGAACCGACATTTTAATTAATGTTTTCTTTTTTTTAAATTTTATGTTGAAGTCATAATGTTTATGGTCATTGTTATGATAATCTTTTTGAGAGCCAAATATGCTTTTGTCTCACATCAATTTTGAAAAGATTTGAGTTTTGGAAGTTATTGATACAAACGGGGTTGGATTATATTTGAATTTTAACGTATATTCCTGATTTGAGACGAGAACATGTAGTGAAAAAAAAAATTAAAGTTGACATATTTAGAATAAAAAGTAATCGATTTTGTATGAAAGGAATTAAATTGTTGCATGTTTTATAATAGTGTGATTCCCCGTCGATTTTCGACGGATTATATACGCTAGTTATTATATATTCCAAATTTGCACAGTAATATGCGATAAACCCCTAAATATTACAAATAAAACATTAACAAGTATTAAAAAATTAAGTTTTAAGTATACCAATGAAAAAATTATACTATTCCCCGTCCCATTCAATATGACCTTGCTTATTTCATCATGTAGATTAAAAAGAAGGGTATTGTATATAAAAATGAGTGATAATGAAGTGTCTTTTAGTCTATAAAGTGAAACCTAATAAAATAATTCCACTATTTCTCCAACTAGTGAAATCTACTAAAATAATTTGTGCGGTGCTTTTTTTTAATTACTAATTTTTTTCAAAAATAGGAAATGTAAATGGACTCAATTTAAATTTATAAATTTGAAAATAATATGTTGTTTTTATTTTAAAAATCTTTATCTTTTTAACTACTTGCTTTTTTTCTTTATTCTTTTTTTAGATATTGATTAACTTATAAGCTTCTTTAATTTTTTTGCATATATACATATCACAACCCATTTTAAAATTAAATTTTAATTGTTTTGTTTAAATAAATAGTCGTATAATCAACCAATTATAATTTTCTTTATACTCGTTAACCCAGAGATGATTTTTTAACTATTTCTTTTTCCCAATATATATTGTTTAGATATTAATTGACTCATACGCTCGTTTAGAAATTTTATATAAGTACATATCCTATACCCGATTAAATTTTTTAAAATATTTATTGTAGTCTCATACTCATATAATACAACTCGTTATTATATCATGTTGTTAACTTACAGCGTCATCAACTTATAATAGAATAAAATAAGCATTAATCGAAATGATAAAATAATGTATAAGCACACCTCTAAAGAATTCCTTTTCGTTTCACCTCCCCAACTATAATCAGAGCAGAAAATGGTTGAATTTGGAGCTCCATCCATGATTGATTCTCCGATTGTATTAAAAATAAATTAGAATTTTACAAATTCATCGATGCTATGCTACAACTGTTTGAATTACATCGGCATGGAAAAAAATACTGTATACAACAAACCCAAAACTACCGGCGCAATTCCCACTCCGCCGCCCGCCGCCGCCCGCTCCGTCCCTGCCGACAAATGATTAGACGGGCTGTAATTATCCGGCGACATTGCAATGTCGGACGGCGGAGCTCCGCCCATGACTCCGCCACCATAGGCGAGCTCTCTTCCTCAAATAACCAGTACTGCTTTATTCCTACTATTTCTTCTTCACCTACCAACATATATTAATTTCTTACAAAACATAAATAATAGTATATTAATGGATATGTATGGGAGCTACAATTCAGACCCTTTTCCTGGCAGAATCTCCATCCAAGACTTCTCACCCTCCTCATCATCTTCAGAAGCAAAGACAGAATCTCCTTCCAACATTGGAGGCGGAGATTTGTCTTCAAACAAGCAAGTCATTCTAGCTTCCGACAGTCCCAAGAAACGCGCCGGACGGAAGAAGTTCCGCGAGACGCGCCACCCGATCTACCGCGGCATGCGGCTGCAGGATTCCGGCAAGTGGGTTTGCGAGTTGAGGGAGCCCAACAAGAAAACTAGAATCTGGCCTGGGACTTACGCCATAGCAGAAATGGCCGCACGTGCGCACGATGTGGCGGCGATTGCATTGAGGGGGCGGTCGGCCTGCCTGAATTTCGCTGACTCCACTTCGCGGCTGCCTGTTCCGGCGTCGTCGAGTGCCATGGACATTCAGAAGACTGTGGTCGACGCCTTCCGATCGGAGCACGTGGAAGCGGAGCACCGCCGCCTTCCCATCGGCTGGCAGATATTGGAATTTGGCCGATGCAAGGAGGTCGGCGAAGGCTTCGTCGATGGGACGAACATAGTGATCCCGGCGCCGCCTTGGTCCTCCTCGAATTCCGAGACCACCCCCGATGCGGCCAACATCGCCGCCTCGACGTTGAAGTCGTGGCCTCTGATGAGCGTGTTGGTGATGTTGAGGCCCAGCGGCAGGCACGTCTCCGATGCGGAGATGCGGTGAGTTCGGGATTAGATGTGATGAGCAGAGAATTGAGGGAGAGGATCTACATGGTGTAAGGCGTATTAGCACGTCAACTAAAATAAGGAATAGTACCAACCCATACATCTAACTTTATCATAGTTGAAAATATATTAATAAAATAATAGAAGTTAACCCAACCAAAAAAAGAAAATTAAAAATAAAAATACTTTTCCAGATGTACGGCAAATATGTGATAGATGCACACTAGGTGCATTCAGGATCCAGGTTCCCTATTAGAAGGTATCTATGCTTTAGTTATTTGTTTAGAAGTTGTTAAAAAAAGAATTTCGAAGTTTTGATGTTATTAAAGCCAATAAACACGCCAGAACTTCGAAGTTTCTCGATAGATTGCGTAACCACTCAAAGAAAGAGTAATTTTATAGGAATCATATACATGTCGTAATTTATGTATAGTTTAGAACATATCTCTTTTTTGAAATTAATTATTTTGGCGGATCACGTCCAAACATAGTTTAGAATGTACTACACCCCCCGCCACGTCATTCTGTTCACTCACCGCCTTATTTTGTTTTTATAACTAGTTTACTTAGTTGACTAACTCATCGTTTATTATTGAGTCAGCCTCATAATTTTCAATTATTACATTTCTACCACTGCTCCTCCTAGTTCAAATTTTTGAAGGAGGTCATTTTTGTCAATTACCTCGTCAATCATCAATTTATGACCTGTCATTAATCTTAAATAATGTATTAACTTACCAATTAAGCATCCTCGCGTTATATCCGGTTTTCTTTCCTTATCCTCTCTTGATTAGAATACATCTCACCATATCCAATTAATTTAAATTAAATAAATTGTTAAAATCTACGTTTATTTCGATTTGTTTCCGAAGTTGGATTAAACAGTTATATGCATGTACAAATTTTATTTCATACTTTTTAAATAAATTCTGCGTATCTGCCCTCTCGCAATTGTGGACCGACTTACAAAATTCCCAAACTTAATTAGTCACGAGAATCGAGGAAATTTCGAAATTTAAAAATAATATAAAAGTACAAAAAAGCCCCGAAATCCCACCCACACCAACCAAACCCTAATCTCTCGAAAACCCGCCGAAACAAACACCTCCGCTTTTCCCTCGTCTTCTTCTCTCCTCAACCCCTCCTCTGCGTCTCTTTCTCTCCGGTTCCTTTTCCTACGGATCTTCTTATTCCTATTCCTCTCCTTCTTCCTCTATTGTATTTTCTCTTCAAAAACTAACTTATTATTATTATTTCCGTATCTCTTCTGTACCTGAATATTGGCCGTCCGATCTGCGATCGACCCAGATCTGAGACGAGGATTCGTTGCCGGAGCCCCACGCGCGGAGATCTGTCGGAAAAATCATGGTGGTGAACGGGAGGCCGACCAAGAGGCTGGTAAAGAGGCGCGTAACCGCCGATCTCAGTGATTTCCTCACGTTTCCGAGCGCCGGCGATCTGGACTCGCCGGCGGCCGCCAAGCCGTTCAGGACCACCGTTAGGGCGTTCCTGACAAAGCACGCGATCCTCCCTCCCCCCTCGTCGCTTTTCCCTCACCTGCTCACCTGGCAGATCCTCTTCCGCGTCGGCGACCTGGCCTTGGACGACGGAGGTCCCGCCACCGTCTGCCTAGACGTCGTGGAGGAGGATGTTGCCAGATCCAGATCCGTTTATTGCGACCAGTGTCGTGTCGTTGGTGAGTTCTCAACACCGAGTCACGCGCGCTGACTCAGTTGATTTTTTAATTTTTGCCTTGACATTACTACTTACAGAAATTTTTTTAGTTAAAAAAATAAATTTTAAAAAATTGATTATCATCGGTTTAAGCGCTCTTTATTGGTTTAGGAGGAAAACACCAGAAATATTCGTTTTTGGTTGGAAAACTTTTTTACCTCGTCGTTTTAGTGGGGGAGCCATGATTGTGTTTTAGTCGGTCTTATCCATAATTTAGTAATTAGAGGATTTTTCCCGACACTTAAAAGAGTCCACTATTTAATTTTTTTAATTTAAGATGAAATTTAATAATACTAATAAATTTAATTTGATATTTCCAAGGCACAAATTAAAAATATGTTAATTATTAGGTGAAAGTGGGACCGACCAGTGTGCATAGGTGGAAAGCTAATATCATAGGCTGGGCCCGTTGCCCGATAAAAGTGAAGGCCCATCAAAGATTCAAGGATAACTAGAAAACAAAGCAAAAGACAAGTGGGCTTGTGGGCCATGTACCTTCGGTTTCCTTTCAGCAACCTACCACTAGTATATGTTTGAGACCGATTTACCCTTTTCCTAAATTACTTCTAAATTCTGATCATATAAATTCGGGAGGCTAGAAATGTCCTTTACGCGGTCTTTCAAATTAAGACGGCATTTATTTTCTCGGATAAGTCAATACCAGAAAACGTGAAACTTATCTATCAATCTACTTTCATCATACGATGCTTAATTTCGCGCCCATTTTATTTTGTGAATCTAATTATCAATTGATACATCAATTAATGGCGGAGGAAGACTGTTAATTTTCTGGGATGGGGCAGAATTGGTTTGATGAGTTTGCTGATTGTGTTGTGGGTTTGTTTTAGGATGGAGTAGCAATCCCGTAAGTGCAAAACGCTACCATTTCATAATTAAAGCGGATGGCAATTCGATTGATAAGACGTGTGCTGGTTGCGGAGATGCGCTTCATTTGACAGATTCCCGGTAAGAGATAACTTTCTCTCGCTCATGGCCAATTCATAATTTTCATGTGCATTATGATTTTATTGAGTTCTGGGTTTTCGGGCAATATCCATTTAGTAGTTATTGCTTTAATATACATGATGTATGATGTATCTCTAATGAGTGAGCAATATAATGTTTTTGTTGAATGGATGATGTCCTGGCCAATTTGGGTAAAGATGTAATGATTGTAGCTGATTATATTCTGAACTGTTCCTACAGATGCAAGTCATGCAATCATGTAATGACAACGGAAGATGTTGAAGACTGGATGTATCAGCAGCTAGACAACACGACACATCTGTTGCACGGTGTCATTCACGCGAACGGCTATGGCCATCTTCTTAGAGTGAATGGTAGAGAAGGTGGATCCAGGCTTCTTTCGGGACGTCATATAATGAATTTCTGGGATAGGCTCTGCAGAATGCTGGGAGTCAGGTGAGGATTTTTCCATTTTCCTTTCCTGCCATAGCTGTTCTATTCAGCTTTGGGCTTCTTCATTCGTCTTACACTGCTTTACGAATCTCAAACATCTGCATTTTATGGATGGACAGAAAGGTCAGCGTGATGGACGTGTCAAAGAAGAATGGGCTAGACTTCCGATTGCTTCATGCTGTTGTGAAAGGCCATCCATGGTATGGAGATTGGGGCTATCAGTTTGGCGCTGGTAGTTTCTCATTGAACGTCGACGACTATAGGATGGCCATCTCGAACCTCTCCTCTTTGCCTTTGTCTATGTTTCAATCTCAAGGCAGGAAGCCTCGAACGCGCCTGCAGGATTTAATTTCATTTTACCAGTCCATATCTGAACGGGAGCTTGTAAACATCAGAGACCTCTTCTGTTTCTTGATGGGTTTGATCCATGATCGCCATCAGGTTCCTGTTAGGGCTGATGATTCTCCTTGCAAGAAACTTAAGACTAGTAACTCCAGGGCTTTGTGCTCCTGGACAATTGATGACGTTAGACGTGTAGAGGAAGCCATGTTCAAAGTACTGCGTGCTGTTAGTGGATCCACCTGGGTGAGCTGGCGTGCTCTTAGAGGTGCTGTTTGCCGAGTAGGTTCTCCTGAGCTTTTGGATTACTGCATTAAAGAACTTAAGGGGAAACAGGCAGCTCCAGGCATGGTGGTTGTTGCTCGCTGCATCTCTGATTCTGGTGCTATGGAGTACAGGTCGGAATTTTAACCTCGGAATCTTGCCTAACATCATTAAGCTATATTAGTTCGTTATCTTTTTTTTGTGCCCATGTTTATGATTAGTCCACATCTTATGCTTATTATAGACTCGAGCCAGGAAGTGCATCCGTTCCAGCCAGTACTTGTTTGAACAGCTTCCCGATGGCAAACTACCCATCTGATGAACGGCTTGTGGGGGATCTCAAATACTTTTATGAGTGTCTTCTCCATCCTGAAATGATGGTAGCTCACGTGCCTCCAGCTAAAAGAGGTGTTGCAGTTAGCTCTGCCACAAAAATTCTTGATTGCAAGCAGTTTATGAAGGACTACCTCCCTGGGCATTTCCTACCTCTTTCGAAGGAAAATGCAGTGCAGGTATTGTGTGAGGTGGATCTCATGGAACAACCAGAAGAGTATAACCGTAATCCTCCGCCAGAGTTACTTGTACTTTCACCAGACGCCACGATTGCTGACCTGAAGCTCGAAGCAATGAGGGCCTTCCAAGACGTGTATTTGATGTTGAGAAGGTTCCAAGCAGACGAGGTTGTTGGTTACGGTGGTGTTGATGAATCGACTCAAATCAGACTGTTGCTGGGTTCAATGGGATCTGTACGCATCAGGGGGAAGTTCCATGGGAAGAACGGTGGGAGTAGGTTTAGAATGGAAAGGGGAATGGAAAGATGGATCGTGGATTGCTTATGTGGGGCAAAGGATGATGATGGCGAGAGAATGCTGGCGTGCGACGTGTGTGGGATATGGCAGCACACGAGGTGTTCAGGGATACCGGACACGGAGGGTGTTCCGGTGAAGTTTTTTTGCCACAGATGTAGATGCGCGAGCAAGGGAAACGGGCAATGCAGGGATCAAGTGGTGGATAATGTTTTTGGTGATGCCGCGGGCAGCTTGGGTTTGAGCTTTACAAACACTGGAGTCCCCTATAATTTGTAAATGGCTTTTGTTCTTCTTTTTTGGTTTCCCCAAGGTCTGGTGAAATATGTATATATGAAGATGGGACATCCAGTGGCTGTATGGCATTTTCCAGTAGCATTCCCTGCATCACTTTCACAAATAGAGTTTGTGTATATTGGCCTCTCTATTGCTCCTCTCTATCTATGCTTTGCGTTGTTTTTTATTTGTTTATTTGTTGCTTCTTTTTTATCTTCTTTGATAAGTTATCCATGGGAGTGCAACACGTAAACGTAATAAAGAGGTCTAATAATTTTTTGCCCTTTGCCAAATTGTTACTCGTTCTGTCTGGTTCAACTTGTTTCATTTTGCCATTTTAGGTGTCTTGTTCAACTTGTTTCATTTTCTTTAACTTGTTTTATTTTGTCATTTTGGGTGTCTCGTTCAACTTGTCTCATTTCCTTTTAAGGAAATAATTAAGAAATTATTTTATTCAATTTGTATCATTTCAGCACTACTTTATATCTTTTTATGTTATTTCAGCATTACTTTATACTCCGTCCGTCCCAGGTTAGTATGGTTACTTTTCTTTTTTAGCCGTCTCTGGTTAGTATGGTGTTTCCATTTTTAGACATGTCTTTTACTTTTTTACCCTTAAAAGTTCAATATATTTACTCCAATAAAGTTTCTTCATCCACTAAAAAATTAAACACATCATAAGTGGGTCCCTTCCTCTACTTAAACTATCCTTACCAAATATTTATCTACTTTTTCTTAAAACTTGTGCACGACCTCCGCATCATACTAATGGGGGACAGATGGAGTATTACTTTATTAATTAAAAAATACTTTATATTACTTTATTCACTACATTAAACATATCATTTATCATTTAATACTCTTATTCTTAATTTCCGTGCCAATTCCAAATAGGACAAGTTTAACGGGACGGAGGGAGTAGTATTTATTAAAGGATTACATTCTTTAAATTCGGCCGACAGTTTCAATGCTCATGGTCTTGACATACACAAATTATTGAGTTCTTTTTTTTTTTGATATCGTGGGAACCCGCAGCCGCTACCTTCGGTGCGCACTGGGTAAACCCCGTCCCTTGTGCAGTAGCCTGCAAACCACATGTTTGGTTGTAGTAGAGTGTAGGAATGATAATAATAAATATTATCTTTATGAATGACAAATTATCCGTGACCCGATCCAACCTATCTCATGCGCCCCGTCCGACCTGAGCGTGAGATCCTATGTCATGCGTGGGTCTCAAACCCGGGTCAAACGGGTCGGGTCGGGCAGGACAGGTGTTGTACGGTGGAACAATTTCACCTAAATTTTTGTCTATATATTATGCATTTTGTTCAATAATGCAAAGAATTACTTGCAAGGGAGATAATCCAAAGAAGAAATTATTTTGTTATCATTGTAGTTTGGAGGGAAATATTTTAGAGTGTGTTAAGTAATAATGGTTAAAGCACCACTCAAACTACCAACCAAACATAGGGCGAAAAGGTCTTGATTAATATATTAATATAAGTTCTGAAAAGGTGTTGATTAATATAAGTAACTTTTAAACGTTGTGATAAAATGAAAAAAGTGATTATTTTTTATTTATATTCTGAGAAAAAAAAAGTGATTATTATTAAAGGTGGAGAACGCATGCAATGTATCATGCAAAAATATTTGGTTCCCGGCCCACATTCTACGTCCTTACACTCGTAATTTTTCGGTGTAAAGTGTTCCTAGTTTTTAGTCGTCCGAAAAATTTAGAGAGCGTATATTTGAAGTTTGATGATATGGAATACCTCGGTGTAAATAACCATATGCAAAAATTTATCTACAAGGTTGCATATAGTGCAATCGATTTTAGGAAACATTAGATACAAAATTAAGGCAACTTAATGCATAACGGCCTTTGTGGCCCAGTTGTATAGCTCCGCCCCTAAGATGTTCCTTCCCATTAGAGAGTCACAAGTTTGATTCCTTTTCATCTTATTTTCTGTAATTTTTGTCCCCTAAGATGTTCCTTCCCATTAGAGAGTCACAAGTTTGATTCCTTTTCATCTTATTTTCTATAATTTTTGTCCCTTCCTTTCTTTCTTGTTGCTTTTCTTAATTTTTTTTATTTTCTTTTTCTTTCTTTCTTATTTCTTTTTACTTATTTATTTTCTTAATTTTCTTATTAGTTACTTTCACAACTCTTACTTTTTTGAACAATAATGTTTACTTTTATTTACGATAAGTTGTCCTTTTAGTTATTTGGTCAAGTAAATATTGTCGTCATGAAAAGTAACTAATTATACAAAGAAAAGTAATGTTTTATAACTATTACTATTCTTAACGACAATATTTACTTTTATTTACGACAACTTGTACTTTTAGTAATTTGGTCAAGTAATTATTGTCGTGATAAAAAGTAATCATTGACATATGAAATGTAATGTTTTACAAATATTACTTTTTTTAACGACAATGTTTACTTTTATTTACGACAACTTGTATTTTTAGTAATTTGATCAAGTAATTATTATCGTTATAAAAAGTAATCATAGACATAATGAAATGTAATATTTCACAACTATTACTTTTCTTAAAGACAATGTTTACTTTTATTCGCGACAACTTGTACTTTTAGTTATTTGGTAAAGTAATTATCATTGTAATGAAAAGTAATTATTGATATGAAGAAAAGTAATATTTTTGAAACATTACATTTTTTTGTATCAATATTTACTTTTTATTACAACAATAATTACTTGATTTATTTTATACGTTTTTCTTATGAATAAATATTTGTTTAATCAATTTTAATTACTTTTTTTTATAGTAGTCAATCCCCTTAGGATTTATTAATCCACAATTAGAATTTATATTAAGGTTTACTAAATTTCCATTTAGAATTTAATAATTAATAAAATAAATTAAAAAAGAAAAGAAAACAAAAATAAAATAAGGAAAAAGAAAAAAACGAAAATGAAAAAAGTAAAAGAAACAAAACACAAAAGTGAAAATTAAAAAGAAAAAAGGATAAAATAAATTAAAAAGCAAAAAAAAAAGGAAAAAAAAAACAAAAATGAGAAAAGGAAAAAGAAAAAAGAAAAAAAACAAAAGTGAAAATGGAAAAGGAAAAGGAAGAAAAGGGGGGAAAAAACAAGCGCATCCTCCAAGTATTGATCCCTGATGGGGCGCTCCTCAAGGACTTTAATGTCAAGCTATTACTGTAAAGCTACAGATTGGCCTCTAATATTTCACGTAGTATTTAATCTATACTATATCAACGTCAGTAGAAACGTTTATTACTACTTTTTAGAATTACTTTTACTTTTTTTTTGTTACTTTTACCATGTATAGTTATGACTTTTCAAATTTCTAATAGCTTATGTTGTAGAAACTACAGTACTTTATTTTACTAATTTAGTATAGCAATTTACAGATAAATACTCAAATTGTATCCTACGCTATTAAGATATTTGCACAAAAAATTAATTTCTCAAAAAAATAAAATATATCATGTCAAGAAAAGAAAATGTAGAATGATGGTCATTTCCAAATACCACCACCATTCATGTCATCTATTCGTTAAATGAAGCAGGAAAAAATGATAACTTTACACTAAAAAATACAGATATAGAAACAATGGAAAATTGACTTAGTATCTTATTTAGAAAGAGGTAATTTAGTTGCCTTTTTTTAAAATTTCAATAATAAGGTTACCTAATGATGGGTTCAATTACCTACATTATGTTTAATTTTTCATTTAATAACAATTTATAAATTTCAAACTCCTATAATAGCACAAGACTTTAGAATTTTCAAAATTATTAACAATTAAATTATCTAATACTATATTTTTTTTCCTTTGAAGTTGTGTAGTTTCCTCTTAGAGGGATGTATTCAATCAAGACTCTGTGGGATTTTTTAAGAGTTTGGAAGTCTGGGTGTATTCAATCCAAACTTTTTAAACTCCTTAAAAATCTGGTGGTATTCAATCACAACTTTTTAAACTCCATAAAAATTTGGTGGTATTGAAAACTTCACTGACTTTCTAGTGTTGTCGAGTCTTATAGAATTTAACGTGATTTGAAGGAATTTTTGTACTGAACGAATTCTGACCTTCAACCACGAGAATTTGAGAGTCCACGAGAAACAAGGAGGGCGGCTGTCCAGAAACCGCTGGGCCCTTTTCCACCCTTGGCTGGGGCCCAGCCACGGCTGGAAATTTTTAGGCTTCCAAGCCTTATAAATCTCCAGACTTCACGTATTATTCTTCGTGCTGGGTGTTGTTCCTTCGTTCTTCTTCCAACAACAAAGGTACTATTCTTCAACTTGTTTTCCATTATTTTTCTATCTTTATTTTGTTTGTGTACTGTATGTGTATAGATTTGTGTTATGTTTCTTGTGATAATGATTGTTTGAAGGTATGAAACTAGGGTTTTTCCCATCTTTTGGTATTTGTTTTGATTTTGGTTATTATTATTATGGTTTGTATTCACGTATTCGTTTGATTGTATTTCACGTGTATTGGTTTGGATAGATGCTCGGTTGGATTGATCTCTGGTTCATATGTATGCATCATAATATACTGTGTGATGAATAAACCAACGACGGCTGGCTTCCAGCGCTCGCTGGAAATCATTGCCGATGAGCGGTCCAACCGGCGCTGGAAGCCAGTCACGGCTGGTAATTAAACATTTTTTTTCGTTGGTTTCTGTATTATATAATTTGCATATATTATATAATATTTGTATTATCTAATATGCTTAAAATATATGAAATAGAGTTATATCATGGGGGATTCACAACAAGATTTGAAAAGAAAGCCATCCTATGAGCAATGGACTAAGGATCAAAGCGACTTGTTGTTAGAACTTATGGTTGATGCTGCGGGTAGGGGATGACGTGATAACAGTGGTATCTTTACCAAAGAAACGGCGGAAGAACGAATACTTCCCATTCTTAACGAAAGACTTAGTTGTAATAAGACATATAGCAATTACCAAAGCCGCCTCAAATGGTTTAAAAGTCGTTGGTTATCTTATTCCAATCTTATGAGGTTTAAAGCTCTGGTTTTGGATACGACCACAATACTAAAAGGTTCACGGCTTATGATGAAGTATGGGAGTCGTACTTAGCGGTAAGTTTCTTAAGCATTACATTACAATAATATTATCGAATAATTTTTTTATAATAATATAGTGTTTATTTCATTTTGTTTTCTATTTATGCTAGGAGCGGCCAAAAGACATTCACTTACACTACGGGGAATGTCCTGATTATTAGGATTTGGAAATTGCTATAGGAAATGGTGTTGCTGTAGGAAAAAGTTCCATTGGGTTGGGTAGTTCTACTGATGCAAGGACACTAGGAGATCATGAAAATAGAGAGCCTCGGATAGAAGAATTGAATTTCGACCCTGAAACGGAGATGTTTGTAGGACTATCTCAGGATGAGCCACCATCATATGGTTCCACACCACCACTGTTCCCTGAAGTGTCTGATTTCTCAACTCAAAGAAGAGCTCCCAAAAGGAGTAGAACACACTACGAAGCACCTTCTGGCTCTAGTGATCCCGATCTCATTGAAGAGCTTAGAAAATTAACAAACACATTTGATGGAGTTCATAGCCTCCTACAAAAAAGAGATACTATACTAGAGAAAAGAGAAAAGGAACGATCTTTCACAGCTTGGGATGCTATCAAAGAGATCCCAGATTTGGATGATGAAGTTCGCCTTAAGGCACTTGACTTGCTTGACACAAAGTCAAAAAAAGATAGTCTTTTGAAGATGACCATTGAAGAACGAGCTCGTTGGATAGCTTACAAGATTAAAAATTAGTGATCATTTGAGTCTTGTAATGGTTATTTTATATTTTGTCATGACTTTGTTGGTGATATGACTTATGTTTTAGATTGGACATGGTATTTTTTGTCATGAGATCGTTGGATGTTTTGTTTTGTTTTGTTTTGAATGGACTATTATGTTGTTGGTGAAATGACTTTGTTAATTATTTACAATATTCTAATATATGCAGTCACGGAAAGTTTTGATATAATGGAAGAAGAAGAAATGGATGAAGAAATAGATGAAGAAGAGGAAATTAACTATTATGAAACGGTGAAGCAGTTGATGTTGGCAATTAAGATCGTGATAATTGTAATAGGAAAGATTAGAAATATGCCTCGACGTATTCAACCTTCTTTGAGGCGACAGCCAATTACTAAACAGGGTACTCTTTTTATACGTAACATGATTCAAGGTGATCCACACAGTTTTCGACAGTTATATAGGATGTATCCTGATGCCTTTTTAAAGTTATGCTCGATTCTAAGAGAGAAAACTCATTTAGAGGATACACGATATATATGTGTTGAAGAAATGGTGGCAACATTCTTGCTAATTGTAGGACACAATGATCGGTTTTGTAATGTTCGTCAAAGGTTCGGCCATTCGCATTTTGCTACTAGCCAAAATTTCAACAAAATACTGAAGGAGTTGAACACCATAGCATCGAACCTGATGGTTCGGCCATCTACAGCAATACCTGCTAAAATCCAGGAAAGTACAAGATTTAACCCTTTTTTTAAGGTATTGTGCCTTTTTTTGTATTAATATATATATTGTAGTTTTTTGCCCTTTTTGTACACGATTTAAGTCTTTTTGTGTTATTGTGGCCTTTTTATTAGGATTGCATCAGAGCTATAGATGGGACTCATATCTCGGCAACTGTAACAGGCCGAGATGTAAGTAGTTATCGTAACCGTCATGAGATTCAATCACAAAATGTTCTGGCGGCTTGCAATTTCGATTTACAATTCATATATGTGCTGAGTGGATGGGAAGGCTCGGCACATGACTCGAAACTTTTAAGTGATGCAATGTCAAGAAGAAATGGACTTCATGTACCTCAAGGTACCATTTTTTTTTCTAGTCTTTAAATTTTTTATTCTTGATAACTAACTTATGTTATATGTTTTATTGGTAGGTAAATATTATCTAGTGGATTGTGGATTTCCTAATCGGAGACAATTTTTAGCTCCATTACATGGTGTTTGATATCATCTTAAAGATTTTGGTGGACAAGGTCGTCACCCTAGAAATGCTAGTGAGTTGTTCAATCTTCGTCACGCATCGTTAAGAAATGTGATAGAGAGAATATTTGGTATTTTCAAATCACGTTTTGTAATTTTCAAAACGGCACCTCCGTTCCCATTTCAAACACAAGCAGAATTAGTATTGGCTTGTGCTGGATTACACAATTTTCTTCGGAGAGAGTGCCGCTCTGATGAATTTCCAGTCGAATCTGAAGAAGCTCAAGATGACCAACATCTTGACGCGGAAGAAGAGAATTTGGAATGGCTATCTCAAAGCCAACTACAATAAAGAACGGAAGCAAATGCGTGGAGATCGACTATTGCTAATGCTATGTGGGAAATGAGACCGATTAATAATGGTGATGGAAATGAAGATGATGACAACGAAGATGAAAATGCGGAGTAGCATATGTTGTTTTAATTTTTGTTAGTTTACTTTGTTAAGACTAATGTTGTTATTCCAGCACTTATAAGAATGTTGTTAGTTTTCAGTTTTGACACTAATGTTATTATTTTTCACCTAATATTGTTACTTTGGTTTTCAATTTGTATTGTACTAAAAAACAAAACATCTACACGATTAAAACATTATTGCATCAACCAAAAAACGATAATCCAAAATTTTCAAAATATAAAGCATGTTGTTCGACATAACAATAATATTCCATCATATAAACGAAAATAAAGCAAAATAAATTGTTCAACAATAAACGCACGAAAATATCAAGCATATTGTTCTACATAAGCAAAATAAATTGTTCCAAGACAAATCCAGAAAGAAAAAAAAATTGCAGTACGACTAAAATGAAACCAGCGACGGCTGGGTGCCAGCACCGGCTGGTATATAGAACAGAGAAAATTCCAGCGGCGGCTGGCACCCAGCGACGGATGCGAAATGAAAACAGAAGCAAAACTTTTGATCCTCGTACTGACCCACATCCTCCATCTTTTCTCACCATAATAACTTATACACATATTTCAAACAACAAATCAAATACAAACCAAAATAACAACACAGCAAAAAAACGAGTAATCATAAAAATAGTAATACCATGCGCAATAACGACAAATCACTGCTCAGGTGGTGATTGCGGTGGCGGGTAAAATGTTGTCCGTGCATCCCATTGCCTAATTCGTTCATCTTGAGCATCAAATCTAGCCGCAATTTGTTGAGCTTGATCATCAAACCTAGATTGCACCTCCTGTCTCAAAGCTCCAAAAGATGTATCGAAGTGATCCTGTAATCGCTCAAACATATCTCCCGACATGGGTTGTTGTTCGGGAGACAATGCCTCCTCCTCCTCCTCCTCCTCCTCTTCGTTACCAATATTGGATGGACCGGCTTCAGGATCTTTGACTATGGGAGGAAGATTGCCCTTAGCAATTTCGGAGTTACAAACTCCCGAACACAATGCCTCTTTGCGGGAGGAAGCAAAGTGTGTCGATCAGAAATAATGTGAGCTCCTTTGAGCTCACTAAAGTCAATGAAGTAAGGTATGAGTTCCTCATAATCCTCCTGGGGACCCGTGGTGGCACTGAGAACTCCTAAGTTATAAGCCAACCCCGTAATAATGGGACAAAGAGAGGCATGGGCAGAAGGACGAGCCTGCATATTAGTCATAGCCGTCCAAATAAAGTTTGAAATACAAACTTTTTTGCCTTTTACAACACAACTCAACAGATACACTTCCGTAGAATTAACTTTGTTCGTCTGCTCCTTCCCGGAAACATTGTACGCAATAAACTTGTGCACAATGGCCAATGTCGGGTCTGTAATGTACCCATTCTGCATACAAGAACAATTCCAATTATTAAAGCCAGTCAATTCCTCCCAATCTTTATTAACATTATACCCCCTAGGCTTCTCTCGTTCCCCAGTAGTACTAAACCCAAACACAGATTTCATTCTTGCTAATCCTATTTGATATTCCTTATTCTTCATCCTAACCCCGATCTTCTTCTTATCCCCACTCAACTTCACAGTAGATAAAAACTCATAACATAAAGGATCATAACCAGAAAAATTGACAGTTCTAGCAAAAGTTTCAAGACCCAAATTCTTCAAATATTTCACAACTCTTGCCTGAACTTTATGATCTCTAATCAAATCTCAATCCAAATAACGAGGCCGTGTGATTTCAGTAGAATTAAACTTGCTATAAACATCACCTTCCCATTCACATTTCAACAAAAAGGGACAGGAATACCTTTCCATCAAATCCTCTTCTTCTTCGAATTGGACAGACGCGGTGCTTGCATTTTTTGTGCGCACCATTATTGCGGCAGCGACGGCTGCTAATCAGCGGTCGTGGGAGTGGAGGTGAATGGAGTGCCGGAGTGAGGATGGCCGAGGTCGAAGCGGCAATAGATGGGTGTGGGAAGGTCGGAAGCGGCGCGGTGATGAGGGCTGGCGGTGGGGAGATCGGCTGGTCAAGCCCTAATTGCTCAAATTCTGATTTGGGCGTCAATGATTTGGGTATTTATCCCGCTTATTTCCAGCGACCGTGGGAAGCCAGCCAGCGCTGGCTTTAAAATCAGCGGCCGCTGGAGTCCAGCCAGCGTTGGCTTTAAAATCAGCGGCGGCTGGAGTCCAACCGGCGCTGGTCTCCATCGACTTTTTCTCCAACAGAGTTGTGCAAATTCCACGCAAACTCTATCAAAAATTCCTCAAAACTCCATACGAAGTCGATCAACTTCAAAATTCTACGTAATTTTTAAACTCTTTAAAACTCTCACAAAGTCTTGATTGAATACACCTCCCTTAGAAAGTGTTTGACTGAGCTTAATAGCTCCTTCAAACAGTTTATAAGCTTCTAAATCCTTAATAGTGAACAACTTATAAATTATTTAATGGAGCTTATAAGCTCGGCCAAACACCCTCTTATTTAACGAATTGTCAATGAAAAATAATTTGGTGTGTTAGTTTCGAAATGAACGCGTAATTTTATCCTTTTCATTAATAAATAATCGTTCTAACAATAATTTATTTTATTCAGAACTATTGATGAGAAAAGTTTATAGATCTAATGTGCAATATTGAAAAATATAAACAATACCTGGGCTGCTAATTATTTATTCCTTTGGTCTTGAAATCTGTATATATATATAGTGGAGTAATTTTGTGCGATTTAAAAAATGTAATTTCTACTCCATTAATACTAATCTTATGTCCTGCTAATTATGGTCAACAAAAGAATTAAATAGAGCAATATGTCTACAAATAACAATTTGAAGGATCATTTTGCCTATTTGAATAACATATAAAATAATATCCTATTTTGCCTATATATAATTTCCCTGAAAAAAAAAATATCAATCCGTGTTAGCTTAATTTTTTTTTATTATCTAATGTACTTCATAACATATAGTATAGAGACATATTTTGAAATAGCCATAATGATCATTAAAATATAAATTTTGGCCCACCTTCTTCAAAAATATAAATTTTGGCCATTTTTTCAATTTGGAACGAAAATACCCTTAATGAAATGCGGAGCGGGTCGGGTTGGACACGAGTGGGCGCGGGTCGGGTCGGGCGGGTATGAGGCATTTGGTACTTTTGGTACAAATTTAGTCATATTAGTACCAATTGTTCTAGTACATCTGCTACGAATTTAGCCTTATTAGTGCTAATTGTTCCAGATTTGGTACAACTGGGACGAATTGACAAATTAGTTCCAGATGTTCCATGTTATGATATGGTACTCTTGGGACGAACATTCCAATTATTTCAAGTTATACTACTCCGATTTTGCGGCTCCGCCTTCGCTCCGATTATTAATATAAGGATAATCGTCGGGCAACAATTTAGATTTTTTCGGCTCGCTCCGAGGCCTTCGGCTCCCCTCGCTCGAATTTTGACCAAGGAATAAGCGGCAAACAAAAAAACGAAAAGGCAAACAAAAATTTGGAAATTAAAAAAAATTTGAAAAATAAAAAAAAACAGAAAAAAGGAAAAAAATCTGGAAAATTAAAAAATAAAACAGAAAAAAAAGAAAAAGAAATCTGGAAAATAAGAAAAAAAAATCTGAAAAATAAAAAATAAAACAGAAAAAAAAGAAAAAAATTCTGGAAAATAAGAAAAAAAATAGAAAAAGAAAAGAAAAAAACTGGAAAAAAAAAACAGTAAAAAAAGAAAAAAAAATTGAAAAGGAAATTAAGTGTCAATAAAATGGATCAAAGAGTGATGGATCACAAATAAAAGAGGGAAATGGGTATTTAGGTCCTAAGTTCAAAAAAATGACTATAATTTATATTTATGAAGAGGGTGGACCATAATTTATATTTCAATACTCATATTGGCTATATCACATGATATTCTCTATAGTATACCTATATAAATGTTAATAACATTACAAATCGAACCACTGGCACTACTAATCGAGACATTGTGCAGTGCAACGCGTGCAGGTAAATCTAGTATAAAAGCAGCGTTAATTTTTCTTTCTTTTTAAAGGAGCGCGCAGGTCAAATTTCGGGTCAAACCGGTTGCACCCAAGTCCATCTCATAACCATAAGTTGAGATGGGATCAATATCAATTATAACGACGACACAACATGATAAACAAATGGTATTCAACCTTTTAAATACTGATTACAGATTGGAGTAAAAGCTCTATAAATTTCCATTTTAATAGTTGGATGAAAAAATAGTTTGATCCTCAAAAAAATAGTTGGATGAAATTAAAATACTGTACATTATTACTCAATTAAATGATACCAGTCAAAAAGATATGCATTGATTAATGTAAGTTTATGAATTTACTCTAGGGTTAATTTGCCAAAAATATAGTAGTACTAATTTTTCCAAAATTTGAAATTTAACATAACATTTAAAAATTTCTGTAAATACACCATCTTTACACCCGTTTGAATTTTGACATGGCGAAAACCTCTAACGACGACAAGCATGACAGTTTTTAGTTGATGTGTCATTTTAGTTGATGTGGCATTCATATCCGACATGGCTATATGAATAAGACGGAGCGACATCGTTTTAACATTTTGGATATGGGATTTAAGGTAGTTTATTTCATTCACCAGCATATATAATTTTAGGCGAAATACACTCGTCTTTAAAGTGAAAACGACGACGTTTCTTTCACAGAGAAATTCCACATGTAGCGATAGTCACGTTAGACATAACTTGGGAATTTTTGAAACTCATGTCATTAAACGGGTGGAAATGTAGTGTATATACAAAGATTTTTTAAAGTCATTTTAAATTTCAAAATCCAGAAAAGTGGTTTATTTTAGGCAAATTAACCCTTTAATCTATCCCACATTTGGTATACCACTTCGTGTCCCATGATCAATAATGTTTAGTTTTTCGTTAATCGCTTATGATTTTTTTTACAATTATCAACTAGCGTATAACCCATCGAAAATCGACGGAAAATTATAAAAATTAATAAAATTATTAAATAGTACTAATATGTGATAGATTAAAAAAATATTATTTGTTAATTAGTTTAGCGTTAAATAATTCGATTATGCAATCTACTAAACTCGCTTAAAATTTATATCCCTTGAATACATCTCAAATTCAATTAACAAGTAATTTTACCACATGTTTACGTCTCAAACCCATAAAGTTATGTTTGTTAAAAATTATAACTAATATATTCTCATTACTTTCGATAATTGTTAAAGCTTTGTTCTTCTACAAAACCGATGTGGGCAAAAATTATATTTCTCTCTCAAAGGAAAACGACTCTTAAGCTGAATTTTTTAGCTTTTTATGAAGAAAAAGAGGCAAGGAAAGGAGCGGGTAGTGAGAGAGAGAGAGAGAAGAGATATATAGATAGTGAATAATATTACATATGTTAAGATTGTCTATAAGATGAAAGTGACCATAAATACCCCACATTATGAATTCAACACAAGATTAAGAAAAAAAATAAGTTAAACCACCGCTTCACAATCATCCCGTCTACCCCGACGGTTCCGACCTGGAACCAGCCTATTGACTACAATACTGATTTTAAATTATGTAAATAATCATCTTCCAAATATATTCACAAAAAAATTAATGATGACATTTATTTTCTTTTTACCTGAAATTAATATTTAATTATATAAATAACTATATTCCAAAAATATTCACACAATATTTCATAAATAAAAATTTAATTATAAATTATAGTATTATATAAATAATCATCTTCCAAATAAATTCATAGAAAAATAAATGATGATATTCGTTTTCTTTTTTACCAGCTTCGAGAATAACTTTTTTAACTGAGAATAGAACTTCAAGAATTATTTCACTATGTACTTGATAGTTTTTCCTTTTTACAAAACTTTATGTGGAATGATTGTGATTCATAAAATTATTTAGTCAATGATATAAGATAAAAGTTGACCATAAATATTCTTAATTTTATGAGTTCAAAATTATATAATATACTAAAAAAAAAAGTTGTCCCGCAAGTACAGAATTAACCCCTCTACGAAAACGATTATTGGTCGGAATTGACTCATTGATAAATCGTTAGTAATTTTTCTGCCAATTTTCCTACATATTATACGTTTTCCAACGGAGACAATTAATCAAACAATTTGAGATGATGTGTTTAGGATAATTCAAACTTGTTTGAAATTTATATACTTGTACTTGTTTAAAATTTGATTAAAAAATTAGTCATTTGTGTTCCTTTCTGAAAAAAAATCTGTATATTAGTCTTCCACCACAGTTCTGCCTCGGAACTGGCCCATTGACCACGACTCTGATTTATAAGTGCGTAATTTATAAAATTTATTTTGAATTTATATAGATCCAAAAAATTAATAAAAATAATGATTGTACTATTCGTTATCGTCCTTAATCATATAGTAATATTCGTTAATTAAAATTATAAATTATGCAAAGCTGGAAACCTAACTACAAATAACGTAAAAATTATTTCATGGATGACGATTATAGATTTTAAAAAATACATGGAAAAAAAAGCATAAAATGAAAAATTTCGGTTTCGGGTTATAATTGACCCGTTGATCACGATTTTGATTTATAAATGCACAATTTATGATGATTCTAGATTTTAGAAAATACATGAAAAAAATGAATAAAATGAAAATTTTAAAATTAATAAGAATAAAGAATGAAAATGTGTCATGGGATCCCGAGTTGAGGTACTCGTCAGTTAGGAATTGGCCTGTCTACCTAATTAATTGACAAATTAGAAATTACTTATTTTTTTATCAAATTAAATAATAAAAATATTAGACTATTTCCAAATTTAATTCGGTCAACCAATAAATTATCCAAACTATTTTGGAACTGTTTATTCTGTCAACTAATAAATTGGTTCCCTAATAAAAATAATTATCTTTCACTAATTAATAAATTGACCAAATTAAATTAAATTAAACTATAAAAATATAGCAGTTATTTATTCGACCGATTAATAAATAAATTGGTCAAATAAAACTCCTACAAAAAATAATTATCTATTTGACCAATTAATAAATTGACCAAATTAAATTAAATTAAACTATAAAATATAGTTATTTATTCGGCCAATTAATAAATAAATTGGCCAAATAAAAGTGGTGAAGGAAAAGATGAGAAAATACACATTGATTCTAGGTATTTATAGGCTTTTCAATAGGTAAAGTTTCATTGAGAAACCGATGTGGGACACAAAATTTTAGTATAGATATTTAAAATTTATTATTTTACATTTAAAAATTCAAAAATTCTAAAACTATCTGTAGTGAAGTGTTTCTATGGGGTGTGATAGAGATAGAGACAGTTTGGTGCAGTGTTGGGCAAGAGCATTTGATGGATGCATGTGATCTTAGTGATTATTGCTGGAGACTTAGAAACGAGTTTTTCCCACTTTGATATTAGTATATGGAAACCAGCAATGCACCACCACCCCCACTGCTTAGTTACTTATCTCATTGTTTTCCACTTCAGTTTTGACTTTCTCCATTTTTTTTCATTATGCTCTCTTTCTTTTCTTTTTTTTTCTTCCTTTTGTCTCAGTATCTACTTGTGTGTGATTTATTATTGCCCCCACTTTAGTTCTTCTTACCTGCGGAAACTACAAGTCAATTTTGGATCACTACTTTTCACTTCGTAATGCATTAATTTATATTAATTGTTTTAATCATCTGTCACTAATTTAATACTCACCCCGTCCCGCTTAATTATGTCTATATTTCCTTAATGGACGTCTCACTCATATTGTCTATGTCTAAATAAGGAAATATTTAACCCATCGAAACACTTTAAAAATGGTAAAATCTACCCACTTTCTATCTTTTTACTCTTTATTCTTAATCTCCGTGCCCATAACTACTTCGACATAATGAGTGGGACGGAGAGAGTAGATCTCTCTTGAGTTAGTTTGATCAATTTGGAATTCTCCATCACATATGTAGTGCACCATAGCATGTCACGTTCCATGCAAGTAATTAATTCATTTTTTACGCATTATTTAAGCTAAGATAATTGCCGTAGTGATCAATCTCCCATGTACACTAAATGTGTTTATGGGCCACTCACGCTATTTCCAACTATATTTCTCCACTCATGCATTTTCATTACCTCCAATTAATTTAACTCACATACGTTAACATGTTAATTAATAAGTCACCCTCCACATCAAATGGCTGGCTATAGGGTTAATTAGTCAACTAATTAAAATTTTATAATTTGAATTGGTACCCATAATTAATCCTTTTGAAAAAAGCAAAATTAATCATCCAATCAACTTTTCCCATGCATGTCCATGCGCACTATCTCTCAACTATCCCTATATATAGCCATGCATATGCATATGCCACACATTAAGTTGTCTTGCAAAAACTAAACTTGTGTCGTTTTCAGGCTATTGTACTTGAAATGGCGACTATGAATGTATTATTTGGGATTATCACCCTAATAAACTATATGATTGTGGCAAATGGGCTGACCATGAACTACTACATCATGGCATGCCCAATTGCTGATATTATCATAAGGAATACTGTCAACACTGCTCTGCGCTCTGATCCTACTCTTGCTGCTGGCCTTATTAGGATGCATTTTCATGACTGCTTTGTAGAGGTGATTATTAATAAATCCTCATGCATTTTCTGTGTGTGTGCGTGTGTGTTTTTTTTCTCTTTTCATGCATTTTTGTAATGATGTTATTATTTTCTGTTTGAATTATTTTTTGTGTGCATGATGATGAATAGGGATGTGATGGATCGGTACTGATTGACTCGACGAAAAGCAACACGGCGGAGAAAGACTCTCCGGCGAATTTGAGCTTGAGGGGGTATGAAATTATTGATGCTGCCAAGCAAGCATTGGAGAAACAGTGCCCTGGTGTTGTTTCCTGTGCTGATATTGTGGCCATGGCTGCAAGAGATGCTGTTTTCTTGGTAACTTACTTTAATTTACTGGTTTTTCATTTTAGGGGTTTGGCAAAATAAATTATGATTTATTGTGCTTTTGCAATTTTAATATGACTTTACATTTAATGCATGAACTTTGTAATTTTTACAATGAGAATTAGTCAAATATAACCACTTTTGAAAAAAAAGTGCAATTATAGTCACTTTTTTTAAAAACGATCAAATATGATCACGCATACACAACCTGCATACACGATCAGCATACACGATTATGTATATTGATCGTGTATGCTGGTCGTGTATGTTAGTCGTGTATGCAGGTCGTGTATGCTAATATGGTCGCATATGCATGGTCAGCATACACGACCAGTTTAGGTCGTGTATGCTGGTTGTGTATGCTAATCGTGTATGTTGGTTGTGTATGCTAGCCGTGTATGCATGGTCATATTTGATCGTTTTTTAAAAAAGTGGCTATATTTGCACTTTTTGACCATTTTACAAGAGGTCCCGTGTTCAAACATTGCTCGACGCATTTTTTAGAATTTTTAGTCATGTGCTTTATTATGCAAAAAATAACTTTGTTTCGTATTCTTCTAATCCATGTTGAAACCGATGTCCTTTTTCCGGTTGCGGGAAAAATTGGGGAGGTCTCAATTGCAAAACTTATAGAGTTTATGAATTAATTGGCTAAGTTCTAAAAATAAGATCGAAATTAAAAACATGAAAAGTTCGTGATTTATTTTGCCAAGATTCTTTTTTCTTGTTGGTCTTTGATTAGATTTTAGATAACAATTGATGAAAAATTTTATGTGTTGTGTAATGATGGTGTTTGTTCAGTCCGGTGGTCCATTCTATGACATTCCTAAAGGGAGAAAAGATGGGAGAAGATCAAAGATAGAAGACACCATTAATCTGCCACCACCAACCTTGAACAGTTCGGAGCTGATAAGGATGTTTGGCCAGCGTGGCTTCACTGCCCAAGATATGGTGGCTTTATCTGGTAATCTACTAACTAATCATCTCTCTCTCAATAGTCTTTTACAAATTGCATTGCCAGCTTATTAATAAGGGTCCGGGTTCTGGTGCTCACAGGTGCGCACACGCTGGGAGTGGCTCGATGTTCGTCTTTCAAGTTTCGACTGAGTAACTTCGACGCTACCAATGATTTGGACCCGAGTATAGACGCACAGTTTGCCAAGACTCTGTCCAAAACATGCAGTGCAGGCGACAATGCAGAGCAGCCGTTTGATCCGACCAGGAACCGTTTCGACACTGCATACTTCAACATGCTGCAGAGAAGGGCGGGTGTGCTCTTCTCCGACCAGACACTGTTTGAGAGTCCAGGAACCCGAGGAATTGTGAATGCATATTCTATGAACCCGGCTATGTTTTTCATGGATTTCCAGCAGGCAATGGTGAAAATGGGACAATTAGACGTTAAAGAAGGTGACAAGGGAGAGATCAGAAGTAGCTGCCGGGTCATCAACTAATAGGTAAATATAATAAATAATATGGAATAGTATGGGCGTGTTATGTTTGTGTTATGTTCTGCTTCAATTGTAATGTGGATTCCATTAGCATATAGTAGTATACATGTTCAAAGTAATGGAATAAATAATGTCTATAGTGAAGATAGAGATTTCTAAGGTTTGATGTGCTCCTATTACTCGGTTTCTTGCTGGGTTCATAACAACTTATGTTATGCCAACTCTAGCACACCCTCGAACGGAGGCAGCAGCAGCAGCAGCAGCTACCTCGTTCGTTTGACCCAACAAATACAAACATTCAATAACCATAATGCTGATGTATTATAGCCAAACCAAACTTGGAATGAATTCAAATATATTTTTTATCATTCAAGATTATATATTACACCACAGAAGAGAATAAGAGTGAGCAGCAACTCTAGTACCCATATGACGTTCTCCTCATCATCCTCATGAACTCCTCAGCATTTACTTCACCATCACCTGCACATTTCAAACCACCTCAACACAAATTTTAATGAAAAAAGTTACAAGTCCAGAAGCAAATAGAGCAGAACTATTGCACGAATCAACACATAAAAATTAAACGTTATCAGAGCTTGGAAAGAGCTTTGTAGTTCAAAAAGAAGGTAAAACAAGCACAGGTACCACCTTACAACTTAATAGAATGAGTGAAATAGAGCAAACTTACGATCTCGATCTGCTTCATCAATCATGTCCTGAATCTCTCTATCAGTGAATTTTTCACCCAACTCCTTGGCTATGCGCTGAATATCTGCAGTAGAGATCTTGCCCTGCACTCAGACGATGAAGAGCTAATTATCAGCTGTAGAGCGAACACCAAATGCAATTTTTGACACTAGAGAAACTCACATTTTTATCTTGGTCAATAATGTGAAAAGCTTTCATTAGTTCTTCTTTGGTGTCCCTTTCTCCGAATTTTCCAGTCATCATGTGACAAAATTCATCAAAGTCAATGGCACCATTCTCATCCTTGTCGACTTCATCCATCATTCGAGTGATTTCCTGTAATAAAAAACCAGAAATTTTCAGATAATAGGACCAATTTCAGTATAATCACAAGTAACATGATAAATGTTAATCACGGCAAGAAGAATCCATTTTCTGATGCACTATCAGGGGCTTGAGGGTAAAATGCAAAGCAATTACTTGAAAGGCATCAATATTGAATAAATATTTATACCAATTATGAACTTGAAAACATTATATTACAACCCACCACGACCTTAATATAGAATAACTAAAAGATTCAACCATAGAAATTCTCAGATACTTAACAAAATAACACATAGATCGAAGTTTTACATGTGTCAGAAACCGACTGTCAAGATATCCATATGCACAGGCCTATACATATAATCCTTGAAGTAAGCTTGTGCCATTACAAAAAATACGAAGACTCCTGTATTTTCTTGGTTAACATGCTAAGGAGATGCAGCATTTCTGGACTAATTGACGCAAACTATAGATTATGCTCTACTCCTAGCACATACTTGTACTACAGAAAATTTAACAGTGACATAGATTTTAAGAATCAGTCATTACCTCTTCAGACATTTCAAAACCAAGAGCCCTGTAAAGCAATTATGAACTTAAAAACACTATATTACAACCCACCACGACCTTAATATAGAATAACTACAAGATTCAACTATAGAAATTCTCGGATACTTAACAAAATAACACATAGATCGAAGTTTTACATGTGTCAGAATCCGACTGTCAAGACATCCATATGCACAGGTCTATACATATAATCCCTGAAGTAAGCTTGTGCCATTACAAAAAATACGAAGACTCCTGTATTTTCTTGGTTAACATGCTAAGGAGATGCAGCATTTCTGGACTAATTGACGCAAACTATAGATTATGCTCTACTCCTAGCACATACTTGTACTACAGAAAATTTAACAGTGACATAGATTTTAAGAATCAGTGATTACCTCTTCAGACATTTCAAAACCAAGAGCCCTGTAAAGCAACCAGATCAGTGTAAGCAATAACTCACCAAACCCACCTAAACAGACAAAAGAAAAGGAGGAAGAAGATGCACCTCATTGCAACATTCATCTCTTTTGCATCAATTGTTCCTGAATACAATTAATCAAAGAAAACACCCCGTGAGAAGAAATTACTGTATTGACATCTAATTTATTTGCTCTAGATTTGTCATTTTACCTGATCCATCAGTATCAAAAAGGTCAAAAGCTTCTTTGATCTCCTGCTTTTTTTGTTGAGTCAAACCATGGTGACGTCCTCTGGGTTTGTCTTTCCTGGATATCCCTCTGTAAAGAGTAGACTGCAAGGTGGAGGTCAAAAGAAATCATATAAGGGTTCGATGCAGGAAAAAACCAGAAAGAAACATGGAAGAACAAGATTCAAGAGATTTCTCCACTGCGGACGAACAGATAAGCTCAACTATACTTTTGAATGCTATTGTTTCCACATGCTACTTATGCATTGAATTTCAATTTTTTTATGAAGTCCAGAACAGCTAACTTCCATGAAATTCTCTTTTTATAACCTATCTCCAAGCCACATATCAAGCAGGTTCAATTCATCCAATTTGTGCTTAAATTCATGAGCTTCATTGAACTCTCAGTACCAGTCGATTCAATTTTTATCTCCTTTTGAAGGATAAATATTTAAGCAAAACATACTTCACGAATAAGATCTAAAGCTAAAATATTTATCTTTTCTTGTTAAACTTAAAAGTCATTCAGTTGTGTTTTATCAAAATAAATTGCCCGACTGCAATTCTGTAGGCAACAAAGATAACTTCTTTTTTTTTCTGCATATTAACTTTTTCCCATACTAAAACAAATCAACAGTATCTCAGAATAAAATAACCAACAACATATTAGCATCAATTCTCACATATTTGGGACAGCAGCTATCAGAAAGAGCACAAGCAGAGATACCAAAAAAAAGTAAAACAAACTAAATTATTCATCGATTTTTGGATAGATAACCAAGATAAATTTCCCCAATGGTTTAATCAAGTTCAAGATGGATGATATTATGAAAGTGCAGAATTTTTTTACACCATTTAATCCATTGGAGAAAGAAACTATGTCGTTCGATCGATGAACTTCTTTTGTAACAAACAATATGATGAACTACGACAAAATGCATAAGTTCATATAGTTTCATTCAGTTTACTCAATGGTTCCATTTTTTACTTCAAGTAGGAATAGGCACACATTTAGTTACAATTAAAGTAGCCATCGACTACAAAAAATTAAAACTTGAAGAAGGCAACACTTCCAATCAGCAAAACCGTGAAAAAAAAGACAGTAAAAGTCTTAGGTTTCCAGATGTTGACTCGGTTGACCTCAACGCTCATATCATGGAAACACATAAAAATGCAAGTGATTACCCAATTTACTGTTCTCCCTCTTTGCTAATCGCTGATAAGAATTGAAAAACAAGATCTTATTTCATGAAAGGCGCATAATTCATAAACAAAAAACTGCAAATGCAAAAATTTAACCAGAATCTCTGTAATCAAAAGTCGGCATAAAGAAGACGAGCCAAAATGAAATCCAACCAAACACACGCGCACAGAGGAAGCAAATAGAGAAAACCACGACAATGAGAGACCACAAGGATCTAATCGGTACCGTTACCATATCGATTTGCGAAAGGAAGACGAACTTGAGCCCCTGCGCGTGAATAAGGTTTTACCGTTTGAAGAGAATTGGGGGGGGAGAGAGAGAGAGAGAAAAGGGGGAGAGAGAGTGAATTTAATTATAAATTATAAATTTATAATAATAATAATACATGTGTGTCTCCGCGTGCCCACATCTTATACATTATTACTCAAACGGTCTCTTACTCTGACTACTAAGTCACTCTCATCCATATAAAAGGGCATGAGTTCAGATAAATAAAAGTTATAGGGGTAAATTTGAACTTCTACAATTTATGAGAGCCTTAATGAAATTTACACTTCTTTAAGGGGACCAAATCATAAATTTGTAAGTTTGAAGTTGAAGCTAACTATTAAGCTCAGTTGGTTTGGAAATCGATTTCACAAATCCAACGATGAATTTCAGATCTACCGGAAAACATCAAACCCTTCCATAAGTAGCTACGGAAATTCTCGACAGCCTAAATTAATTCGTAGAAAATGGATAAGATGAATCAAGCACTTGAGAGGATGAAAATGCTGGTAGGAATGGAGGTTGACGATGAAGAGCAGCTGCAGCAGCAAGAGTCTTCCTACATCGATGATTTCAATCGCAACTGCACTTTGTCCACCAAACAGGTATGAATTAGTCTTCCTTTCATTTGAATTGTTTTTCTTAAATGTGCAATTATTCATGTTGCAATGCGCTGAAATATAGTGGGGTTTTACGAGTAAGATAGTTTAGGTTTGAAGATGTGATGATGGTGGTCGAGAGCGATTAAATTGACCCCCAATAATCCTTGTTGATAAACTTCTGAGCCTTTTCTACTTGTTTTTGGCAGAGACTGTATGGTTTTGCAATTTGCTTATCTGCTGGTATAACTTGCACCCTCTTGGTAAGTTTCCGTCGTTCCGATTATCTGAATTGAAGATTGAAGATGATGGAAGTAACTCATTTTGCATATGCTTGGACATGAAATTATGTCAAGTGTTATACGTAGATGATGATGCTTGTTTTTGAATTTGCAAGTTGATAGACCACTCAGATTAACCGATTTGTGTTTCTGTTTTCTGCCTGGCAGTCGATGCTTGTTTTCTTCCATCCCGTCAAATTTGGAATAACATTTTCCTTAGGCAATATGCTTGCTCTTGGAAGGTCCGTTTTTCGATAATACTATGAATTTTATCTTCCTGCATTTGTTATTCTGAATTTTTAACAATATATATTCTCATATGACATCCAATGCCACGTTTGGTATCAGTAATCACTTGCTTCCTGTAGAGTTTGCATCTTTTAAACATGCTATGGGGTATCATGAGAATTCTTTTTTTTTTAACTTTGATTTATAGAAGACAGTGCTTTCCTACATTGTTATTGCCCCAAAGATGATACATATAATAATTTCTTTTCAGATGATCTCTAATTTTTGGTGTTATGGTGATCAACTGCATTACGATGAATTTGGATCTGCAGCCAAAGTGTTTTTTGGATGTTTCCTTGCACTATTTTTTCTCGCCGAACTAATACTATAAAATAGAGCTGACAAGGAAGCCCTTTTTATCCTGCTTCTTAGGCATTTATTTGATCATTAATACATAGTTAAATTCAAGGGAAACTACAAAGTTTTGCTACTTGCTGATCTCTTAGTTTCTATTTGACTGATGTGCTGTAAATGAGATTGACATTTCTATATCTTTTCATTTTCATTCTATACTTGCTTACAATCGCCTAACATCTATTTACCTCACACTTTCTGATGGCATTGCTTTTTCTTTCATCATTTTCAAATCCTGCAAAGTCAATTTCAAATGCTAACTTTAATGTTTTCGGTGGCAGCACAGCATTTCTTATTGGCCCTAAAAGACAAGTCACAATGATGCTTGACCCAGTCCGTATATATGCTACAGCAATATATATTGCTAGCATCATAATTGCTCTTTTTTGTGCTGTATATGTGAGTTTCTTACAATAATCGTTTTATGTTTTTGATTTGTAACATCTTTTGTATCTTATCTCTTCTCCTCATTCCTAAGATCCTCTTACTTTAATATCCCAGGTCCGGAACAAGCTATTGACGCTTCTGGCAATTGTGCTGGAGTTTGGTGCTCTTATTTGGTATGTCTTGTGCATTTGTATGATTTGTGATTAGTGGTTTTCCATGTACTCACACTTTTCGTTTTATTCTTTGTTGAGAGGAAATGAAACCTTGAGTTGCTTTCGCATATTATTTACTAGAAGCATAATTATAGGATATTGAACAATTATATGGAAGGGCCATGGTTCACACATGTGATGAAACATTTTAGTTGCTGCAAATGGTTATCTAAGAGATTGTGGAAACTGTATAAATCAAATGCCTATTGAATGTTATGAAAACTGTAATCATTAGATGGTTATTAGATCCTTGTAGGTTGTAGCAATGTAGCCATGAATGTTCTCTAGAATATTGGTGGATATGTGGAGAAATAGGAGGAAGGTACTACTTATGTCACGTGGAGGAACAGTTTTAATCCGCTCTTCTATTCAGACTTGTTAGAATCAAGCACTACCACTTACACCAAAAGCTATAGCTATTAGTAGAGGTGCAAGTTTATTTCCTTAGCCTTGCAACTGCAGAACCTTGTGCAGCTCTACTTCGGAGTGCCATTGATCAGTCAAAGGCGGCTCATGAATCCATTGCAGTCATCCCGAGCAACAGGGAGACTCAAACCTTGTGGCTTGCACCTCACTTTCACATCACTTTATAGGGTTCAACACTACCGCATGGGGCTTTGCTTTGGTGTCACACTTGCTATGATCAGACACTAATATTGCTCTAGAAGCTATAGTTGCTAGTATAGTGCACTTTTATCTCGTTAGTTCTGGTAGCATGAAATTTGACTTCTTCATCCCAATTGCTGATGGCCATGCCATGGGTAGGAAGCAAGGGTGCTTTTTTTACATTCTTGCACCCACCCCTTTTCTTAGCCCTTAAAAGGTTTGGTATCAACAATCCATTGCTCTGTCATCCATCAGATCCCTTCTTCACTTTTCTTATTGCTTCTTTATACCTTCAACTTGCCACTCTATTTCGTTGTATTAGAACCATGATGCCGCAAAATCTAACACAGTTGAAAGTACTCAAATATGTAGGTGCTGCATAAGATGAAACTTTTCTTTTGCAAACATCCTCCCTTATTTTCATATATAAAGGATATGCAATTGGTATAGAGGTTGGTCTGAGATCTTAGTGCCCGTTTCTATTATGTACAGGTATAGCTTAAGCTACGTTCCCTTTGCAAGGGCCATGGTCTCAAAAATGATGGTAGCATGCTTCGACACTGAATTCTAGGGCACGGAGCAGGCTCGGGACTTGCAACTACAGTAGAGTTGCAAAATGAAAAGATGACAGGATCACTGGAGGTTGTTGAGGTTGTTTTGACTCTTCGGCAAAGTAGAATGTAATGAATCGGGTGATTGTGGAATTCTTTTTGTTCTATGAATCTTTTGAAAAACCACTAGTTGTGTGCTATGCTGTTATATGTATTGTTTTACCATTAACAGCTATTTGATGTCTCAGCTTATAATGATACTTGATGTTGATTTTGTATCAATTTAAAATTTATAGTATTAAAGATAGTATACTAGTTTAGCTTCATCATATGACGTTGTGACAGTTTAGTACAAACTTTAAAAATAAAATATTTAATGAAATGAAAAATTAGATTATTTCATATCATCGAAACAACATCGTTTTACGGTTTTTTTTTTTTATATAAAAAGAAATTGAATCGATTTGGAGTTTTAATAAATGAATCGAACTTCTTTTCAGAAAAAAAAAAACAAAAACAAAAAACAAAAAACAAAAAAAGTAAAAATGAATCGAACTTAATCGAATTATTTTGGTTGGGTCACTGTTTCAACATGTGATTTTGGGTCTATATTAAAATCTAATACAGTACAAATATTCGGATTAAGGCATAATATTATCTAGACAAAGACTCGTGTGGCGGTTCTGTCTTTTTTCCATATAGTTAATTTAGTGTTAACTAAGGTTTTAATTAGGGTTAATTAATTAATAATTTATTAAATCAAATTTTATAGTCATAATCGTAGTTTATTCATATATACTTTAGGTTTAATTAAACAATAAATAGATTAATTAATTTCTAAGAGATAAAAATTTCAAAGGGCCGCACACTTTCGGCCCAATTATCTTGGACTTCAAGTCTAAGATTAAGTTCAACAATACTTTTCTTTTTTAATTAATTAAGTTCAACAATACTTAGGGATGACGATGGGTCACCCATTAAGCATTTTTCAAATCCAAATTCATGAAAAAATTTTCACACTCAAATCTGTTCCAAAAAAAAAAATTTAAACTCATTCTCGACCCGAACCCGTTGGATAATACCCGTTTATTACTCGCTAAAAATCCGAATACTAAAAAGTAAACATCAAATAACAAAATATTATAAATATGATTAAAACATAAACATCAGTAGAAAACTTCACTAAAATTAATCTCAAAGCAAAGTACTACGAACTTACAAAATCTTAAAACATAAGTAGAAGATTATGAATTATTGATGTTGTCGTTGTGTCGTCATATTTCGAAAGTAGATTTACAAAAGTAGAGAAAAACATTAAAGATTTGACTCTTACGGAATATGTGTGGGGGTTAAGAAAATCAGATAAAATCCTAAATCTACTATTCCCTCCGTCCACAAAAAAAAGTCTCATTGTGGGCGGGGCACGTGTTTTAAGAAAGTTGGTAAAGTTGTTTTGAGTGGAGTAAAAGTTAGAATGTAGGGGTAATGCTATTGACAAAAAAGTAGTGGTAATGACAAAAAGGTAGTGATAAAGTTGTTGTGAGGTGGGTCCACTAGTGGCAAAGGGTAGTAAATATGGGAAAGTATGGAGGGTGTTATTGTATAAAAAGTAGAGTAGGACTCTTTTTCGTGGACGCAAAAAATGTGGTAAGTAGGACTCTTTTTCGTGGACGGAGGGAGTAATATTTATACTACTCCTTACGTCCACGAAATGGTTGCTACATTGTGGACGGCATGAGTTTTAAGAAAATGGTAGGTGGTAATGGATAATAGTGAGTATTGTTGTGAGTGGAGTAAGGGTCCCACAATAAATGTGAGTGATGTAGCAAAAGTGGCAACTATTTCGTGGACAAACTTAAATAGCAAAAGTAGCAACCATTTTGTGGACAGAGTGAGTAATATTTATAATTATATAATAAATTATATATATAATAATATCTTTTATCTTATATATATAGATGGGTTTGGATAGTGGGTACTCGGAGGTAATTGTCCAAACCCGATCCAAACACGTCACGGGTTTGCATGTTTCTACCCAAATCCGTCCCAAAACCATTTACTCCCTCCATCCATGAAATGGTTATCACATTAGTCAACTTATGAAATACCCATAATGAGGTTAAAATCCAATATATAGCCACTTTTTAAAAAAAAATATTACAAATTTTAGCCATTTTTTTAATTTAGGACAAAAATACCCTTAATGAAGGGCGCGCGGGTCGGGTCAGGGTGCGGGTCGGATCGGATTCACGTACAAGAAGTCGGGCACTTTTGACACTAATTAGTGCCAAAGTACCAAAGTACCAAATTACTTACTTCCTCTGTCTCACGAAATATGTCTCACTTTCCTTTTTGGGCTGTCTCACGAAAAATGTCTCATTCCTTTTTGGGAAATAATTATTTGCGTTCACACTGCTTTTACATTTGCATTCACACTGTTTTTACATTTTTTATTATTTATTCACACTACTTTTACATTCTTTATTATTTATTCACACTACTTTTACATTCTTTATTATTTACTCTTAATCTCCGTGCCGAAAAGAAATGAGACATTTTTCGTGAGACGGAGGGAGTAGTATTTTTTTTTTGTGCAATCTGTTGGTACTTTTGGCACTAATATGGTCATTAGTGCCAAAGTGCCAAGTTATGTAGTTTTTTTTGTGCTTTTAGTTGGCACTTTGGGACTAATATGGTCATTAGTGCAAAAGTACCAAATTTACTTTGTTTTTTTTTTTTTTGTGATTTCAGTTGGCACTTTGGGACTAATATGGTGATTAGTGCCAAAGTATCAAGTTACGTAGTTTTTTTTTTTTTTTTTGCTTTTTGTTGGTACTTTAGCACTAATATGGTCATTAGTGCCAAAGTACCAAGTTACGTAGTTTTTTTTTTGTGTTTTCTGTTGGTACTTTGGCACTAATATAGTTATTAGTGCCAAAGTACCAAGTTACATAAATTTTTTTTGTGTGCTTTCTGTTGGTATTTTGGCACTATTATGGTCATTAGTGCCAAAGTACCAAGTTACGTAGTTTTTTTTTTTTTTTACTTTCTGTTGGTACTTTGGCACTAATATGGTCATTAGTGCCAAAGTACCAAATTACTTAGTATTTTTCTTTATATTTTCTGTTGTCACTTATCAAAAAATAAAAAAATCCACCACAATTACAAGAGATCAAAATTTACACTCAATTACAACTCAAAATGAAAAATAACAATTAGCATCATCTAACTCAATCCTTAAAGGTTTTATCAATATGTTTCGGAATATTACACGAATAAATACAAATCAAACCCGTCAAAATCAGCAACACTCTCACCCTCTAACACCTCCACAGAGAGATCATCCGACTCGAACATCGACTTATCATCACATCGAGTTTCTAGCCAAGAGGAAGAATCCTTGAACACACCATTGTCATCCCCAGTCAATGAAGAAAATAATCGAACTACATACGATGAATTAGAAAAATTCAAACTAGATATATTGTGGAATCTTCTTTTCACTTGAGGTTGAGTAAATTTAGTAATAAAATTCCCAAAGTAGCAACTTCCAATCTCTTATTTCACAGTAAAAATTCGAGCAGTCTTCACACTCAAACACTGATTTCTAGAAATATAGGAGATTCATATCAAAATAATGGCAACGAAAATCATGAAAATTAATGAATTACCTAATTTTAGTTCGATCGAAATTAAATTCATATCGATAACAACTACAATAGCTCATACAACAACAAAATCAGAAGTAAACATGTAGAGATTGAGAAATAATGAATTACCTGAAATGAATGCAGGCTCGTCGAAGCCAGCATACTAGTTATATGGAACAAGTAGCACTACAAGGAGGATGACCCCCTTCCACCGCCTCCTCTTTCCCCTCTCTCTCTCCTCGTCTTCGTACTCTTTGCCGGCGCCGATTCCACCTTCCAGATATCCACCGACACGCTCAACCAATGGGAGACGACGTTGTTCTACGGCGACGAAATCGGAGAGGAAGACAAATTTGCCATGAATCGGCGCTCGCTCCGCTGCGCTCCGGTCGCTCATACTACATGCATAAGTCCCACAGAGCTAGGGGCTCCGTCCATCCCTACACTCGTGGCTGCTCCGCCATCACCCGCTACCGCCGCTGATTTCCGTTTTTCACCTTTCACATTCTCTCTCTCTCTAGAAAGTTCTGGCGTTGGCTTGTGGTGGTTTTGAGGAAAATGTCACAGATCTGTTTGGGGGAGATTGTCTGTGTGTGTTTGTGTGTGCAATTAATTGTGTTTGGCAATGTACCAGACCCAAAAATCCGGCCAACCCGCGCCCCAACCCGCCTTTCAATAAGGTTAAATCCGTCCGAATTTGCAAAATATGGCTATATTTTGTGTATTTTAAAAAGGTGGGCTATATATTGGGTTCTAATCCTTATTGTGGCTATTTCACTATATTATCTCTTATCACATTGTGAACGACATGTGTTTTAAGAAAATGATAGGTAGTAGTGAAATATAGTGAGAATTATTGTGAGTGGAGTAATAGTCCCACAATAAATGTGAGTGGAGTAGCAAAAGTTGCAACCATTTCGTGGACAAACTTAAGTAGCAAAAGTGACAACCATTTCGTGGATGGAGGGAGTAATATTTTCCAAATCCATCCCATCAAAATTTGGGAAGTATGGATACCCACGAAAACCCGACCCATTAACAATACTACTAACTAAAGTTTCAAAAAGAAATAAATGATGAAAATAACATCCGATTAATCGACTCTTTTGCTCATCATATATTACCATATTGGCATTACTTTAATAACATAAAAGAAAAATTATTTCTTTGTTAGGTTTATTCATCGCAATGATTATTTTATTTGTTCCGACTTCAGATCATGCGCAACTATAGGCGCCATCGGCGTCTCAACCCACTTCGCTATCACGCCTGCCCGTGGTCACACCTCTCTGAAGGCCGCGATCCACTCCATTGCATTGGTCTTGATCCATTTTATTTGTGGTGTGTGCATGACACACACCTTATTAAAAAAAATTGAATTAATGGTGCAATGGCTAGTTAGCGAAGTAAGTAAGGCAGCATGCACGTGTTTTATTATAAAAATTTGAATTAATGGTGCAATGGCTAGTCGGCGAAATAAAGGAGGTAACATGCACGCACCTTATTAAAAACATTTGAATTAGTTGCGCAACGGCTAGTTAGAGAAGTAAATGATAGCATGCACACGCCTTACTAAAAATATTTGAACTAATAGCGCAACGGCTAGTCGTCGGCGAAGTAGATGAGGCAGCATGCACGCGCCTTAGTAAAAGAAAATTGAACTAATGGCGCAACGGCTAGTCATCGAAGAATTAAATGAGGCACACGCGAGCAAAAAAAAAAGAAAGTATTTTAATTTATTATATTTTTCACCCTATAGATATCTCTCCCCATTGTACCAACAAGTGCAATGATGGAGCCTAACTCTATCACACGCCCCTTAGAGGCGCAAGGTTTATATATGGATGCTCTGCACCTTATTAAAAGAAAAAAAATTGACTAATGGTGAAACGGCCAATCGTCGGTGAAGTAAAAGAGGCAGCATGCACCCGCCTCATTAAAAACATTAACTAATGGCACAACAACTAGTCATCGGAGAATTAAATGAGGCAGACGCGAGCAACGGTCTTGTGACCGTTTCTTTCAAAAAAATAAAGTATTTTAATTATTCTATTTTTCACCCTATAGATATCCCTTCTTATTGTAGCAGCAACAAGTGCAATTATGGAGTAAACTCTATCATACGCCCCTTAGAGGCTTAAGGGTTATGAATGTTCTGCACCTTATTAAAAAAATTTGAACTAATGGCGCACGGCCTAGGGATGTCAATCGGGCTAACCCTTCGGGTTTCGGGTCAACCCTATCGGGTTGTCGGGTTATTCGGGCTGGGTTAGTTCTGGTTAGGTTTTTTTCGGGTTAAAAAAATTCAACCCTAACCCTTCGGGTTGCGGGCTAGCCCGTCGGGTCACACTTTATTAATAAAAATTAACATGTTTATTAACTATTTTATATTTGTCGCAAAAAATACAACATAAAAATTGCAAAAATAACATAACAAGCATATAAGTGGTGAGACAGATTAAATCCAAAACTAACATCCAACAAATCAAGTCTAAGAACACTACACGACATCAACAATTACAATAATATTCAATATTAATTCGTTGTCTCACAAAACTAGATAATTGGGAATTGTTAGATGATGTTGAGAATGAGAATGAATGGAGGTTGAGCGATAAAGAGTGAAAATTAATTCTATTATTTATATATTTAGGACTAGGGTAAGAGAAAAACAGAAAGAGCGTCAATTAATTCGGGTCGTTCGGGTCGACCCTAACCATTTTCGGGCCAACCCTAATCGGGTTGCAACCCTATCGGGCCAACCCTAATAACCAGGTTATGTATTCGGGTTGTAAAAACTCAACCCTGTCCATTTACATTTTTCGGGTTATTCGGGTTGACCCGTCGGGTTCGGGCTCAATTGACACCCCTACGCACGGGTAATCATCGGAGAAGTAAAGGAGGCGGCATGCACCCGCCTTATTAAAAAAATTAACTAATCACGCAACAACTAGTCATTCGAGTATTAAATGAGGCAAACGCGAGCAATGGTCTTGTGACCGTTTCTTTCAAAAAAATAAAGTATTTTAACTATTCTATTTTTCACCCTATAGATATCCCTTCCTATTGTAGCAACAAGTGCAATTATGGAGCCTAAACTCTATCACACGCCTCTTAGAGGCGCAAGAGTTTTGGATGCTCTGCACCTTATTAAAAAAATTTGAACTAATGGCGCAACGGCTAATCGTCGGCGAAGTAAAGGAGGCAGCATGCACCTGCCTTATTAAAAAAAAATTGAACTAATGACGCAACAACTAGTCATTGGAGAATTAAATGAGGTAGACGTGAGCAACGGTCTTGTGACCGTTACTTTCAAAAAAATAAAGTATTTTAATTATTCTATTTTTTACCCTATAGATATCCCTTCCTATTGTAGCAACAAGTGCAATTATGGAGCCTAAACTCTATCACACGCCCCTTAGAGGCGCAAGGGTTATGGATGCTTTGCACCTTATTAAAATAATTTGAACTAATGGCGCAACGGCTAATTGTCGGCGAAGTAATGGAAGCAACATGCACCTGCCTTATTAAAAAAAATTGAACTAATGACGCAACAACTAGTCATCGGAGAATTAAATGAGGCAGACACGAGCAACGGTCTTGTGACCGTTTCTTTAAAAAAAATATTTTAATTATTCTATTTTTCACCCTATTGATATCCTTTCCTGTTGTAGTAACAAGTGCAATTATGGAGCCTAAACTCTATCACACGACCCTTAGAGGCGCAAAGGTTATGGATGCTCTGCACCTTATTAAAAAAAATTGAACTAATAGCGCAACGGCTAATCGTCGGCGAAGTAATGGAGGCAGCATGCACCCGCCTTATTAAAAAATTTTGAACTAATGATGCAAGAACTAATCGTCGAAGAATTAAATGAGGTAGACGTGAGCAACGGTCTTGTGACTGTTTCTTTCAAAAAAATAAAGAATTTTAATTATTCTATTTTTCACCTTACAGATATCCTTTCCTATTGTAGCAACAAGTGCAATTATGGAGCCTAAACTCTATCACACGCCTCTTAGAGGCATATGGGTTATGGATGCTATGCACCTTATTAAAAAAAAAATTGAACTAATGGCGCAATGGCTAATCGCCGGCGAAGTAATGGAGGCAACATGCACCCGCCTTATTAAAAAAAATTGAACTAATGACGCAACAACTAGTCATCGGAGAATTAAATGAGGCAGACACGAGCAATGGTCTTGTGACCGTTTCTTTCAAAAAAATAAAATATTTTAATTATTCCATTTTTCACCCTATTGATATCCCTTCCTATTGTAGCAACAAGTGCAATTATGGAGTTTAAACTCTATCACACGACCCTTAGAGGTGCAAGGGTTATGGATGCTCTGCACCTTATTAAAAAAAATTGAACTAATGGCGCAATGGCTAATCGTCGGCGTAGTAATGGAGGCAGCATGCACCCGCCTTATTAAAAAAATTTGAACTAATGACGCGAGAACTAGTCATCAGAGAATTAAATGAGGTAGGCGTGAGCAACGGTCTTGTGACTGTTTTTTTCAAAAAATTAAAGTATTTTAATTATTCTATTTTTCACCTTACAGATATCCCTTCCTATTGTAGCAACAAGTGCAATTATGGAGCCTAAATTCTATCACACACCCCTTAGAAGCGCAAGGGTTATGGATGCTCTGCATCTTATTAAAAAAAAAATTGAACTAATGACGCAACGACTAATCGTCGGCGAAGTAATAGAGGCAGCATGCACCCGCCTTATTAAAAAAATTTGAACGCAAACAACTAGTCATCGGAGAATTAAATGAGGCAGACGTGAGCAACGATCTTGTGACCGTTTCTTTCAAAAAAATAATGTAATTTAATTATACTATTTTTCTCCCTATAGATATCCCTTCCCACTAAAAGTACAATGATGGAACCTAAACTCTATCACATACCCCTTAGAGGCGCAATAGTTATGGATGCTCTTGGGCTACTACTAAATACATTGTTACGACTTATAAAACACCGTAACGTATAATCTGTGGGTACACATATATGCAATATTTATTTAGAAAGAAATTGTTGATTGTATCCCTCGTTGTATTCCGGTCACTTGAAAAGAAAATTTAGAATTATAATGTAGTTGAAGAGGCTTGTTTAATAGATACAAATTAATAAATTTGCATAGCTATGCATCAAATTAATGAAACAGGGCAGCCAGCCTCTTCTATTTCCGGAATTACTGCATGGAAACATGCATATGGAGATAATGTAACCAATCCCATAATAATATAGCTCACTTTTATTTAAATTATTTTCTTCTTTTCCAGATCATTATTGTGTGGTAATCATAATCAAACCATTTTTTTTTTTTAAGATAATCAAACAATTTTACGTATACGCTCATCATATCCAATTTGTTGCAATTTATAACTTAACAATACTAAAAAATACAATATCTAAATAAGCTAAAGAAACTATAAACTAAGGAAATAAATTTAAGAAATCAAGGAAATGTTTGCACTGAATTATTTAGAGAAATTAATCCAAGAACTAAACACTGCATCAATAATATTCATACATTAAATCTAAATATTGATGATGCAGTTGATCTAACCTGAGATCTGACAAGCAGTTACTCATGATCGATGCACAAAATCAATCAAGAAAACTAAGAAATCAATTTAAAACTGTGATCAAGACAAATCAGTTTAACTAGCTGCAGATACTAATTAATGATCAGAAACTAGCTAGAGATTTAGGTATTAGAATTAATAGGCAACACATTTTTGTTTGCAAAATTATACTTATTATTATGCATCCAAACCTTGAGAACTTTTCTGGTAATCCCAATCTCCTCGCAGAAGCTTCTCAACTCGAAATCATCCGCCTTCTGTATTTTCCACTCCACTCTCTCCGCAAACCTCACCATCTTCTCTTTCTGCTCTTGGCTGAATTTCGTTCTGAACCTCTTCCTCCCTTCTCCTTCCTCCCACGCCGCCGTGCTCCGCCGCGCTACCGCCACCTGCTGCTCGTGCATGCTCTTCATCCTCAGCACTCCACCACCGCCTCCGCCGCCATTGTGCTGAGGCATCTGCACGTGTATCTTCCTGTGGAAGTTGCGGTGGCAGTTGCATGCACAGCATTTGAGAGCTTCGAGGGTCCCTTGTTGGCCGCCCGCCATGAACTCGCCGCAGCCGTCGGTGGCGCTTCCGCCAATGGCGGCTGCATGGTTCTTCAGGCACTCCATGTACTTCACCGCCGCCGCGCCGCCGCCAAATTTCTTGTCTTCGCCGGCGCCAACGTCTTGAGCATGATGATGGGATATTAAGAGTGGCTTTGTTGGTTGATTTGGGATTGTGATGGTGCTCATGTTCATTTCCTGCACCATTCTTGATTTCTTAATTTCTCTCTATTTCAGCTGAGGGAAGATTGATTATGCATTGCACACCACTGAGAGAGAAAATTAAGAGGAAAAGGGCACTTACATCTTAAGCATACTTATATGGTGGAAGAGCAACTCAGTGAATAATTACTCAGGTAATCCTTCGACGCGTTTCTTTTGTTTGCTTCTGTGTTTACTTCAGGGGGGAGAGAGAGAGAGAGAGAGAGAGAGAGAGAGAGAGAGAGAGAGAGAGAGAGAGATTAATTTGTGGCTTTATGCAAACAGTGAGGCATGGAGTGGATTTGTTTTATTGCTTTTCTTTGCTTACAATCAGCGGGACGGTTTCGATTCCTTTTTGTTGTCTTCCTATTTTTTCTTCCCAAGGCCAGAGAGAGGGAGAGAGAGAGAGAGAGAGAGAGAGAGAGAGAGAGAGAGAGAGAGAGAGAGAGAGAGAGCATGCAGTACATTGGGTTGGTAAAGCTAGGGGAAGAAAGCAAAGCAAATTAATTAGTGGTTGAAAGGCAGAACACAGATTTACCCAAAGTTGCCATTCATTGACAAGTTGACAGTAGCTATAGTAATTAAATTGATTGTAAATATATATACATTTTACAAATATATAGGGATGGATCGGTATAAAAACCGGTCCTCCCATACAAACTGTAAACTATACTTTTTTCAATGTATAATCGTGCTAAATATATACAATGATGTTTAATAGTGAGTATAAAAAACGATGCTTACATAAAATTATGTTTTTTTACATACTACTTTAATGTTTTGATTATTAACAAACGTAGATCATACAATACTCAACAGTTGCGATTATTTTGTAGTTTTTAGATTGGAACTAATTTTTATATGAATCAAATCATATACATATATAAAATCAATACAACGTCAGAGTTAATCTTTATTTTATTACTTTTTAATTTTACATATTTAGATGCTCCTGCAAAGGACGAAGCACTTTGAATAGCAATTTAATTCACTGACGAGGAAGTTGTTGAATATTATTATACGTGCAAGAAAGAGTTAATACCACACTCCACACATTTCAAGAATCACTGCTTTAAATTAATTAAAGCTCTTCATCTCACATTTGTAAATCACGGTATAATAAATAAAATTTAATCAACTTATGATGATGGTTGCTTTCTTAATAAATGAGAGCTCTTATATAGTACTACTAAATTAATATTAGTACATACAACGAATTTACAAGGGAATTTGGAGAAGACGAGGACCAACACATATGTTATATTACGGGTTTAAAATTATTTGTGGTAAAAAAAGTAAAAACTGAAGGATGCTTCTAAAACTCTGCTTTATACGCAAATTGATATTACTTCAAGTTAAAGTTTTGGGAGTTTAATACAAAACTGACGGCAAACAATGCTTGTATTTGCACTTTTTTTTTTTTTAATTTCCTTCTTATATTTTTGGTTGACCTCTCTCTTGAAGTTTAATCAATGCTGTTGGGATATGATTTGATGGATATTAGCGACTAATTTGAGAATCAAAACCATATAATCTCACACCCTCCTATTCAAAATATGTCTTTCTAGCATTGTGCATACAAATTACGAAAATCTTTTTTGCTAAAATACCCTTAATAAAAGATGAATTTAAATGATTCAGAATACAGCTTAGTGGTAAGACGATTCCCTTCCAATTTTGAGATTGAGGATTTGAGTCATGCATGCGTGCATTGTAACTCAAGAAAAAAAAATATGAATTTAAACGAGTGAATGAAAAATGTGAATTTTGAGTGAGTTAGTTAGGGACATTTATGGAATTAAGAACTAAAAAAAATGCTAGAAAGACATATATATTTTGTAAAAATAAAAAAAATAAAAAGTTAAAAAAGACTTGTATTTTCAATGGGAGGAGGGAGTATTAGTTTAAAATGCTACAAAGAGAATTATTTACATAGAAGATAGGTTTAGGCTGTAGTACTAATCAACACTAACAATTGGATGTTACTTAGAAGGCTGGATATAGCATCTACTAATAAAGTATCAGTATAGCACACGCTTTTAGATAATTCTATCTCTAAACTTATATTACTGGCTAATTAAATAATTCCATATATCTTTCAGTCTTTGGCCTTTTTGTATATTGTAAAACACGTCTTGATGACTACTTCAAACCAAAAAAGCAAATTTTGGCCTAATGAGATATTATTATTTCCATGAAGGTTTTCATATGTGCATAATCAAGATCTAGAACAAAATTGACCCTATTTACTGTTGTAGGAGGAAAGTTGGACATGTTGACAAAGTCTAGAATAAGACAGTAAATCACACATTTCTCCCCATTCTTCAAGTCAAAAGAAGCTGCCTTCTTTACTTGAAATTCTGAAAGCTTAGTTTAATCACTTCTTCTGTACATGGTATTGCTGATATTACAGTAGAATAACATTTCTATTAGTTACACTTTTCTCTCACCAAATTTTAGCCTGATTATGCACAGAAGCCATGATATGTTAGTCCTCTGGACTTGCCTCTTTCACAACATCATTAATCGACGTCCCTCCGGAGCAAAATGGCCAGACGCAACATTACTAACTACAGAGGGAAGAATAACACCAAAGGATACCCATCTCAGTTTAAAGAGGCTTCTGACTTCTCACCACCTCATTCGTTGTTCTGTGCTGTAGGATTTTCTTGCTGTGGAGGTTCCGGATAGACCTGACCATGATCTCTGAAGTCCCTAAATATGGACAGAAAAGAGTTGAGGCTCTCTGATGAAGCTCCCCCAAGGATCCATAGCAACAGTGAACTAAACGAACTCATGGCCCCAGGGTTGCCGGGCTGAGGTTGCCCACCAATATCGAGAGGATTGCCTAACCTATCAGGATTGTTGTTAGTGGGCTGTTCTGGTTCTGCAACATTTCTTGGTGTTCCTGTTTCAGCTCCACCTCGAGGTATTGGTGCAGGGGCCATATCTGTGTTTACAGCTCCAGCGTTCCTTGTGTTTAATCTTGTGATGCGTAATGTTGAGGCCAGAATGGTAGAGGACGTGATATGAAAATCTGGATGCTGCTGAAAATGTGACCGGCGATTTTGCATAAACCTCTGCAGAGCAGGAACCTGCCAGGATAAACCATCAGTAATCAATCTCTCGAGGACTATAATTAATGGAACATGTTTAATAATAAATAATCGAACAGACCAACACTACCACCAGTATCTAGCAACATACTTTTCAGTACTTCCACAAGCAAAACATCGTTGAACAAAGACAGCAAAAAGAAAAACAGGAAGACAAAAATTGGGTGGTGAGGCACAACCAATCAGCTAGTGCAAGTTAGATATAGAAGAGCAGCTCAATTGTATGATCAATAACGAACAACAAGAGCTCTTTGAGAAGATTTAAATAAGTGTCTGTAGACTTACTACAGGTATGGCGCTAGCTAAGCTTGTAATTACTGTCTGACAACATTTAGACTACTTCTAAATACTATTGCTCCATGAACATGCAGTTCACAAATGACAAACCTACAGTCTGAACAATCTAACATGCCTTTACTCTCTATGATTATCTTCATACTTTGGTTCGGCAGATTTTGGACAAAAGAGGGAAGTCACCAAAACAAATGGTTGGAATGCAGTACTTGTTTAATCAACTTCTCCCAACCTCAGGCCTGAAATAACTTTGGCCAATGGTAAACATATAAAGAGAATATTCTAACACGGCTATCACATTTTCTTTTTCTTTTTTTAATTTAGCACCTTGTGTTGGAGAAAAAGAAAATTTAATACAGCACAAGTATATGATGATCAGCTGATTGCAGCACCATCATACTTGCACCTTTATACTACTATTGCTCCCTTCCCACCATTTTTTATCCCCCCTTTTCTTGTTATCTCAAGTGCACAGGTATGCCCCTCTACTTGGCCAAATCTCCCCTTATGAAGATCATACATCATAATAGTACTGCATTTTCACATTGTATTGCCTCAATCTCACATCTCCCATTCTACCTTCCAAGATAGTGCATTATAACTGGAACCATCATATACTGTTGAAGAATGTTGTACCTCAAATCTGTTCCAGAAATATAGGACAAGGTGTTGCATAAATGCTGCAGAAGTTGAGAGCGCTAAATAAGAAAAACCTGCATGCACAACAATAGCATGTCAGAGAATAATAATGACTTCGATAATGTGATCATCTGATTCTGAGATAATAGAACATTACCATATGTATAGGAGAAAAAGTATATGTGAAAAACTAAAAAGTACAGCAAAAAGAAGCGAGGAAAGAACTTCATTGATATTGGGGTGCGGACACTGCAAGCAATAGAAGAAATAGATGTATTAGAAAAAGAATGCTCAGAAATTGGTTGCATATAAAATCAATGGTTAAAAATTACAGGAGCAAGCACTCTATTTTTGAATTTTATACCATATATAGTGGTATAAAAGTTATCAGGCAGGGCCAGTTTAGAGTATTGTAAGGCTTTGAAGGCCTCAAAGCAGTGGATTAAACTACATAGTATACAGTATACTACAATCCCAGATGTATGGATAGGAGATAGTGGCATCAGGTGGCTTTCCTTAGTTGACCAGACATCTAATCCAAAGATATCCCTCAGATTGTCAATTTTGGTTAACGAGGGGGCATAATTGAAAACACAAGCTCCATAAGAAAGGGAAAATTTGTTGCAAAAGAGGGTGTTTGGTTGCCAAAATATCATTATGTTTAGTTTTATAAAACTGATAGTGCCTACTTTTTAGTAAGAAATAAATCAGGCTATATTCTTTCATCAATATCTAAACTTGCTTCTCCTGCTTTTTCCATGTTCTTTCCGTTGTTAGGTACAGAGGAAGAAGCTAAAGAAAAGGGAACCACCTGATTAGCGTGAAGAGCTCACAGATCCAGACAAGAATCAAGACCATAAAAGCCAAAAGCTGATCATCATAAAACTCAAAGAGAAAAAATAGGATTCCAATCATTATCTGGATACAAAATAAGGAGAGATGTTAGCAAAACCGTAAGAGTTGGCTTAAAATGGGGAACAAAGAGCAAAGATCACCAAAACACTTACCGGTACAAAAACAAGTGATTCAATCACATGCACAAAAATCAGTTGAAATGTTGGAAGCCTGTGTCGAGCATGATGCTGGAGCTGCACTGCAATAAGGATAAGGGTATGGCAATTAAAGACAATATATATATATATATAGAGGGGAAAAAGGAATCTTTCCATACATCACCCAACAATCAAAGTCAAGATCGGAATATATTTAAAGACAATAAGTTGTGTAGCTCTATTTCTTCATCAGTGGAATTTTGTGGTGACAGCATAATGTAAAAAAAAAAGTTAACTGATCTAGTATCAGCTATCCAATCAGATTCATAACAGTGCAAACATAATCACAAGGGTTATGGAATGCCATCGGTAATCAGTGATCAGTGATGTATTATTTATAATAATTTTTACATTAAGTAGAGAAAGATAAGGATAATGATGTTAAGAAAATCTCATTAGTCAAAACAAACCTGTAAACTTCAGCATACGTGTTTGCGTCTCTCTCAATGTAAATGAAACTGACATTGTGGTAGTGAAGAAAACAAATAGTGACATCATTAATACGCCACATTTGGTCACAAGATAGTCTGCAAAGACAGAAGTAAAAGAGCAGGTCATGTTACCATCATGTGACATTTATTTTTCAAAAGACAACTTAGAAATGTCTGAATTTATGGCCACAAGCAATCTGTAATGTCGAAGCATATGCAAAACCAATTGAAAAGATGCTATAACTGCACCTTATGTTCCTCCTTTATTTTTTTTACATCATATAAGTAGAAACATTTTCAAACCAAAGACAACAGAGAGGGACCAACTTCTAAATTGAAGATGGACACCCAGCAATTGATACAGACAAAGGAAGACACAAGCCAATTCAGTTCAAACAAAAACTCAGGATGATGACGACCATACCATGGAATAAGTCACAAACAAATTAACTGAAGATTGAACTATCCACTTGAACTGTTAAATTTGATGATAAACACAATTTAGAAACTGTTCAAATGAAAATGAATTTGATGATAAACACAATTTAGAAACTGTTCAAATGAAAATGAAAATTTACAACAGTCGGAGAGAACAGATGGGAATAACTCTGAAATAAGCGCACACTAAAATGGATATATAGCAGGAAAATGGTCAAATACTGAACCTCCGAATCTTGCAGAACTTTCAGGCTGCTCATGAGCATAGGTAAGGTTATAGAACTCCTTCGTCTGGTAATTATAAAGATAACCTGCCCAAATTGCAAAACATTTATTACAACAAAAGGATACACAAAAATATAGCACTATAGGCTATATCGCCTTACTTGATTAAGATAGCAAAACCATAAGTATGAAATAAAGTATGAATCAAATGTTTTAATGGTTAGAGTAATAAAGTACACCATAAATTGGCTGATTTGATGAAACCCATGAAGTAAGAATAAATAATACGGCAGAAGTGCAAGATCCAAATTGGGGATGAATGACAGTCTGATACATAACAATTTGTGAAATGTCATGATTTTATGTAAGATCAAAGCGAAGAAGAAAAAAATTAAAAGAACGGGAGTTTGATAGTTCTTCCTGCAACATATAAATATAACTTTAAATTTGTGGAAACAATTCATATAAAATTGAAGCCACACGGGTACTTTGATACCTTGGCCAGGAGAATTCAATAAACTATTCATCAAAATAGTGTCATATCCTACAACCCTGTTTATCAACAACTGCTGCCACCTGAACAAAAACCATATCAATCGAGTCTTAGTAATAGGTATGTTGTCTTAATATGCTACTGTAACAATTATGGAGTATTTGATTTTTCTTCTTTTTTCTTTTTTATTTTGAGCAAAGCGTTTGATTACATTTAAAGTGTAAACTTTATTGCAAGCAGACATATATCAAGCTAACTTGCCATCTTCTACTTAAATTCATGAATTTAACTGTGGTGAAAAACTTTGGTAGAAAGGTCTACATGTAGTTTTTAATCGTTTTATATTCTAGTTTGACGTCAGTCAAATATGTCCCACATACACTAACTGAGTGAAGCTAATAGAGCTTTGAGAAAACGATGTGAATCTAAGTCATAGAAGCATAAGACTCTCCTTGGTTAACCCAGTAAAGGTCTCGATGAGCATCTTAGTGAAAGGGACTGTGGGTGGCAACAGCATAAGCCAGTGGCATGTTTATCATAAATTCAATAATAGCAGCAGAAAAAAATTTCTACAGATAAACTAGACAAAAGACTTCCAACCTTAGCTCAAACTACACAAAATAACATATCTATTAAATGGGGCCATCTTATCATCTAGAAAGCAATCAAGAGAAACATTATTATTACCGATTGCCGAAGCAATTATGCCGAGCTGAAATACTGATATTGATTGTATGAATTCCATGCCTTGATCTGGCTTCTTCAGGCAACAAAAAGTAACCCTGGAAAAAAATGCAATGCACCACAATATAAATAATAGCTGAATATGAAAAGGGTAAATTTCTTCCATACTTTTCATCAACGGAAAATGAAGAAAATTGAATTATAAAAGAACAATTGTACATAAAATTCATGTGACTGTATTCATTTTTTCGAATAATGATTTATGACAATCAATCTGATGGCTGGCAAACCTGGCGGTATTTTGACACTTAAAATTTCTTGTGGGAGGCAAATAGCTCCAATTCTAGTGAGAAAACCATCAGCAAGCTTTTATGGCGTCAAATTTTACATTTAGTTTGTACAGTAAGATGTTGAGATTCAATGTTCTTATGGCAGAGTTAAAGCTTGCAAAGCTCCAGGAGGTTAAGTGTAATTTTCCCATATTCCCAAATGAAAAGATCAAGAGAAACCAATAGAAACACACCTTTTCCATGGTATACAAATAAGCTGGTTCAAAAGCCTTGCTTCTCTTCTCTAACCAGTGCACTGAGATATTAAGATAAAGCAATATAAGATTGCATGATAATGAATCATTTCTTACACTCTCAAATGTCACATGAAATATAAATCGTCCAGTAAAGCAGCCAAGTCGTAGAGTCTAATAATACCAAGCTAAATTCAAAATTACAAAAATAAGGAAGTGAGGTTTAGCATGACAACAGGATTTTCATTTCTATCTAAGAACAGAATCAAGACTTCTACAATTTATGTAAAAACAACATAATCACAGACCAAAGCATATTGATGCTTGCTTTTATTTTATTGATTTATTTTTTTAGAATTATTCTCTCCCAAAAATTCCCTTGCTGTTGCCTCTTTACGCACTTGTCTACATTCTGAAATTTCTGTCTATCTCAGCTATTCATGTTTTTTGAAATTTATTATCTAATCTAATCACCCAAACCTCTATTTTTTCCAATCATCAACCGAATTCAATTTGTACTCTTTCCATAATGAACCACCACTTGCAGCCCAGGATGGCAAACAACCAAAACTCGAATATTTCAGATGACAAAGTTTGTGTTATACAGAAATAAAATTGATCATCACCCAATAAGCCATACAACAAAAAATGCTAATTTCACAACAAAACTTCTTTAATATAGTTTCATTTTCAACACACTTTTCATATCTAAAAATAAAACAACTGCATTGGGAGTTTATAATAGCAGAACCAAGTTCTCCAACAAAAAATAATTGTTTGACATCTGCACTAACCTTTTTCCACCCCCAAACACTATTCTAAACCACACACAAAAAAAAGAGCCATAGCCCATATTTTCCCTTGACGTTTCTTTTAGTTAGCTATTTCATTTTTAGACAATGTCTGAATTATAGAATGCAGAATTCATCCTAATTATCATTTATCAATAAGAAGGTTGAGATCAGCATATTAATCTGGGGTAGCCACCAGCCCATATACATCAGGAAGTCTCCAGGCAACACATTTTGAAGCAATACACACTCTAACAACTCATGTGACAATCTTCACCAAACTTAATGAAAAGCTTTGAAAAAGTGCATGCTAGGAATTATGGCTTTCTAATTCATTAATAAAAGCATACTAGAAAATCTAACAGATTACAATTAGGTTGCCAAGGGAAGCAAACACATTCCAGTGTGCATGTTTTAGGTTAATAGAATACGTTGAGAAGGACTACAAATTCTATAGGATTGCAAAAGAAAGGATTAAAAATCTCACATCCAAAGCTGAATGGACTGGAATCGTGTGTCAACAGAAAACCTAGCAAAGGGATGAGCAGAGATAGCAATTACCTGCATAGGAGTTGAACCTATCCAAATGCAAGATCCTTAGCCACTTGGGAATATCAAAATTCAAATTAATACCAGCAATGTCCTGCATGTAAATGAGACTCTGGTTAAGTAGAACTGTTTATGCAGATTTCATCCGACCCATAAAATAATCTCTTAGAACAAAAAGTGCATGTTGCTTCCTGAAAGCTAATGGTAACCAATTCACAAAAAAGGAAAAAGAAGAAAGATAACATCATATATCTGACCCATAAACCTCCAAGAATTCGCCTCGCTAATCTCAGAAAGAAAGACAAACGGCCATGCCACTTTCTACCAATATGAAATATAGCCGCCCTAAGAGATTCTTTTGGCGAAACGAAAAACCTACTGCGAGGCACGTCTTTACTGACTTTCATTACCACGTCATCTGACGATGGCTTAAACCTTTCACTGCTGACAGAAATTTCTCTTTGGGATTCTAAAACATCATTCTCAGTCTTCCAAAATTCAAGTGAAGATTTCACCATCTTTGCGTCAGAGCTTATCCAGCTCAACCACGAATTTTCTGTCAAATGAGGCGAACCATCGCCATCCACAGTGGCGATTTCTTCACTTTCAGTGCCAGTTTCTTCATCACGGGCGTCCATCTCCACATACATGGGCTCATTGTGCGACCACAAGCCAGCACTAGTGATCTGCAGGCAAGCAAGTGAAACTGAGAAGCCGTCGTAATCAATTGAAAACGAAAGTTTTGCACCTCTGCACACAGCCATACCTTAATCTGGATAAGCTGGGCATCAGACATTTGGGCACTAGGGAACTCACTGGAACAGCCAGGCTGCAGCAGTATTCAATGACAATGAAGAGAAACATTTCAATAATAATACTACACGATAGGTGAAAAGTAAAAGGAAATTGAGGCGATCAAAGACCAAATTCACACTAGAAACAGTAAATAACTTGAAGAATTTCCACCACCAACACAAGCCAGAATCAATTTAGGTTACAATTAGAAAGGAGTTGAGCAGGGAACCTGTTGAACATAATTGGCGTGCATAACAACGAGGATGCAGAAGAGGGTAATGGCCAACAATAGGAAGAAATACTCCAGCTTAGCTCTGAGTTTGGGGGTGAGCATCTCAGAAAAGCGCTCCTGCACCCGTATGAAGGTCTGCTCGGGATCCATTTTCAATTGCAGCAATTAATTGGACATGAAATATTTCCGATGAGGAGCGGCGGTGGCGGTGGAGGTGGAGGAAGACGAATTATTGTGCGATATTCTTCCTCTGATCGTTGAATACTGTAGCTCTACTTGAGAGTTCAAACATCAACGATCGCTTTGCTGCCATTTGGGGATTTTGATTGTGATTTTGGTCAGAGTTGGACTGCAATTCTATTGTTTACTTTTGTATTTATCCCTTCATTCAAAAATTGGTGGAACCTCGTTTTTTTCCGACTTTTTTATCCCTTCATTCAAAAATTAGGTAGGGATGGCCACAGGCGGGTTTGGTCCGGGTTGCTTTCCCATTTTTATACCCGCTTCAAAAATTAACCTTCAAATCTGTTTTTATACCTATTTAAATTGAGGCGGGTTTGAAGTAGGGGATATTCGGTGGGGGATGGGATATTTATCGGATATCCATTTAAAAGTATATGTATCGTCCAAAATTTAAACCTTTTATTAAAATTAAAAATTTATTCTTTCTTAAAAATTAATTAGGAAAAATAGTACGTAAATTCAAAGCATGGAGACAATCTTATTTATAAGTTAACTCATCTCTTCTCTTCCTCTCATTTTGATGTGGGATACAAAATAGTGAGAGGGGGTCGAGATGTGGGATACAAAATAGTGAGAGGGGATCGAGTAGAAATGAAGAGAAATAAGTTGTTTCACACTGAAAACGGATGGAAGAAAAAAGAAAGATATAGTAGTTGAGTTGTATAAAGGATAAAATGAAGTATTGTACATATATCTAGTTAATGTGGATTTTCGATCCTCATTAAATTTGAATTTTCATATTAATTAATAAATTTTGGTAATTATTAATATTAGTATTATTTAAAAAAAATACAAAAATTATTTGGGACGAATATGTATATCTCCATATTCGCCCTAAATTCGATCGGGTATAGAAATGCATACATGTCCCTGCCCTGTTTCTTAAATATTGATCTCCATACCCGTCCCATTAGGGACGGGTACATGCAGGGTATTATTATTATCCCTACACCAAACCCAAATACTACATTTAGCTGCCTAATTATTTGTTTTGTCGCCTTAAGCGATTAAATTCGCATATGAAAATTAAAAAATCTACATATTAATAAGAGTGAAATTGAAAGTTTTAATGGTATCACCTTTGTGCGGTATAGAGGTCTCACATTAACTTCCTTGGAGATGGTCTAGTGGTAAAAGTGAGCGCCTGAGATTGAAAGGACTCAGATTCGAACAATGACACGTCTCTATAGGTCGAGTTTGTCACACTCATACTGAAAAGTTGATTTACCTGCTCTATGTAGTTGCAGGCTACTATACTAGGGACGAGGATTTACCCAGTGCGCACTAAAAATTCGAATTTATCATACTTGTACTTAAAAAGTGTGATTTACTTGTCATGTGTGGTTGCAAGCTACTACACAAGGAATGAGGATTTATCCAATGCACATTAAAAATAGCGACTATAGGTACCACCATATAAAAATAAAAAATAAAGGTCTCACGTAATTAGTTGTGATGTAGCGATTTATACGTCTACTCAAGAATATTGAAATGACACTTATCAAAAACTAATAAATTATTAAATCGAAACATATAGCAGTACATTTTATTTCTGAAGGAAAGGGGCCCAAAAATATACTATCATTATAAGTAGAAGAAGATAACCCATTTAAATTTGTATGTTAGCTTAGTTGGCAAGGTTTTTTTGGCGAATTGCATTATCTGGTTCGAATCTTGTGACTTTTTTGTGTGTTAATGAATGTTTTATTGATTAATATATTTGGCAATATTACGTGTACAAAACTAGTAACGATGAAAGGAGGGTGCTCTTTATGATAATTTTGTTTTATTAGTAAATGGATTTTTTATACAACTAGTTGCATACAATGCAATCGGTTCGAACGAACCGACCCGGATCTTAAATCCACATGTTTTGTATTGTTGTTTTTTTTTTTTTTTTTTCTGACGGCTTCAGTAACTATGAAGTATATGCGCGGTGAAAATAACAAAAGTAGGAGATCTAACCTAGTGGTGACAGTATCTACAAAGCAGTACTTCTGGTTTGAATCCTAGTGACTGGCATTTCTCAACTTCTTTTTTTTTTTCCTTTTCTGTTTTTTTTTTTTTCTCGTTCTTCTCTTCCCATCCTCTTTTGCTTTCTTTCTTTTTTTCTCCAGTTTTCTTTATTCATTTTTTGGTTTTTCTCAACTTTTTTTTTCCTTTTCATTTTCTTTTTCTCGTTCCTTCTCTTCCCATCCTCTTTTGCTTTCTTTCTTTCTTTTTTTCCAGTTTTCTTTATTCATTTTTTGGTTTTTCTCAACTTTTTTTTTTCCTTTTCATTTTCTTTTTCTCGTTCCTTCTCTTCCCATCATCTTTCGCTTTTTTTCTTCCAGCTTTCTTTGTTCATTTTTTGGTTTTTCTTCTCTTTCAAATTTTTTGGTTTTTATTTTTATTTTTTTATTGTTATCATTTTTAGGTTATTTTCAATCTTTATTTAAAAATGTGATAAATCATAATTCGAAATTCGGAAATTTTTAAACCCTAATTAAAAAGGGGATTAATTAATATAAATGAATTTAATAAAAATTGCTTAATCAAATATTTGTTATAAGAAATGTATAAAATAATTCAAGTAATTATTGTTGTAATGAAAAGTAATTATTAATACAAACAAATGTAATGTTTCAAAAGTATTGTCAATGTCATAAACAAAAATATTTTTGATCGAATTACTAAAAGTATAAGTTGTCGTGAATAAATATAAACATTGTCGTTAAGAAAAGTAATAGTTGTGAAACGTTACACTTCTTAATATAAATAGTATTTTTCTTCACGAGAATATTTATTTGACTAAATAACTGAAAGTACAAGTTATCGTGAATAAAAGTGATAATTATTTTGAACAAAAGTAATATTCTTGAAACATTACGTTTCTTTATATCAATTATTACTTTTGTTTACGATAATGATTACTTGAACAAATAACTAAAAGTACAAGTTGTCGTGACTAAACATTGTCTTAATAAAAGTAATAGTTGTAAAACGTTATATTTCTTCATTTCAATAATTACTTGTCATCACGACATAATTACTTAACCAAATAGCTAAAATTACAAATTGTCATGAATAAAAGTAAACATTGTCGTTGAGTAAAAGTAATATTTGTGAACGTTATATTTCATCATGTCAATTATTACTTTTCATCACGACAATATTTACTTGACCAAATATCGTTAGGAAAAGTAATAGAAACTTAAATGTTACTATTAGTGTAATATAAAAGGTAGTTCTGACGGAGCGCTGTCGTCACACACTTCGTACAAATAATATTTATAAACACCTCTTGCCCAACAAGGTAGGAGTCAGCGGCAAATGGGATCGTACCCAAGGGACCTGGTGTAATCTGTTCTTCAGATGTTGCTCAACAAAAGGGGTTTTGGTCAATGCGTACCGGCGTACCAAATCTGATGTGCAAACTTGGTACGCAATTGTAACTGCGTACCAAGTGTACCACATCAGAATTTGGTCAGCAGCTACGCACTTCTTATGTGCAAACTTGGTACACAATTGTAACTGCGTATGAGGTGTACCACATCAGAACTTGGTAAGCAGGTACGCATTGGTCAATGCATACACGCGTACCAAGTTCTGATGTGCAAATTTGGTAAACAATTGTAACTGCGTACTAGATGTACCACGAAATTTGGCACAATAGGTACGAATATTCAATTAATCTCAACACATCTGTAATCTTCTAACACATCCATAAAAAAAGACAACTCGAAATCATTTGTAATCTTCATTTTCATAGTTTCACCACTAGGAGACCGCACTAAACCATCTATATCAAAACATATACATACTCTTATCCTTCTTCATTCGAACTTCAAGCTTTCCTAATAAAGATTCAAAGGTTATACCACTAGGTGGTATAGGAATATACTCTTTCCTACCACCCTCATAAATGTTCTCTTTTCAATATTCTCCATGGGCAACCACTAAAGAAGATGGTCTCCCCAGCATCATAATACATATTAATAAATATGTATTGCCAAGTAAACTTGGTACGCATGTTAAATATGTACTGCGTACTTGGTACGCATTGTTAAATATGTACTGCGTACCAAGTGAATTTGGTACGCATTGGTAAATACGTACTGCGTACCAAGTAAACAAATCAAGGTACGCAGTACGTAATTATGAAAACGTACCAAATCAAAATATATCAGAAATCGAAACAAAAATCAACAACCTAGTAAAAAATACGTACTGCATATCAAGTAAACTTGGTACGTAGTGGTAATTATGTACTGCGTACAAAGAAAACAAATTAAAGTACGCAGTACGTATTTATCAATATGTACTGCTTACCAAGTGAACTTGGTACACATTGGTAAATACGTACTGCATACCAAGTAAACATTACATCTATCCAGTACGCAATTACGAAAACGTACCAACTCAAAACAAATTAGAAATCAAAATCAACAATCCAGAATTCATATTGTCGGAAAATTACCTCTATAGCTTTGTCGCTACAACCAAACATCGTCGGAAAATTACAATCGAACACAAGTAACACTTTCTAGACGGATGTCGAAGAATAAATCACAGCAAATTGGAGCAAATCACAGCAAATTACAGGAAAAAAATGAAGAAAATCCAACAAAATTGCTGCAAAAATCAAATAGAAACTGAAAATCGGATAGATATGAGATATGACCTCACAATTCCTAGCTGAGAGACGAATTTGAGTTCGAGTCTTCGAGCTTTTCGCGAGTTGAAGTCTTTGAGTTCAAGTTTGCTGCGAGCTATGAGGGAGAGGCAAAGCTGAGGGTAGGGATGACAATCGGGTACGGCGGGCACGGATAGTGAATATCCATGCCCGTACCCGCGAGCCAAGCCCATACCTGCCACCCGACCCGCCACTCATCACGGGTTCATTTCTCCAACCATACTCGCCACCAGCGGATACCCGACGGATCGCCATCCGTCGAGTATCCGCCAACCCGCCACCCGCGAATCGAAATTTAATCAAATAAACGATAATTTAACACAAAGAAAAAATTAACAACCAAACACAATGTTCAAATCCAAATATTCTATCAAATTACAAATCCATAGAACATAAAATTCAAATCCACAAAGTTCAAATCCATACCCGATATTCAAATACATCAACTAAAATTCAAAGTTCAAATTTAAAAATAATAAAGTTACATTATTCTAACTCAATGGTTGAAATAGAGCAATGTTCCTTCAACTCTTCTTCTTCGTCTTCAAGACATGTCCAAAAACTTCCATTCTTTCCTTGACCTATGAAACAAACAATTATTTACATTAGAAATTGAACATTACATAAAAATAAGATTAATAGTAATTATAAATTTACCTTCAAATTGATTTCGAAGCCAATCTTGACAACACATTACTGATCAATAGGAGATTAAGAATAAAATGATATTGATTTGAGCATTACCTAATAAATTACTACTAATAAATTACTAGTATAGATAAATGTTGTATATCAGGAACCTCTAGATTAGGAATCTTGTAGATGAAATGTTCAAAGAACAATTGAGCAGCAGAAGAGTCGCTCACCCTCACCTTCACAAGTCACAACAAACCTGTCTCCACATTAATAAATATTAAAGTTTAAAACTCTTTATAAAGTATTTCATGATAAAGATTGCAATTTTGTTAAAAGCATATCTTCTGTGATTGAAAGAGTGACAAATAATGAAATGGGGATAATATTATCAATTACTTATAAAAAAGTATCCTGGTCACTGATCATAGTTTCTCATATCTCTTAACTGTCGAAGTATATTCTTAAACTTTCTCTATGGTTGATCAATTTCTATCTTGGTATATCTTTTTAATTTTCACATCAGAAACTAATGAATAAAATCCAAACTATAATAAGTCTGCTTTCACATTAGAACAATTGAATACTTTCTCAGTAACACCACTACACCAGAAACACCATATTTAAAAAAAAAGAAAAATCTAATATCAGAAAGCAGTAAACCAAATAAACACGAGATGCGATTTCAGCACGTGGAGACAAAAAACACCAAACAAATAAAGCAGTAAGATAAATAAGCAGCAAGACAAATAGCATAGACCTTAAACGGCGGCGAGGTTCCAACATGTTGAGACGCGTTGAGTAGTAGCTGGCGTTGTTCCACGTCACCGGTGAGAGGAGGCAGCAACGCGGCGACGACGCGGTGGGGGCAGTAACAAGCCCTGCGCGCGCGAGAGAGAGAGAAAGAGATGCACGCGAGAGAGAATGAGAGATGCACAAAAGAGAAGAAGAGAATTACCTTGCTTAAGAGTGCGGCGACGACGGGGGTCGATTATAGAGACTGGAGAGGCGCATCAACAGATAGGGCTTGAGAAATTGATGAGAGGCGAGAGATTGATGAGAGAGAAAAGATAGGGTTAGAACTTAGACGGTTAGGTGTATGATGAAGGGGTATTGGTTTGGGTTGGGCTTTTTTGAGTAATAAGTTAGTATTAGGTTGGGTTTGGAGTTGGAGTTGGACCAAATATGTATATTAAATAATATTTGGGTCAAATATATATTACATATATTAAATAATAGTCGGGTAGTAGTCGGGTATTTTGTGGATATTTTGCGGGTATTTTTTGCGGGTAAATGGGTTTCGCGGGTACAGATAGTAACTATCCATACCCGTACTCGCAAATTAAATGGATAGTATTTTCTAACTATGAAGCTATCCATGGATATCAAATGCCCCTCAAACCCGCACCTATTAGGGTCAGGTACCCGCGGGTAAATTTTATCATCCCTAGCTGAGGGAGAGAGAAAGAGAGAAAACACGTGAGGTGATGAAAGAAGAGAGAGAAAAGAGAGAGAAGAAAATAAAAATAAAAAAGTAGGAGAGAAACTGTTATTAGATGTAGAGATGTTCACGGGCCCGATTCCGGGTCGAAACCGGCCCGGAACCGTCGGTTCCTGTTCGAGAATGTTGGAACCTGAACTGGCCCGCCATAATCACGGTTCCGACCGGAACCGGCCCGCGTAGTCACGGTTCCGGTTCCAACCCGCCGGTTTCGAGCCCGAACCGTCTAAATTTTTATTGTTTTTATTTTTAATTTTTTTATCATTGAAAATATAAATTATATTGTATTTAAAGCTCATAATATTCAGTATAATGTATAGAATCGATATAAAACAAAATATATCTTCATTTATACAATGTGTGATCAATTAAAAATCTTATATTTTTCACACGGTTCAATGGTTCCGAACCGGAACCGCCGGTTCATATTTGAACCTTATATAAATATTTATTTTCTTTTTGGTTTTTTTCATTCCATTTATCATTATAATTGTGATTTTGCTTTCTAAACCATACAATTAACATGAATTAATACAAAACATATTTTAAAACTAAAAAAAGAAAGAAAAAAATAAAAAATCGTTGAAACCGCCGGTTCGGAATTGCCGGTTCATGGTTCCTAACCATTTGAACCGGAACCGGCCCATCCTACATACGGTTCCGGTACCAGAACCGGCCCGTTGACCACGGTTCCGATTCGAAAACCGTTGATCATGGTTCCGATTCCGATTCGAACCCGCCAGTTCCGGTCCGGATGAACACCTTTAATTAGATGAAATAAAAGAATAAAAAAGGGTATAAATACCCAAAAAGTGAACTTAAGATAAAAATTGATAAAATTTGAACCAGTGACTTTTTGAAATTAAGAAATTACCAATAACATCTCACTATATTTCTTTTATTTATTTATTTATTTTTGTATTTTTTACCTCTAATATGATTATGAGATTTTGGATAATGTACAAGTACAATAATGTAAAATATTGGTTTTTAAGGGGCGGGTAATTAACCTATTGCTGGGTTTTCCATTCTATTTGTTTTTTTATATTACTACTTGTCTACAAATTAACAACCTAATTTGTGTAAATCTCTCTGTCACACACACAGACATATGCTTTCTGGGAATTTAGACAGAAGCGGAATCTCATTTAATTAGCGAAGAAACCGTCGAAATCCTTTATACATTATAAAGTATACAGCACTTCCTCCTCAAACCCACATCGTTTTGTTTAGTCGAAGCCTTCTTCTTCGCCGACAAAGCACCGCTACGGAGGTAACTTGTACCTCAATTTGCTTATTTTCATTATATGCAGAATTTGGATTATACACGTACAGTTTTTGCTCGAATTTTCGTGATTGCATTATTTTTCCATGGATTCTAACTTGATTTTTTGTATGATTGTTCGTTGAAAGTGGTTGAAGATACCCTGCAACTAATTTTAATCAAACTTGCTTTGATCACTACTTTAGCTCCGTGTTTCGACAAACATTCTCACAATTGAAGCATATTTTCCTTAAATTCAGGCTTTCTAATTTTCCATGTGCCCTACGCTTTTTAATTACAGTTATTCTTGTTTTACAAAAGGGTTTTGATAAAGTAATTGGTTAAGGGAGTAATTTCTCACGATGTCCCCCACATTCTAACTTATGCATGTTTTTGTTCTGAGCAAATTATTTCCGATGTTCTTAACTTTTGATGCAATTTTTTCGTTTTACTGTTGTGTGGGTTTGAGGTGGGAAAAAGTGGATCTTGTCTTGTTCATGCCAAATTTAAAAGTGTTGGGTAAATATGCTAGAATAAGATTCTGAAGGTAACCTGGTGTATGGCTCGAAGTATATAAGGGCCCACTATAAAATCCACAAAAAGCTAGATTTTGTGGAAATTTTATGGTGTAATCTTCTGTCGCTTTGGAAGCTGTTGCTAACCTCTGCCAGACTTTTTACTTTATTTCACGTGTCGGTCTTAAATGGCTCTAACAATGTGTTTACTTTTTCGAGTTTAGGTTTTTCTTAGTTCATTGAAACATGAGTGGAACTCCTAATAGAAGGCCACATGAAGATGGGGGCAGTGGCAGCGGCAGTGCTGGTGGCAGTGGCAATCACAGTCACCCCTCTGTTTTGAAGTATCCACATGATGACCAGGGAACGTATTCTGGTATCGGTGGGAAGGTTGTTGTGTCGTCCAGGCATGACTACCATGCTCCCTATGACATGGGCCAGGAAGGCCGTGTGCCTAAGATTGCACCGCGCACCAATGAGTCGCGGGACGCAGAACGTAGATCACCGTTGCTTCCTAATATGCTATTCAGGGTGCCAACACCAAATGATTCACACTCTGATCATGTTGGTTCGGAGAGCAAGATGGAGTTCAGGGATTCAAAAGACGTCATCAAGGAGATTAAGGTCGAGAATCGCAACATCAGGCCGGAGTCCAGGGAGTTGCCACAAACTGCCAAATCTGACAAATATGATGGAAGAGGTGATGATGGTAAAGAATCAAAACATGAAAGAGACACACATTCCGAACCTAAGGGCAACGAGAAGCTAGATAAGGATGGTTATAGTGGATCCAGCAGCCAGTTGACTTGGAAAGATATGAAAGAACAACACCGTCTGAAACAATATCCTGATGTTCCAGGAGGAAATGTGGAAACCTGGCAAACATCGCGAGGTAGCTTGCATGGCTCAGCTGATGCTGGTAAGGAAGGTTTACATGTTGAAGAAAAGGACTTTGCTGAAGCTCGTGAAGCAGTTGGGGAGAACAAGGTCGAGGCAAAAGGCGATGACAAATTCAAAGACAAAGATAGAAAGCGGAAAGAAGTGAAGCATTGGGATTGGGGGGAAAGAGATAAAGAAAGAATTGATCGCCGGAACACCTTGCAGCACGGTAATAACTTTAACGAAAACAAAGATGTAGGAAGGGAAGAAAGAGAGTCTGAGAGGTGGGGAAATGACAAGAAAGAGCCTCAGAAAGAGAAGGAAAAATTCAATGAAAAGGAAAAAGATAATGTGAAGAAGGAGTTGTGGAATGGTTCGGATAAAGAGGCTCCTCACAATGAAAAGGAGCCGGTAGAAATTCCTGGAAAATCTAGTGAACAGGAAAACTCTACTCTAGAACCGAAGAAGAAAGATCACGATAACTGGAAGAATGCTGAGAGGGAAGCAAGAGACAAGAGGAAGGAAAGGGATGTTGATTTAGAACCAGAGAGGCCTGATAAACGCAAGTATCATGATAAAGAACTAGAAGACAGTATGCATGTTGACGGTGGTACTGAACGGGAAAGAGAAGCTTTTAATTCTGGGGTTCAGCAGAGAAAGAGAATGCTTCGACCTAGAGGCAGTCCTCAACTCGGAAATCGTGATTCGCGCATTAGGTCTGGTGCCAATGATAATGAAGGGTATGGATTTATTTTTGTTCCCTTCTTACTGTGACAGCTTTCAATTCTGAGTGCATTTCTTGCATGGAGGTCATAACTTTTGTTTCTTTTGGGAAAAATACACCGTTTCTAATTTTCTAGTGTAACATAGTAATATTTATTTCATCAGATTGGTATGTTGACTTGATGTTTTTAAGTGTCGATTTCACATATAATATGATATTGGATTTGTAAGAAAAAGAGAACAAATGTAGCGTTTGGGGCTGTTCTACTGTGGTGAGGGAAAGATGTAGTGCTAAAGTGCGCCGTATGTGCATTAAATTTCGACTTAAATTGTTTGTTCTGGTAATTTAAAATTCAACAAACACTTAATGCATGAAATCCATGTTATCAAGGACATCTCCACGTGCTGCATCATATTTGCTTTATGTATTGAATTTAGTCTTTTGGTGTAAACCATCTTGAATCCATTTAAGATTATTTTTCGTTAATGGATGTTCATTCTTACATTTCCTATGTATTCATTATTCCAATATGCTAAAAGTTTTTAGATATAAACTACTTTAGCTGATGTATTTTACTCCCTGTGTCCCAATTCAATGTCTCATTTTCCTTATTTGGCTTGTCCCAATTCAGTAGTTTCCCTTTAAAAAAGTAGTTCAAAATTGGTGTAAAGGAATATAAGCAACACATACGCCAATTTTTGTGTTACATTCAAGCTTTGGTAAGAGTAACCTTGTCCAATTTGGCCAATCTTTATGGATTCGAGTTGTGTGGAAGGGGCCATTGAGCTGTATACATGACACATCAGACCTTTTCGGTCTTCAAATGTAAACATAGTTTGACTACATCAACAATTTTTAGTAAGTCTCATACTAGTAGACAACGAAAGATGGGTTTCCAATTGAGTGAAAATGGCCAAACATGTGGTGCTTGCCCTTTTCCTCTAGAGGTTTATATACTCTATTTATACTATTAAAGTATCAAAAATACTACACCTAGAGTTATGCTGCTTTGTCGATACTTGTTAGTTATTTCGATACAAGCAGACTTATAAAATTAAGGAGTTGACTCAATAGAAAAAAGACCTTTACAATGTTCAAAACTCAATATCTTAAGACATAAACACGGCTAGGTATTGACGGAAGTCACTTGCGGAAAACACACACATACATGTCATATCTATAGTTTATTAACATTCTTGGGCTGGGGAATAAAATCCAGGGGTAAGATGGGGAGGTATGAATTTTGGATCAGTTGTATGCACTAAATGACTGGGTTCAATTTCATCAACTCTTTGATGAAGTTACCAAATCCCTTCGTTTTATCCCATTTAATGATAATGACTGACAATCTTAACCCAAATCTAATGAAATAAAATATTACCCTATTCCTAAGAAAGTAAAATAGGCGTGGCGTTTCCCTGACAGAAATCCATTCCATTCTCTTTTGCTCTCCTTTCAAAAACTCTCTCTTCTACTCAGTGATAAAGTATGTTCAGGTAAGTTGATTTGATCTTCTTCACCCAAATCATATTAGTTCTGAATTTGATTGTCCGAACGGCCTCATCGAATTTGGTTACTGCATGCATAATTGCATATGCGCTTTGTTGGGATACAGGGTTTTCTGAAAGAGAGGGGAGGTAATTGATCATAAAATTCAGCAGCTCGAATGGATCCCCGCTGTTGACAAATTATCTTAGAGGGAAATTATTATAAGCATTATTTGTTTGTATAAGTGACAGAAAAGGATAAGATATTCATAGGTGAAAATAGAAAGAAAATCATAATTTACCTTTTCTATTAAGAAATAATTTCTGCTCCCAATCGTCTTTTCTTCAGGGAATTCTTGGTTAGAACAAGCCGCATTTAACCAAGCTACAGAGATATTCAAGCTGAAACTAAATACATAAAGAAGCCTTTACAGACATTTTCATGAATGAAAATTATGTAAACTCCTTTCTGGAGAACGCACGATTTACTATTGGATTCCACATTTTTCTTTCATTCCTTCATCCCCACTCTCTTGGTGTTTTCTTTTAGTTTTCTCTCAGATTATTGCCTGCAGTTAATGATTAATCATGTAACTTTTCATATCATGAAGTTCTTCGGTGGTATGGTTGAGCATTAGTAATTAAATAGCACGTTTAAATTTATATTTTTACTTGCCTCTTGCACTTACTATGAGTTCTTCTGGTTGATCATATCCTGTATCTACAGTTGAACTTGTGATGTACTGCTTAATTTGACTTCTCTTGCAGAGATGTGCCTTACTTTTCTCTGTTTCTACCTTTGTGCAGGTCACAAGGTAATGCTTTAATTGCTTTGTTAAGCAGGAGTTCTTGATTACTGTTACTGGAGTGGATGATTGCAGTCTTCCTTATAATTCACTTGGATTTCTGGTTTGCTTCTCTGTTTTAATTAGAGAGAACTTCATGAATGAGAGGACCTTAATAACTATTTGATTTAAGCATTCACCAGAGTGTTTATTTTGCTTGAATGTGGCTTTCAATGAAATCTATCATGCAATGCCTATATGGTTCTTGAATGGAACAAGTTTCCTACAGAATATTATGGTCATATGCAAATATATGGTAACTTGAAGTTCCCTCTGGATGTTTGCTTTATTCTCCCAATTTTTTGGACTACACTTGATGCTATGGTTTTGTTAGTAAAATGTTGATCTAAGCTACTATTTTATGAACGTAAAAATCATTCGTGTGCATTTATGCATGTGAATGTTCAAGAAATTAAGTATTCTCCAACTTTATGATTTTCTGATCACTATGATGGAGAAGTTCCTGTCCACAACATTTTTTTTCTGCCTACTGCTCGGTAAATAAATATGCAGTCCCTCTTCTTATCTATACACATAAGCCTCATTTTGTGGTAAGGTTTTTGCCAGTTCTATATGCTTAGCAAAGGAGTTCCATGTTCCATTGCTTGTGTATTTTTTAACTTAGAGAAACTGTGAGTTTATAAGCAGTTAATTTGCTGGTAATACTCACTTTACTGATAGTTCTTTGTGCCACGTGCACTTATTTTTAGTTTGCTTAACATGCCTATATTACTTTACTTTGGTTAGCAAGTTGAAATTCATATTTTAGTTGCACCAAAACCCTCTATGAGATCAATTTTCACTCTTCCCTTTTATGGTTACACTTCCGTGTTCTATCTCTAAGTCATCCGTTATTCTGGAAGCTGCTATGTTTGATGTCATAGCAACATCAACATGATTCATATAATGGTGGCCATTCCATTTGGTAGATTGAATTACATGTGCTGCCATATCTTTTGATTATTTTATCAACACTCCACTCTTTTGGTCTAGGGCACCTCATGTTCATGTATGAAATTCCATGTTGCATCATAGTGCCTTGAATTTATGATGTTATATGCAGGTAAAGCTGGTGTGTCCTTTGTTGTTTATAAAATTGGTGAGTGCATGCAAGAACTGATAAAATTGTGGAAGGAATATGAATCATTGCAAGCTGATAAAGCAAATGATGGGGCACAAAATGGCCCTACTTTAGAAATTTGCATTCCAGCAGAACATGTTACTGCTACTAATCGCCAAGTAAGATGATTGTTTATGTCTTCCTGTTACTCTTAGCTTTTATGTGGACCTTCTCTCTTTGAAATCTTTGTATGTTATTTTATTTTTGAGTCTCCTAGCTATAGGTAGTTCATATTCTTGCATCCTGTGATAGACATGCCTTTTTACTTTATCATGTCGCCCTTTCTCATTATTAAAAAACTCATTTATTCTATATGATTTTTTTATATGTTTGGTTGCTGTACTTTATGTAAATGAAATACTTTTTCTAACTTAATAGTCGTAATGAGAAGCAGACTAGATATTATCTGTTTCTATCTCTAATTTTCCTATCATTAGTTAGTTCTTCATTCTTACATCCTGAGATCTACTTGCCCTATTTTTCATGGTTTTGCCAAAAACACTCATTTCTTCTCTGTGATTTTCTTACTTCTTATAATTTTTTTCCTGTCGTACTAAGAGTAAATGAATTACATGATTCTAACTTAATAGTCAAACTTAGAAGCGGACTAGACACTGAACTCAAATGAAGGTCGGGAAATTTAGCTAGTCTAAGATTGATTGATAACAGTTCTTACTTAGGTTTTTACACATCTGTTACATTAAATGGATATTGGAAGCAATCCTTTAACATAGTCTGTATCGTTTTATATTTTTTATTATGATTCTGTTACTCAATATTGAATGACGTGTTTGATCTCATATTAGCAAAAAGAAAAAAAGTGAACTGTACACAATGTAGGCCCCCTATATTGCAAAATGTGACCTGAGGTTTACATGCATTCCAAACTGCCGATAAGCATGAGGTAGAAGCATTATGAAATTTGTGAGGCTTCGTATATAAGGACTTAATTGAGGTTAACACTGGATTTTGTATCTTCACCGACTAACGGAATGCTTAGTACCCTTTCAGAATCACTGTCTCTTCCTTTATATACAAGTTAGGCTGTCAAAACTGCATCTTCTTCTCTCCAAATGATGTATGAACTAATAAAGATACTATATTTCCCTGAAAAGATCCACAGCCCACCCCTGCGGAAAAAACATTATATTGAGCTCCTGAATGCTGCCTGTGCAGGTGAGAGGTGGGCAGCTCTGGGGGACTGATGTTTACACTGTTGACTCTGATTTGGTGGCTGGTTGGTACCCTCAGTAACATATATTACTGTGTTCCTTTTTTGTTTTTGGTTGGGATGCATTTTCTTTTGTCCCATAATCAAAGTTACTTGATGCAACTTTGACTAACATAAAGCACTCCTGTTTAGTTCTTATGCATACAGGATATTGTCGCCCAACGGCTTCTCCACCTCCATCTGCTACTCAGGAGTTGAGGGCTACTATCAGAGTGCTGCCACCACAAGATTGTAAGTTCAATAAACATTCTGTAATCAGTAGTTCATGCTCTTTAAACCCGTGCTTTATGAAGTCATGATGTTTGATATTTGAATGTAATACATGTCAATGTAAAAACTTTCTTTTACACTGGGTCAATAACTCAAAGTATCGTTATAGTTTGAGGGAAGCGATGGAGGGAGGATGGTTAGTCTAATCTAATGGGGGAGTTTGGGGAGGGGGGGGGGGCATGGAACAGATTGGATGATTTGGATGTCAAATAGGACAACGTTTTCACACTCTTATTATCTTTACCTGTTCAAAGGAATTCATTGCCTGTGATTTTAACTTGGTTTCACTCTAATATATTTTGATACTTACCTTTTAGTATCAATCCATTATAGTATGCTGTGGCTTGTGAATCATGTCCCATCCTCTTGATGCTTTTATTATCTCATTTTACATAACTTTTTTTATTAGTATTTGTGAAACTGTTGTAGTTTTACCTGAAGCATATTCACAGGCATCCAACACCCCTTTTCGAAGAAATGTGGGTGGATATAACTTACAGTATTGACCGAAACTCGTTAAACCATGCATATCGAGTACTCTACATTTGCTGTCTCTATGTATGCTATACATAGTACGTTTTCCATGTTATACTTTGGTGTCCAAAATATGAAACCACTACAGTAATTGCAAGCCATAACATCTGTGCACTTCTTGGTTGTACGTTTTCCATTGAAGAGCCTGTGATTGACTTGTGAATTGAAAAGCGTGAATTTAATTTATCCTATCTTTCTATGAATTTTACTCTTGTTTCAATCGACTCCATTTCATTAAATTCTTCAGGTTATATTTCTACTCTAAGGAATAATGTCCGTTCACGTGCATGGGGTGCTGCGATTGGTTGCAGTTATCGTGTCGAGCGGTGTTGCATTGTGAAGGTTGTAGCTATGTATTTTCATGTTTCCCTTTTGCTATCTCAGCTATTTACTATCAACTTAATCGCATATATTGATCTCTTGTGTGCCAGAAAGGAGGGGGGATTATTGATCTTGAACCGTGTCTTACACATTCATCAACTATGGAGCCTACTTTAGCTCCAGTGGCCGTGGAGCGCACAATGACTACAAGAGCGGCAGCTTCGGTAATTGCATTTTGATGATGGACTATTTTACCATGTTCTTATGCATGTATAGAGATATTCAAAGAGAAGTGTGGAGTTTCATAGCTGTTAATTTTAACAGATGTTTGACTTTGGAACAAGTCATTTAGACGTGACTTGATGTGCTGTTTATTGTGTGATACTTGGAGGGTATTGATATTTGCCACACTTTTCTTAAGTTATTGGGATTACACTTTAGTTAGTGTTTGATGATTCACAATTCTCATAACTTTTTTGTTAGGTTCAGATCAGCCATATATCATAAATGATTGCCTGATTACTCTACATAGTTGGTCTTTAATGTGCTGTTTATTAAGTTCCAGTTCTGTTCGAGGATAATTAGCAGTTAAAGAATATATGGGAGTATATGGTCTGATGGGTGTCATCTTCATTATGGGAGACTCGGTTCTTTGGTAGAAGGATTGTCTAGTTTTCATCTGCTCTCTCTTGTGCTTTAATGTGCTTGGTCTATACCTGGGACATCTTCCTGGAATTAACGTCTCTTATCTTCTATTATATGCCTATAAGTTGATGGTTTATTACTCTGTGATTCTTAATAATAATCATTTGACAGTAGAGAATGTTGACCTTTAAATACAATGCGTTGCTGTATTCAGTCTCTAGTCCCTATTTCTGTCTGATAAGTTCGTGATTTCATATATTAGCTAGGGTGCTGGACTATGAGCTCGCTAATGTTAGTTCTGAAAATAATGGATTCTTCACACTTTTCTTTATTGATACGAAATGCTGTATATACTATGTGCTTGTGAGTAGATGAGCTTAATCTAACATCCACCCCACCTCCATCTGTTTCTCCAGAATGCCTTACGCCAACAAAGGTTTGTGCGAGAAGTTACAATTCAGTTCAACCTCTGCATGGAGCCTTGGTATGTTGCGTGTTTTTCTGCTGCAACATATGCTTTTCATACATTTTTTTCTTTTTATCAAGTGCTAGTAATGTTGCTGTTGCTCTTTAGCTGATCTTCTAGGGCTGTGTGGAGAGTTTTTTATGACCTCCATCATTAGCCTCATTCAATTAGTATGTATATCCTTTTGCAATGGTTTTTTGTGTCATAGCTTCTCCTTGGACAAATCAAACTTGATTCACATTGATTTTAAGATAGTTTTTTCATTTGACAATTGTCCTTGTCTAAATGTTAGAACCTATCACTCTTACGGTTATTAAATCAACAAAGATCCTGGTGACATATCTAGTAGGCTAAAAGGAGGATGCATGTATCAATTTCAGTAATACCAATGCTTGCATATTAATAAAAATACTCTATGTGGCGTTCATGTTAGACATTTCCTCACCAATCTCCTATTGTTTGTTCTGATATTGTTTACATTGAAAAGTGCTTTGGTTAGGCACCATCTTATTAAGAAGGGGTTTACAAGTTTCAAGATCAGATGCTGTGTTTTCCTTTTCATAATATTCCCCTTATTGCTGCTTTGTGGTTTATTTAGGCTGAAATACAGCATCAGTGCTGTTGCTGACAAAGGTTTGAAAAAGTCCCTCTTCACATCTGCACGCTTAAAGAAGGGAGAAGTGCTATATGTAGAGACTCATTCTCGCAGGTGAATAATTTGAATTAAAGTCTCAATAAAATATTCTGTCTTCTAGTTTGATCACAATATCGTTATGTTCTCTTCAGTTAGATAGTTTTAGTGGATTAGTAGATTTGTTTATCGGTATGATTATGAACAACATACCATTTCATCTTATTAATGGAGCTATATTCAGGTATGAACTTTGCTTTAATGGAGAGAAGGTAGTGAAAGCTGCAACAGCATCTCATGCACATGGAGCTGAAGCTGGAAAACCTCAAACCAACAACGCACATTCTGCTAATGGTGAACGGAGTGGTGTGGAAGGTGAAAACAGTGTGGTGGACATATTCCGATGGTCTCGCTGCAAACGTCCCCTTCCTCAGAAAAGTATGCAGAGCATTGGAATTCCATTGCCTCTTGATAATGTAGAGGTAATATTTCCCTGCCATTTCTTTCGTGCTCGATAATGATAATGATATTATGTTGCAAATCTCTTAAACTGTCCAGGTTTTGGAGGATAATCTCGAGTGGGACGACATATCGTGGTCGCAAACTGGTGCTTGGATTGCTGGGAGAGAATACCATCTTGCTCGTGCACATTTTCTTTCCCAAAGTTAGACCTTCTTTCGACCGGACGAACAGCATCTTGTCTCTGTTTCTTATTGGGAATTTGTTATAACTAGCTAGATAATCTGATGGTGTAAATCACATAAGAATATGATGGTTCTATTTCATGTTGTTTGTACCAGATCCTTCAACTGTTTAGCTTACATAAATGAAGTTGCACTGGACGACGTTAACAGCTGCATTTCTTTCGATAATTACCATTTACGGCTCTTTACTTAGTGAAATCATGATGCAGAAGTGGTCATTGATCTTGCCATGAGCGGACAAGCTTAGGTCCGTTATCTCGTCTCGTATGAATCATCGTAGCAACCTCACGTCTCGTCTCCTTGGGGGTATGGCAGGAGCTCATACCTAATCTAGCAAATGAACGAGACAAACTGAAAACTAGTGTATGATTGGAATTATTGTATCACATGAAACCTAATTTAGTGCTTGTCCAAGATTTCAGACAAAAATAAGATACAACTTAATCTGCTTGCCACCTCAACATGCTCTGTACATGCATAAGCTTCATTTTAACATTATGCATAAGAAAGAGATTGAAAAAAGTAAACAACTCAATTTGCCTTAGGTTTTAGACATGGCCATAAAAGTTTTAAGAAAAAAAAAAAACACTCTTCAATGAGATTGCAAAAAACACTAGTTCAGACCATAAATCAGAAACCAAATTTCATTGCTTCGAACCCGAACCATAAAGCATTTGTCATAGCATCTTTGACCACAAAATCAAAATAAGTACATAAAAATCCTTGCTAGAGTTGGTGTGCATATTTATAGATGATGATATACCGAATTGCAAAAATGTGCTAACAAAAAATAAAAAAAATCAACCTCCTCAGGCAGCTGAATTTGTGGAGGCTCTAAACTTCCCCTGCATCCATGCTAATCGCCTCTCACTTTTTAGGGATATGAAAGTTTCCCTTGCTGATGGATTTTCAAATAAATCCAAAGAAAAAAAGTATAGAGTTTGATCAACACCTTGCATCTCATCCAATATTCTTATGCATTTGCTAATTGTGAAACGCTCCTCATTTCTCATGATTGCAGCAGCTCTCATCTTTGAGGCTGCAGCTATCTCCAACATAGCATCCACAATAGCATCACCAGTTGCCTTACGGCTTCTCTTGTGCCGCCCTGAATGAGGAATCACAGTCTGGTGTTTATTGTGGCCGTCTAACATGTTTGCTTCCTCGCCTGATCCAGAAGAAGCGTCCCCATCTACGAAAGTCCGGTCACCAGACATACTTGAATTTAGCACATTCGAAATGACAGAGAAGTAAGGTTTCAGTTGCCTTCTTGAGCAGTGAAGATGACCTGGATCATAGCATTTTAAGAAGTCCAATGGTAGAATCCTCTTCAGATTAAGAGCATCCAGAGCACAAGAGACGCAAGCAGCAATAGACCTAATTACAGGAATATCAGAAGCAGTTGGTTAAATTTTGCATATATTGGTTTCAAATGATTATGACAACAACCTCTGCTTAACCATTCAGAAGTCAACGCATATACACAATGCTTAATCTCTCTTGCAGTGAGAAATTGACGAAATTTATTCTCTGCTAGAAAATAATTCTAGGATGTTATGTGGATGACTCAAATAAGCATGAAAGCCTCATACCAGTGCATGTGAGTTGACAACTGTTCCAAATGAGAGTGCTATCAATGGATATATTTGCAATTTTCTAGATGGGGATATACATATTCCAAAAGTTTACTAAACTTATGTCCTTGAGGAACACTCATCCAAAATACAACAAGCGCTAGATCATATAAGTATGGAATTCTAATAGTAAATTTCAAGTATCGGTAAGAACTAACAGTAGGGATAAGTACCAATTCAGAAAACGAGAAAACTAATTTTGCCTATTCTTAAGGTTAACGTTATCGTGGTAAGCCAGTTGCACAATGCAGCATGATATATTCCTCCTATTGAAAACTAATCCGTATATGAAAACAGCTATTACATGTGCCATAGCCACTGAGTGGAAATGTCAGCTGACATGAAAAATGCAACTCTTTATATAATGCAAGTCTAGGCATATGTCGTCGACTTCAACTTCAAAAGGCAAGAGGGAAACATCAACTTTTAACAACTCCATTATTAAATTTAGAAGGAAGTGGTTCTCATCCTGTGAATTAGAGATATTGGAACATTTTCAAGTAAAAAAAACCATCTCCAATTACATCCTCCCTTCAATCTGCAGAAATTCCACAGTTGATTTTGTCTAGAATCTACCAACTATACAAAAAATATACAAAATAAACAGTAATTGGAGATGAACCTAACCAAATTTTGATCAACATAAGTCAGCTTCGATTGGAAGATACAACAACAATAATGATCATAAAATTGAAACAATAAAGACAGAAAATATACAGAATTCGGTTTTTCAGCTGCAATAATCCATCTCATTTTTTCGGCTAACTAATTCCGTACCGAAGATCGAGAACTACGCCATAAGCTATGAGTTAAGCTCACGCATCAAAGTTATATGCAAACAATGATACCACACACACACACCCACACTCGCACACGCACACGCACACGCAAACATAATCATACAAAAGATAACCATGAGTGGAAATTGAAAATCAGCATGGGCGCAAGCCGCACAACACAGAGAGCAGTAGCAGAATCAAATTTACCACAAAAACTAATTGGACCTTACGAGTATGATCAAATAGAAGGAATACGCAAAGAAGAAAAGTGAAAATTTGAACCGGATTAAATAAATAGTAGCGGGAGAAAATAGGAAAACCTGGAAGGAAGAAAAAATCCAACGCCACAGACAGAGCCCTCTGCACTGCCAACTGAAACGACGAAGACGAAGAAGAAGAAGAAATGAAAATAAAATAAAATAAATAAATAAGAGGGTTTAGTAGAAATTCAGAATATTTGTGCGCCTTTTTTTTTTTTTTTTTTTTTTTTATGCAACATTTCCGGAGTTTGTAAACAAAAAGCCTAGGCCCAATACTGATTTTTCAAGGCCCATACGATCGGCCCACTATATATGATTTGATAAGTTATTCGGGTTTCTTTTTGTATTGGGCTTAATAAAATTCCTACAGTTATTAGATGATTTTTTTATTTTTTTTTATTTTTTGATGAAACAGTTATTAGATGAAAGAAAGAAAAGAAAAGAAAAAATGCATATACCCTACAGGATAAAGTCACAACACTATTCTATTAAATCATAATGAATTTGGAAACATTTTTTTAGTTAATGTGTTTATTTATTTTTTTGTGATTATTACTTGTCATATGTATCCTTGGTGGAAATGCAGTGTTGAATAGAAGGGAAGGTTCTGGATCAAAGAATTGATGATTGAAAAGTGGCATTAGAGATGAAAAAGAATGGTGGAAATTAAGAGAGGGTGAAGGCTCAGCTGGAAAGGAAAAATATGTATGATTATGTCATACATGTGATGGATCTTGGATTATGGTGGGGAAGGTGTATCTTCAATTCTACTCAATTTTACATTTTTAAAATTAATTCCATACATAATTGTTTGTCTTCTTGCTTCCTCTAGTCTTAATTTTGAGGAATTGAATGAAATGATTATTCTCCCAATGTCAAACCAACTTTAACGCACAATCATTAATTCTGAGATCCTCCCACATTCTCAAGGACTTGGATGCATCATCTCCACATAGTAGAATTGCAATCAACATAATGAATTAATCTCTCCACATCCAACTTTTTTTTGTACCACCAACTCATTGGTAATTAGTCTATGGTAGCTTAGAAAGAAAAAAGCAATGTGTAGGAATCTATCAATTTCATTTCATATGGGAATTTAACTACATGTGGTGTTAGATTCTAAACTAGCTAAGCTAGCTAGACTTGGTTTATTTCTTACACTAGCTTAATAAATGCTTAACTAATAATTAATGATCAACAAAGTAAATGAAAATTGACCGGACTTATTAAACTCCATCACAATGAGAAAATATTTGTTGAATAATATATATTTATAATTGTTGGTTGTTGTACATGAAAACATTAGAAAAGAGGAATGTGGGATGTGGATGTCCAGTCCATTTCTGTTGTTTTGCTATTTGTGAGTCCACTCCTTTACACACCACTCCAAATAATATAGGCTGAGGCTCCCACAAATTTTCAACCCTTAAATTTTTCATCATTACCTCTTGGACGACTAAGACGGTCATTCCCACAACTTTCTTTCCTTTCATTTCATCTCCACTTCCCTAAATTTCTCAATTTTACTTTTACAAAATTAATTCATTGATTACTTGTATCACTTTAATTTATGTCCTCACAATGAATTAATAAAGAGGAATATTCGCATACGGAGCCTCATTTTGAATATAATATTTAATTAATTTTAATTGGAGCTTAATAAATTATAATTTAAGTTTAATACATTATAATTGAAGTTTAATAAACTATAATAGGAAATTAGTAAACTATAATTACAAATAACAAATTCTAGGGATAATTTAATAAATCCTAATTAAAATTAATTAATCTAATGTATTAATTTCAATTAAAGTTATGAATCTAACTTTAACATTCTGTAAATCTTAATTAAAATTAATTAAGGCATAATTAAATATTAACTCATTAATAAATAAAATAAAGCAAAAAACCTCACCATGCGATTAATCGCACGGGAGTGTCGCCCAATAAATGCCTTTAGGAGGAGTTGGGGCGGGGTTTTCGTAACTTGAGAAATCAGAATAGAATTAATCGATACTCGCAAAATGTCAGCCTTATTCTAAACATTATGTAGTGGAGAAATTAACTTGGCATTCAGCATTCTCGTCTGGCATGTGATTATGTGCTAATCCCTTGTTGCTTCCGCTTAACTTGGAATAATTCAACTCAGAATTAAAGCTCACTCACATAAATAAATAAATAAATAATACTACTATTGTTTATAATAATTAACAAAAAAACGTTACGTGATCCAACAATATAATGCACCTGTGCCTTTGATAATTCACCAAGGGCGCATCATGATAGCCTTATCGATGATTAAGCCGCTAGGACTAATTTAAAATGGCCCAAACTCCGGTGCGGCGGTTGGGCCAACCGCGCACTTGTGCAGATGACCCTAATTAGAGAAATACTAAGGGATTAAAGAATTATTAGGAGGTATATAATATAATTAAAGATAATTCATCTCAAATATCATTTACAATAATGTTGTTCGGACATACTATGTCTGGACATATGTGTTTGAAATATGAGAAAAAATTGTCTGATTGCCTTCAAAATTTATTTCCTACTGAGATCTCTTTCCGAAATATCAATCTCACGCACACATGCCCCCAAATTTTACTCTCACTCATACCCAACTGCTAAACATGTGAATTAAATTGGGATGAAACTTTATAATTAATATTAAAAAAGTGTATGTTTATGAATAACCAAACTGTCGAAACTATGAAATTAAATTATTAGTTAAAAAAATCCGTCAAATCCCTATTTTTACAATCGTATATCTGGACATAGTGTGTCCAAATAGCACTATCCTATGATTTATTAATTGTAGTTAAAATTCATGAAAAACAATAAGTTGGGCTGCATCAACCTTACGGTGCAGTCAATCGTACCGTGAGTTGGTGGTGACCGTAATCAATATTAATTAATTAAAATTAATAATAAAAATAAAAGTAGGCCGGACCATGCAAATTGTGCGTTATGGTCAACCGCACCTTACCCAATTAAAAGTTAGTACCAAAAGTGTACCATCTACATTAATTCTACACATTATATTCCTATTGGGAAGAATCCATTCATTCATGAAACGCTTCCCTTAACTGACCTACAAATCTAGCTACCCATAATTTGTACTGCCCATCTTATATAGTCTCTCATGTCTACTTATTTATCATCATTTATCATCATTTTTTTATTAGGTGTCTCAATAATATATATTGTCATGTTCTAAAAAAAAGGAAAAATTCTTTAAAAGTGGATATATTCATTTTTGATCATTTTATCCTTATTCTTAATTACAGTGTCGGACAGTAACATGACAATATGAGTGTGATAAAGGAAGTATTTAACATGTGAAGGCTACAAATAATCAGCATTAATCCTACAATATAAATAATTGACTAGTTGGTGGCATCTAATTATAACTAGCTCTTATTATTGGTAATATACTATATATCAACATGCATGTAAAGCTAAGCAAACTTCATTTATGTCTTAAATATTGAAAATTAATTAATTGAAGCTCCTAAATTTTTATTGATCATTAGGCGAATAATACTACACCGTGTTATCACCAAATCCATTTATTTATTTTATACTATATGTAGCCCCAAAGACAGGTTGATCAGCCTTGTATAACCTCTAAATTAAACTTAATTAGAGATTCTCCTACTTAAATAATTTGTTTAATTTGCGCTTTTAACTATCAAACCCTCTGAAGTTTATAAAAGCTAATTACAGAAATAAAAGGTTAATGAGGCAAACAGGCCATTAAGGATATTTTTGAAACAGCTAATCTCAATTTTACTTTTTGGCTTCATGATTTGTTTCTGAAACAGGCCATTAAGGATACTTATGAACCTTTTTCCTTCAATATATCCCAGGTCTCACCCAGAAGGGGAAAAAGGAAAAATGAAATAAAGATTAGTTTATCATTAATAAATATGCGGTAACATCAATGTTAATATGCTGTAATTTGAGACAATATTGATCGCTCTTAATTAACATATTAAATCTGTCAATTCATAATCATTTATTAGAAATAATGATAATGGGAAGATAATGGTGTATAGGCACATGCATATTATTTCCTGCGCATAATTTGAAGACTCATGCTTGGAAAGTGAGTGGAAAAAATGGACTTATCAATATATCATTTATAATTTACAAAACAATCTGCTTGATTATATTGAACAAAAAGTTGTCCGTTCCGCACTGTCAACATTTAACTTGACCAAACAAATATATACATTCTCAAAAAAATACTATATAGATATTAATATTAATATTTATTTATTTACATATTATAAATTGGTAAGTCTAAGTTTGTTCTGGGTGTTACTAAAAAAGAGAGAGTTTGTAGTGGGTAATCAAATTCGAGCGTATTAAATAAGAGCAGTTGTTCGGACAATGGTGGTATATTCGTAATTAAATATTCTTTCAATTTTTTTTAATAATTAAATAATTAGTGTTTTGTCTATAACATCTTTTTCCACTTAGTTGTATGCTAATTTTTAATATTAATCAAAATAAATTAATATCATGTACAAACTTTTGAAAATTCGAAATATTAATTAAATTTAAAGATTAATAGTATATAATTATGTGGGAAAGAATTTTATAGACAAAACATTAATTTAATAATATTTGGACATACTGTGGCCAGCCACACGCGTAAAAAAAGAAAAGTTGACTGTAAAAATGAAAATAATCACATTTCCCTCCTAAGGTTTATGCTTCCCAATTAGAGTATATTTCCATTTTTAAAACTTATATTACCATTTTTTAGAGCGTGTCCGGCTACAGTGTGTCCGAATATCATTACTTTTATATTAATTATTAAAAAAATTAAAAAATTATTTAATTATGAATATTACAGCATTGTCCAATTGTCCAAATATCTTTATTCATTAAATAATTATAAATTGGACGCCATCTGATTTGTATACACACGTACGTACAATTGCGACACACGCGAGCTTAACTTAATAGAGTGATTTTTAACTCCAAGTTTGCGCAAAATATGGTCGTACTGGGTCCCACATGTTTTTATTTCAACGATAGAAACAAAAGCCTAGCCTCAATAATATAGTAATTAAAATAAAAAATAAAAATTATGCATCACTACTTTTTTAATTGATGGCATTGGCATGCATGCATGAGTACCAAATCCGAACGCAGTACAACATAGATAGACAAACAAATATCCTAGGCTAACACCACCTAGTAGTTGCATAAAACTAGCTTCAAATTAAATTGTTATATATTGCTGTAAAATCTAAACCTTTGATTAAATAATTAATTGACAAAACTGATCCAAGATAATTATTTGATTGTTTCCAAGACCCGATCGCCAGGAATTCCACAACAAAACATTTGCCGACATGCAATGCAATACAATTTCTCGACATCTAGTCACTAGCAGTAGCGTATCCAAAATAAATTCCGAACGTAAGATATTTTTTATTTTTTCTGAATTTTAAAATTTTCATGTGATTCGGAGATTTTATATAAATTAGACACAAAATATTAATAATTTGATAATTATAAAGAATAAAAAAACTAATTTGTTTGGACGGGGCTTAAGCCCACCCTCCTCCCTACTCCCTTCGCCACTGGTCACTAGGGCTGGAAGCTAGCCTCTCTTAGTAGTTAATCTAAGATTTATAGCAGCAACGAGCATTTGAGCGAGCTCGCTGGCCAATTTGTATGCCACGTGGTGGCGAGCTCGCAGTAGTCATATTAGCGAGCTCGAGCTCGCCAATTTTTTTTTAAATAAAAATAAATATTTTATTCCTTTAAATTAAAAACATACATGGAAAAAATGCGAAAAATTACATGCCATCTTCGAAGCGTTTCCAAATTTCTTCGATCAAATCATCCTCGAGTTTTGCGTGTGCTCTTTGATCTCGAAAGCTTTCTTTCCACTTCAGGTAGTGTGCAAAGCTATCTGGTGCTCCTTGTCTCGTACTCGAACTCGGTTGGACTTGGGAGGTTGTTTCTTCGTCCGGGCTCCAATTAGTTACAGAAACGCCATCATCTTCAACTATCATGTTATGTAAAATAATGCAAGCATGCATGATGTCTGATAAAGTCTCTCGGAACCAGGAATGCGCCGACCTACTAATTATTGTCCAACGAGCTTTGAGAACGCCGAAAGCTCTTTCCACGTCCTTGCGTGCGGCTTCTTGTTTCTTCTCAAATAAACATTTGTTCGGCTCAGTCGGGCGCGGGAGAGTCTTCACAAAGGTCGGCCAACATGGATAAATGTCGTCTATCTAGATAGTAGCCCATCTTGTGCTGAGTGCCGTTAGCGAAGAAAGTTACCGCCGAGCTCTTTCCCTGCAGAAGATCTTGGAACACGTCAGAGTGGTTGAGCACATTGATATCGTTGTTTGAGCCGGCAACTCCGAAAAATGCGTGCCAAATCCATAAATCTTGAGAAGCAACAGCGTCAAGCACGACCGTGGGTTGGCCCCTCTTCTGATTCGTGTACGCCCCTCTCCACCCATTTGGGCAGTTCCTCCACTGCCAATGCATGCAGTCGATGCTACCAAGCATGCCGGGGAAGCCGTGCTTCGATTCGTGCATTTGCAAAAGCCGGTTGCAGTCAGCCGTGTTTGGTGGCCGCAAATACTCACCGCCGAATGCAGATAGATCGCTCGACAAAAATAATCAAGCAATTGCCGACCAATGTTGTCTCCCATCTATAGATACTCGTCGTATTGATCAGCGCATCCGCCATTTGCGAGTTGCCGCAACGCCTAGTACATTTCTAGAGTGACGTGAACCCCAGTTTTCCCGTTGCATCCGCGCGCTGCTGAAAATAAGGTTTTCGAGCCTCAACCGCCTAGAAGATTGTGTTGAACAATTTTTTGCTCATACGAGATCGGCGCCGGAACACGTGTTCGCCCCACGTTGGAAACTCAGAGAAGTAATCCGCATTAAGACGGATCTCGGCATCAAGGCGGTCACGAGACACCACTGTCCTTTTCCTCATTGAACTTTGGGCGGCATCGGCGGCCGCCGCCTTCTCCTCCTCCTCTTCCTCGGCGATTGCGCCGGTGGCCTTCGCCATGATATTGCCGAACATGACGGGAATTTGGGCAATAAACTGTCGAAATTCTTCCATTCTAGCGTTGAAATAATCATCGTCGCTCGACATGATTTTTTAAATGAATGAAATAAACAAAAATATGAAGGTGTTGAGGGAATTTGAGAGAGAATTGAAAAGATTGGTGTATTAAATAAGGGAGAAAATGATGTATTTATAGGTGTAGTTGGGATAAATTCTAACCCGCTGGTGACCGTTGGCGATCGTAACGGCTAGCGATCGCGCCAACCAGTGATCGCCAAGTGTCCTCCCTCGTCAGCGAGCTCACCAACGCACAAGCTCGGCGTAGAGAGCATGCGCGCCGAGCTCACCAACGGGGTGCGAGCGTGATGGTGAAGCTCGCTGAGGCAGCGTGCCGCTGCCCACAGCCTAACCAATAATCGAAATACTAAAAATGTTCATCAATATAGTTAACCTTTTTTATTAGCGATTATGTCAGTTAATCGCATTTTGTAATTAATAGAACTAACCGAATACTCTTTATTTTTGAATGAAAGTAGGACTCCTGCATAGACATCTTCATGGTGGAGATGAGTCCGATCGATCCGGTCAACCTGTCCTTTGACTTTTTTTTATATACAGTTTTTTTTTGTTTCAACAGAGCCTTCGTTCCGATTACTAATATAAGGATAATCGTCGGGCAACAATTTGGATTTTTCGGATCGCTCTGAGGTCTTCAGTTCTCCTCTCTCGAATCTTGACCAAAGAAGAAACGACAAACAAAAAAAAGGGAGGAAAAAAAATCTGGAAATAAAAAAAAAATTCCGAAAAAATAATCTGAAAAAAAAGATATAGGCGCGTGAGGTCCACGCGCAGCGATCTCACACGCGGGTTGGGCGAGCGGAGGGCAGGTCGGGTCGGAGCGGGTCGGCCCATCTGCACCGTGAAGACTTGCTCATGAGTTTTTGTCTTTGAATAATGTAAATTCATGATGATGTACCACCCCGATAACAAGAGTCTAGAAGCATCTCCAACGGTGATTTCCGTTTGTGCAAAACACGTACGTAACTTTTTTTTTTTTTTTTTGAACAACATTGCAAGGAAATTTAAATACGTAACTTTATTGCAATGGTATGCTCTATCATTGCGGTATTTTAAAGTTGGGAATAGTATTGTTGCTATATTTATTGCTCTATTTTTTTTCCTTTAATTTTTCTTTTAGTTATATTTGTCAAAAAATATGGTATTTACAACAATAAATTTACTAAATAAATATATATAGTTACATAATATTGGAAAATTAAAAAGAAATTCAATAAAACACAAAATAATCATAAAAAATTAACTTAAATTTGTAATATAACTTTTTAATACATTAATTTAATATTAATGAATTCAGGGTTTTATTCTTCATTAATTGAGATAAGTTATTCATACTTTTATGATTAAAAAATAAAACAGAATATTTTGGAACTTTTTATTGTGTAACAAATAGGGCATAATGTTGGAGATGCATTATTGTTTTTACTATATTTTGCTAAAGTTGTTGTATTTTTGTCCCAATCATCATTTGGAAATTTATGTTCTAATATTGCAGTAGAAAAGGTCATATACAATATGGTATATCCATGCTAAAGCTATATAGGAAATATATGTGAAACTCGGCTTGTTGTCTATAATCAAACCATAGTTGGATAGAATTTATACATCATTTTAGTATGCATTCAATTCAAGTATATGAAGAATATATTGATATATACTCTCTCTTCGTTCATAATATCATCATCACATTATGGACGGCACGAGTTTTAAAAAAGTGGTTGGTTGCGAATAGAAAGGGTCCTAGTGTAAATGTGAGTAAAATAGTGAAAAATATAAGGTTATATGACGTGGACTCTACTATTATAAATGGAAGTGACAATAATATTGTGGACGAATCGAAATGTTAAAAATGATGATACTGTAAGGGAGTATAATAATAGTTCTTGCATGTGGGCATGCATGGGTAGAATGTTTTGACTATATTAAAGTTTGAAGCATTGATGCCTTCCTTTGGAGTAATTAGTTATATCCGCTCCCATTTCTCTCATGCACACCTTCCAATAACCATGGATAACAACAGGCAAGATATTAAGGCTCACTCATATTATCAGGAGTACTAGATACCTCTTACATATTCTAATAATGATGCATGTTTTATCTTCAACTTAATTGTCATAATATTCCCTTTCAAACTTTATATTAAACGTTACAGTGAAGCAAGGTGATTGATAAATATGTCATTGGAATTATAATGTCGTATTAATTTCTTGTCTAATGTGCGAATGTCACAGGAATATTTGGGAAAGATATAGCGAAAAGAAGAAGAAGAAGCAGCAGCAGCAGCATCAAATAAAGGCGCCACTAGTTCGGAGTCAATACATAAGATCGAAGAAGAACAAAGGAAGATTAATAATACAGAAAAAATTCGAACTATCAAAAATAATTTATATGAATATACACATAAGTATAATATGTGAAATCACACATAATTTCACAGAAGAACATAACATTTGTGAAATTACAATTATGTTGAAATCACGTGTGTAATAATATGTGAATTTACATTTTATCAGTAGATATCGATTGAACTTTTTAACCATACTAAACCAACAAACGGGAGAAATAGAAAAATAGATCTAGTAGCACATTGTGCATTAAAAAGACTAATTATAGCATATTTTGAAAAAATTAATAGTTGTACATTTTTGCCCTTCATCCCTGATTTCACTTTATTTTGTCAGTGATATGAGTAGTCAATGATCAAATTTTCAAATGTAAAATCACAAATATGTACATATGTTTTCACAGAAGAACATTTGTGAAATCACAATTATGTTGAATATCACATGTATAATAATATGTGAATTTGCATTTTACCGGTATATATATAGGTTGTGGATATGGTAGGAACTCATCTTTATATGATTCCGTAGGAACCACCATCAATATTACTTGCGTGATGCACAAAATACAGTACGTTATTTAATGCACAAAAAACAGTAATCTAATACATCAATTAATTTGGACCGTGGATTAAAAAAAATGAGTTACGTTGTTATATGATACTCTCCCTATGTGTGTGTGTGTATGTGTGTGAAAGCACATATGTGTACATGTGCTTTCACATGAGAACATTACACATTTGTGAAATCAGAAGTACATCAGAAGTACGTGAGGATCACACGTAAAGTAATAGCATTTGAATTAACATTATATAGAATAGGTGAAAATGAAAATAGGAAAATGAGCTGCCTTCTCTCCTCCGCCCTAATTATTTTCTCAATGCTCGGAGATTAAATTGAAGATAGAGAAGCTCGCCGCCCTTCTTCGGGTGAAAGAGGAGGTTGAGGAGGAAGGCGGTGGTCACTTTCATATTTTTCAAAAATGTACAACTATTAATTTTTTCAAAATGTATTATAACTAGTTTTTTGAAACCTTGAAATGTTATTTTTCTATCAAATGATAAATGTCCTTTATGATTATACTTTTCATACATGCAAACACACAATGATATTTTTTACGATCATGATTATTATACTAATTTACAATAATTATGTTTTATTTTCATGACAACCGTAAATTATTAAGATACTTTAACTCTATATAGAAAATATTATCATATAAGAAACATTATTGTATACGTAAAAATATTTTGTTCATAAAAGAACAATGAGTTTAATTTATAGAATAATAAAGAATGATTTTTAGAATAATTAATCCATGTATATACATACAGAGAGAGAGAGAGAGAGAGAGAGAGAGAGAGAGAGAGAGAGAGAGAGAGAGAGTCATTAGCTGAAGTTGATGATGGGTAAAAAAAACATGGTGTTTGCTAATGAATTATTGTAATTGATAGGGTAGCGGCATTATTTATTATATAAAGGTTGAAAAATTAATATACTCCGTACACAAAAAGTAATAGACGCTACATATTAATTAGTACTAATACTTAGCAAGCACGTCTCTTCCACGAACAATCACGCCTTAAGATTGTAATTCTGTTTCGGTATCGTTTTTTTTTTTTTTTTTTTTTTGCTAATAATTAATGCCTAATAACTTATGTACATGTGGTACAAGCTTATTATTTAACGTTTGAAAATTAATAAAAATAAAATAAATAGCACATAATTTATTACTTTGATGATCGAGTAAATGATTCACATAATGTACGTGATTATTTCGGACTTGGACATGGAACTGAAGTTTGGTCCATCCATTGTAGCTTCTAGGGCGTTGAGCATATCTTTGTGTTTTTCTTACACTGATGTAATTAAAGAAGTGATTTTGAGGTTTTATTGTATTTTATCTTTGGCATATATATTATTTTTCGGTGGTTAGAAGTCATGTCATTTTTGTAATTCTGGATCCATGAAATTCAGGCCATAAATGTAATACTGACCAAATTATATATATGGACCATAAATTGCAGTTCCCTAGTTAGAATGTGCTTAAAGACGTCTGGAATCTAAGAGTTAGCTGCTCAAGACAAGGCTATCAAGACGAACGAACAGCATGGATTTATTTAAAGTTGAAGGAATTCGTTAATTTTGTGTTACAACTGAAAAAATTATTATATCTTAAAGTATGATACGACCAAAATAGGAGAAACCTTTTTTCTTTTTTATTTTGAAAAAAAAAATCAATTCATGCTGTTAAAAAATAATTTATTCATTCGACTCTTACCCTCTCTCGATCTCTCTCTCATAAACAAGTTAATGGTTTGACTTCACAAATCGTGACATGATTCGTTGAACATATATATATATATATACTATTTTTTGTCCAATAATCAATGAGGGTTTTAGCCCATTTGGATTGAATAAATAAATTAGTGAAGGAAGCAATATTAGAGATGAGGAAAATGATTGATATTATTAAAAGAAAAATAGAATTAGTAGACAAAAGTAGTGATGACGAGGTGGGAGGCGGGAATAAATAAACAATAGGCGAGAGCGTAGTTGAGATAATAAGTAATAATGCAAAAAGTATAGAATATAATAATTCAGCTTGGCTGGTCATTGACTTTTTTTTTAATTAAATTTCATTATTTCATAATGTTTTGTTTTATTTAATCAATAATCAAGCAACGAACCCGACCCCCCCCTCGCTCTCTTTCTCTCTTGTTATATTGGTTGCATTTGCCCTCACTACTCACTCCACAACAAAAACAAATTGCTGCTGCGCAACTACTCCTCTCTCTCTCATCTTCATATCTTCATCCTTCATTCTCGTTTCAGCTCATCGATTAATCCTGGATCCATCTCCCAAAGTTTCCATACCTTAATTCAAACTTCATAAAAACCTTCGCAGTATGTAATCTGTCGTTCTTCAAATATAAATATCAGGTTCGTGATCATCTCTTCAAAAAAAAAAAAAAACATTTTTAATTCCTGAATTCTATCCATTTCTTTTTTGGTGATTAAGCTGGATATCTTAGATCTTCGTATTCCGTAGCTGCAAATTTATAAAAACCTACCAAGCATGTAACTTCAGCCTTCGCCATATCTTCACATCTTTATCCTCTCGAAAAAAAAAACCAAAAGAAAAAGTCAATGCAGCTTAGTTATCTGTGAGTAGGAACCGCAACCGATCTGGATACAATTGAGCATCTCGTGTAGCGGCAAATTTATAAAAGCCTTCACAGCATGTAACTGTATCTTCTCTCGATCGCACGGCGGTTCTGGTTATTCTGAAAAAGAAAAACAAAAAAAAAAGTTATCAATTCGAGTTGTTTTAGTAGAAAAAAGAGATCTAGAGAGAGAGAGAGAATGACCGGGGATTACGAGACGGGGACGCCGATGTCTGCACCGGCGACGCCGGGGACTCCGACGCCGCTGATGACGTCGCTGCGGGTGGATTCTCTTTCATATGATCGGAAGTCAATGCCTCGGTGCAAGTGCCTTCCCCTTGACGCGCCAACTTGGGGCGCCCCTCACACATGCCTCACCCTCACCGACTTCTCTGGGCCGGATATCTCACTCACTCGCAAGGTACCTATTCTCTCTCTCTTCTCTCTCTCTCTCTCTCTCTGTTAGTCAATGATTTTTGCGTGATTGTTTCGTCTTTTAGTATCGTGTGGGGTCGCACTTTTTCATCTGAAGTATATACGGCTGCTGCATCCATTAGCGCAAAACACATAAATGGTGAAACAAATCAATGTTCCACTCCCTCATGAGCTACCCCACCGATTCATAACTACCTAAATTTTATTTATAATCGATTCATCACAATTATAGATCAGTTAACTATTTAGATACGTGTTTATTATGTCAGGCACTTACGTGTAAATTAATTTGTATCGGGAGTTATATGATAAATTCAGCAATGATATAACTGTGATTGATTGCTAGCTCTTGTATTAGAATCTAATTGAGAGAGTTTGAAAAAAGTAGATTACTACTTTTTGGTTGGAGCGACATGGTATTATTTGATTATATGGTGATGTGATACAAGCCTGTCGCCTATTTTTGACTATATTTGGTTTGTTGTCTGTGACATTAAATTTATAATATATCAAGTGTTAATTAATATACATACATTCATGTGACGCCTGGTAAAGATGGGCAAGACGGCCGTCGTGCCTATGTTCAGGCATCAAGTCCAGTGGCCCCTTTCCGCAATGTTTTCTCCTTTATATTTTTTAATAAAAGAATCTGCATCTACTCTCCATAATTGTAACTAAAAGCATTGCCAAAGCAAACCGTATCCTCTATTGCATTTTTATGTGACATCTTTTATTGTATTAATAAGAAGACGATATGTAACATGATTAAGGGTTCAATATTAAGAATATATATTTTTCTTATATATTCTTTAAATATAGAGACAACAGAAGATGTCACGTAGAATGACAATATAGCAGCCGATTTGTTCTTCCAGATATTATTACATGCATAATGTGTTCATATGCATATTCAATTGAATTGAATCTGCTAAAAGAAAAGACAAAAATCATACTATGAGTCCCCTTTTGAGTTTTGAGGAACACTAATAAATACGGTTGGTGCGGTTCACTACAGTTATTTAATTTTTTTAATTAATTCACTCCAATTGAAGTTTAATAAACTCTAATGTGGATTTAATAAAATTTTGGTTACAGCTCTTCAAATTTTTTTATTAAAGTTAATACAATTGAATTGTGATTAATAAATTTTAATTAGGGTAATGATATTCAGAAACACTGTGGTCAGTCACACAAGCTAAAAATGGTAAATGGAAATATATCCTAATTGAAAAACATAAATCCTAGAGGAAAATGTAATTATTTCCATTTTTACAGTCAACTTTCCTTTTTTTACGCGTGTGGTTGGCTACAATAGGTGTGAATATCATTACCATTTTAATTGTTAGTATTAATTACCTTGCCATATGGATTATTCATAATATTTTAATTAGTTTCAACCGCTAAGGTGAGATTGACCGCACACAAGTTTTTGCATAAACTTTTATGAGTCACGGTGCGAATGAATTAAATTGGGGTGCAGATATAGTACACTAACCCCTCACATGATATTATTTTATTAATATTTTTTATATCATTAAAATATTATATTGTTAGTAATGGGTGTAGTACACCTACACCCATATAAGAATTTCTTTAAATTGGGCACGAGATTATTGATGAGAAGGGAACTGTCGCTATGGTGCAATCTTAATTGAAAACAGGTTGACTGAAAGAACATGCAATTGCATAAAATTTAAAAATTGCACTATTGCAGAAAATGAACGAGTTGTTTTAAGAGTGTATATATAGAGATACTATAACAATTGAATTGGAGCCTTCATTCTATTATCATTTTACCCGATACACTTTAACATAGTTAGTTGGCTACACGACATCTTCTACTTATCTAGTTTTACTTGTCCAAACTCATTCATAAATATCCCATACATGTGTCGTAAAATTGAGTTTGGTAAGATAATATGCAAGTGTATACTTCTCTGCTTCCGAATAAAACGATTTTTCATGTTACAGTACGAAAAGGCTCCACGACGATAACTCTCGGGTTGTTAATGTTATTATTCGTGTGCATGTGTTGGTCTAGCAATAGTGTACTAAGGCCAAAAGGCCTCGGTTCGGTTCGAATCCATTATAGTGCGATTTTTAAACTTAATGTTACAATGACTAATATATACCTTGTAAAATGGGGCAGTTGGGAGCAGAGTTCGTGGGAACATTCATTCTGATATTTGCCGCGACGGCGGGGCCAATAGTGAATCAGAAGTACAACGGCGTGGAGAGCCTGATCGGCAACGCAGCGTGCGCGGGGCTGGCTGTGATGATCGTGATCCTGTCGACGGGGCACATCTCCGGGGCGCATCTCAACCCCTCCCTCACCATAGCATTTGCAGCTCTCCGTCATTTCCCTTGGGTTCAAGTCCCCGCCTACATCGCTGCCCAGGTCTCTGCCTCCATCTGCGCCTCCTTTGCCCTCAAAGGCGTATTCCATCCCTTCATGTCCGGTGGTGTCACCATTCCCTCCGTCAACACCGGGCAGGCTTTCGCCCTCGAGTTCCTCATCACCTTCAATCTCCTCTTTGTTGTGACCGCCGTCGCCACTGACACCCGCGCCGTGGGAGAATTGGCGGGAATAGCAGTTGGAGCTACGGTGATGCTGAATATTCTGGTGGCGGGGCCGTCGAGCGGTGCATCGATGAATCCGGTGCGGACGCTGGGGCCGGCAGTGGCAGCAGGGAATTACAAGTCGATATGGATATATCTGGTGGCGCCCACCCTCGGAGCTATTGCGGGGGCGGGCATCTATACGCTTGTCAAACTCCGTGGAGAGGAAGATGTACCACCCCGCTCAGTCAGGAGCTTCCGTCGTTGAGCTCAGACTCCATCATATTATTATTGTTGTCGCCGTTGTTGTTGAAATAAATAAAGGCCCGGGACGAGATGATCGCCCCGATGGATGGTTTGAATAAGTGGTTAGCATCTACTACCAGTACTGCTTTGTATATCAAGCAACTCTCTCTCCTCCCTTTCCCCATCTGTAACATCTTCTTCTGGGGAAGGGAAATGATACTGGGATTTCACTAGTTATTATCTTATGCTATGAATATGTATTGTGTGTACCTGCTACTGCAAGGTGTTGATATATTTTCTTTTCTTGGGATCTTCAGTAACTCCTCCTCCTCTTGCTCCTCCTCCTCATCATCATCGTCGTCATCATCATCATCATCAACGTGCATTCTCTCATATTCTTCATTCTTTTACATTCTATTTCTTCACCATCCTCCTCTCCCATCTTCCATTTCATCATCAAATTCAACATTTCCTATTAGATGCCCGAGTTCAAGCCTGAGTCTCTATTTAATTTTCACCAACAATGTGTTGTCTCAAAAGGGGATCCCACTATCTCCTACAAACTCAAAGATATCTCACCACTCACTGGAGATTGTAACAAGGGGAATAACTTGCGAATGACTGCTTCAGAATAAATAAATTGATCCTAACTTGTTCTGACATAAGATATGAGAACAATGATAATTAAATATACATGCTCTGAAATTGGTCATCTAAAGCGGGTAGCTCGTACCATTAGTAAAAGTTAGTGTTGACAAGTCTTCCACTGATTAACGCTCGACTTCAGTTCGTTAGGCAGAGCAGCAGACCAGGAACTCAAATTTGGCAAAGATCCTGTCAAGGCCAAGTAGTTTTCTCCAGCACCCTTTGGCATCTTCTTCCAGCTCACCTGATTAAACATCTAACAACGTAATAAGCAACCATAAGTATATTTAAAGTTTTGTTTATTACTAATCCTGTTAGCCTTGCCCTGGACCAACTTGATTGAAGTAGGTCTACTCCAGAAATTATACTTCATATAATTAAACTCATGACAACCTAATGCCTTAATCTTTTCAGTGTTGCTTCAAATGGGACATTATCCTAATGCAAGATCAGAAGAAATATATATAAGTGTCACCCTACTTGTCCAGGAAATGCTTCACATAGGGCCCTAATTGTAGCATTTAGCTTCCAAGAACCATCTGTTGATGATGCGTTATCTCGAGAAACTGCATTTTCCGCAGACAGTGTGTCTTCACCAGCAGCACAGTTCACCATGAAGCGGCCGCCAGGCATCATTTTATCATACAGTTTCAACCAAGTAGAAGCCTAGATCAAATGCATCAAATCATATTCATAATCTCATAGGGAAGTAGTAAGTCATTAATACTGTAAATTTTCTCTCTTAGTGATTATAGGAAAGATACCTGTTGTAGCTGTGGCAAAACCTTTCCCTCAGCAAACAGATCGACTATGATACCTACAGTTTGTTGAAAAAGATACAGTGTAGCATCATATGATCAGGACAACGCGCACGAGTATCCAAAAACACAAACTATATATTAACAATAGAAGGATTGATACACATAAATCTGACCTGCATATCCACCAGAAATAGCAGCTTCTGCAGAGAAGACATCACCAATGTGAATATTAAGTACTCCGCCGTCCATAGTGGGCTTCTCGAGGTCACCAAGTCCAAAATAATCTCTTGATTTGTCTATTAACTGCCACATTGAACATCACTATACTATAAATAAAGATATGCAGCACATGCTGTTACACAATAAACATCAATTCTCAACTATCAAGTACACAAGATTTTTGAACATATAGCAACATATATATGGAAGCAAGAAAGAAACAGGATTATCACAATTTGATCAATCTCCCAGCCCTCGAGCTGCAACGAGGGCCACAAATCTAGCATCAAATGCGCAGCTGTTCCTCCACCCTGAAAATTTCGGTATAGAGCATATCAATGCGGATTTGAATGAAAATTCGAAACTCAAACAACGAAAACCTAAGTGTTACCAAGCCAAAGATTGCAATAGGACCCGGAGGAAGCAGAGGTGGCAATGCAGCAAACTCATCCTGCACAAGCGAAGTGGATTTACAATCTCAAACAACTAAGGTAACATAAAATGCACAAATAATGAGATGGATTATTCAAGTTATGGTGTTTCCAAATTCCAATTCCATCATCAGATTAGGAAAGTAAACAGTAGAAAGTGGCATACATACATACCCAATAGGAATCAGTCCATTTGCTTGTTTTGTTAAGCATGCTATGCACATTAACTGCATCAAGCATTCATCATCATTAACTAAATCAACGGTGGAGATCAAATTGAGTTACACGTACTTACGAGTGGAGTCGAGAAGCAGAAGCCTCGATTTGCAACTCTCCACAATTAGAATATTGTTGTATCTGGTTTGTGCGGCCGTCAGTAATTGGAAATCTTCTTCTTCTTCTTCTTCCTCTTCCTTCTGCTCTGCTGCAGGCTGCAACACAGCTTTCACTTTTTTACTAAATCTGTGAAATTTATTGCAATTTTTACGACTGGGAGCAGCAAATGCGGCAATGGAAGGTGCAGAATCACGACAGTATCTGGTTGAAGCTGGATATGGATTGGCGGAGGAAGAAGAAGGAAAGACACGAGGCCATCGCAAGGCAATCATTGTTACGTTAGCCGATTTGAACCAACTGTGATGATTGAAATTTGGATGAATTTAATATAAGGCCTCCCAACTCCACTCTACTATAGACGAAGATCTTTAAATTGTTTTGGGCTATAGAATAGATAGTTTTGTGGGCTTGGACATTCTTAAAAGCCCAAATGCAGGAAAAATACGTCTGTAGTGGACAAAAAAATAAGAATAAAGACATAGGTAACAAACTATCTATTCTATCGCCCAAAATTGGTCTGGTAAAAAAATAAGAAGTGAGTAAATCTCAACCTTTTTTAAGGATTTTGAAAAGGTTCGTTCTTTTCTTATTTCGTATGTGATAAAATAAGTAGGACATGCATTTAAGTAAAGTGAAACAAATTGAATATGATAGAAGAAATGTTTGCTTAAGGATTTGCATTAAAAAAAAAATCCGTAACAATCTTACTAGTACTCTCTTTGTCCAGTTCATTTCGACACAGGGACTAAGAAAAGAAGTATTAAATATAATAAAGTATTTTTTAGTCAATAAAATGCTAATAAAGTGCATTTTTAACTTAAAGTAGTTATAATCTTCTTTATAATAGGAGTATTGATTGAGAGCACCGCAACCATTCCTATGCTAATGTGGCATTTTAAAAAAAATTCTTTGTCATTTATCTAAAATTCCAACATATGTTTACAATATATTTCAGTTATTTCATTTCAGTAAATTATATTTATAATATAACTGCTGAAATTAATTTGTATTTTCATACTATCATCCAATCAATTAATAGCCGACTTAAATATATCATAAATTACGTCAATCCCCTTAATTTCAGCAATGCAATTGCATGTTATGGTTAATATAATGCATTTTCCTTTTTTAGCCTATATATTTGTGCCTATATATTGGTATATTTGCAGAGTTCTACTAACCAAAACACCATACACTTCATTACATGACAATTTCTACTGCTATATATATCCAACAAAATTTAAGAGCGTCAAGAGTTAAAATATATTTTCAAACTCGAAGGAAGTGATTGCATTAGCAAATTACGATAATGAAGTAATAAAGGAAGTAGACAAGCTAGGATTATACAACAATAAAGGAAGTTATGACAAAGGACGTGATCAAAATGAAAGGTCAATTTTGTGGTTGTATACCGCCCAAAAGGCCAATGCGGCTAAAGGATATATAACGCTTGATACAATCATGACTATTCATTTTGATATTTTAATGTAATTAATGTTTCTTCCAAATTATTTTCTTTTGGAATTATAAGAAGAATTTTTTTTAGTATTAATCATCTGTGAATTTTCTTTTGAGTAAAGTTAGAGGTTTTATAAGCGAGATTAATTGAAAAAAAAAAGTTTACAAATGTATAGTTGCATCAAACTTATTGCTAGTTTTAACAGTATTCGTGTTTATTAGTTTGATTTTCGTGTTTCATCCATCTTTAATTAATTTTGTATTATTATTAGTGATTCCACATGGGTTGCTGGGTTATAACAAATCTATTGTGATTAAAAGCAAGGTAAAATAGTTTATCATAAATAATGTAATAGTAAATGGGTGCTTATTTAGTATAGATAACTAATAGAAGGGAAGAGATGATTATGACGAGTAGTGAAGTTTAAAAAAAAAAAAAAAACATATTTGATTACTGATGATAATGAATTGGTTTGATTTATAAATACTAATATTATTTGAACATTTTAGGAGATATCAATTGTATAATAGTCATGCTAGATGTTTTGTTAGTAATTGTTTTGACATTTATTTTAATAAAATTTTAAATTGATATTTTAATTAGTTATAATCTTTTTAGTATTTTTACTATTTATAATGTTAATTTTAAAGTATTCGAATTTTTAGCGGGTCATTAACAGGTATTACCAAACGAATTAGGCGGTTTGGATAGTGAAATCAATTTTTAATCAAATTTAAGACGGACATGAATAAAGAAAATCTAAACGGGTTCAAGTTTGAGAAATGCTTGATGAGTACATTTGTTATGGGTACAAATATAAAAAATGTGATTTGAATTTCAGAAAAGTATACTTCTGGTGATTTTAGCTTAAAAACAGGCATTATGATCACTCGAGTTTATCTCTCCTTAACATATTTTATATTATAATTATTATTTTATATAGGCACGTAACACTCTTCCAATGAATTTCGCAATATTGTCACTTCGATAACGTCTATGTCTCTCTTTATATATATTGGATATCCATTATCATCAAGTTTTATAAGATGAATATTACAATACTTATTTGCAATAATTGGTCAAATATATCAATTAAAAGCAGAGAATTGAAATATTTTTTGAATTATATTTATAAATTAAATTGTAAAGGGATTCCACGTCAATAAATTCTACACCGTATGACACTTATTTGCAATGAGACGATTATTCATGTACAGTTATTAAATTATTTTCAAAATTATATTTATAAATAAAAATGTAAAGTGATTTTGTGTCAAGTGTCAACAATTTCTACACGAGATGATCCTTCATGAAACACTTATTTTTAATGAGACGGTCATTCATATTAAACTTATTGTCCCAACGAGTTTGTATTCTTTACAATGATTTGTTAAATTATATCACTTTGAAAAAAGTATTGAATTATTTCAAATTATTTTTAAATGCATATATTGATTATCTGTTAATACATGAGATGATATTTCATGCAACACTTATTCGTAACGAGACGACCCTTCATATAAGAATTATTTTAATGATTTGTTAAAATCACTTTTAAAAAAGTATTTTTGAATTTATATATTTGTAAACTATAACGATGTAATTCCCGTCGAATTTCGACGGGTTACACACTAGTTATTTCCATAAAAGGAAACTAGTCATATTGAACGGGATAACTCAAAAAGGAAAATATGCCATATTAAATGGGATGGAGGGAGTACTATTTTTGCAAATGAATGGCTACAGATAGAAATGGAGGCTACCTATAAATCGTCTATATGAGTCGAATTGTTATGAAAGAGAAAAACATTTGGAATTTTTTTTAAGTATTAAATTACTCCATCCGTCTACAATAAGTGTGATATGGAGGGAGTGACATTAGTTTTAAGAAATAAAGGAGAGTGGGTGAAAGTGGGGAATGTAAATGTGTTCATTTTAGTGCAATGAAGGAGAGTATGTGAGAGTGTTGGGAAATTTATTATAGTTTTGATTGATTCCAAAACCAACTGACCCCAACCGAGTAGATGTTGCCAGATCCTAATGTTAGTAGTTAGGCTCGCTGTTTGAGCATTGTTAAGATTTTATCTTTACAGGACTCCAGCTGAAGACGGCAACAAGGCTTCACTCGGATAGAACACCAGTTGTGAGAGAGACAACTGAGCGTTCAACAGTTGAGCATTCAAAGCGGGAAGATGCCAAAGTCAACTAAGTACTAAAAAAGGGGAAGATGCAAGAGAACATCAGTTGTAATAAAGACAACTGAGCGTTCGGAGCCAACTGATCAGATACAAGAAAGACAACTGAGCGTTCAGATTCGGAACATCAGTTGTAGTACTCGAACCAAGAAGATCAACAGCATGAAGTTCAAGTCAGCTGAGAGTTCAACTTTTAGCATTCAGACAGAACATCAGCTGAAGAACAAGTCAGATGAAGATCGAAACTCTCAACCGACCATCCATTGTTGAAAGACTAAAGTTGAGATTTGAAATTCAAATAAGGAAGTCACGTGAAGGTTTGACTCTCTGTCATTACCTCATTTGGCCCAACACAAGGCTATCTCAGATGGAAAGCAGAAGCACTCAGTTGTTAAATCCGGAAAGTCTGCAAAGATGAGAGACAAGCCATCACTTTCAAAGAACAGAGATCAACAGCTCCTCCAACGGCTAGTTGATTCTCTCCGCCTATAAATAGAGGCCTTCATTCATTCATCAAGACTGACGAGACACACGAAGACGAGACAGACAAGTGAAAAAAGAAACCAAAGAGCGAAAGAAAGAACCAAATTCTTCACACGAGCTGAACTGCATTCATTTTCTAAGAACATCATTAGTTGAGAGTTCTAGAGTGTTAGATTCTGTCTGAGTGTCTTTTGATCCAACCTTGAGAACATCACTAGTTGAGAGTTCGTAGAGTGTTAGATCATAGCTCACTTCTTGTTCGAGCTATTAGTTGGAAACCCACCCTTTCTCACACACCTGAAAAAGTTATTAGGATCATACTCTTCCCGTAACTGAGTAGATAGGTTGATTAGTACCCGTAAACTAATCTGTAAGGTTGATAAGTACCAGTAAACTTATCTCAACGGTTGCAAAGCCCGCGTAAGCTTTGTGGTTTGTCCAGAAAAACTTGGACTGAGTTGTGTGGACTCACAACTCCCCGTGGACGTAGGAGTTATCGCCGAACCACGTAAATTCTTGTGTGTTGAGTTTATTTTTTTCAGTTACTTATTGCATTTTCAACTGACTAACTAACCTGCATACAAACTGCATTCTTCCATATCAACTGTTTTGGTTATTGACCAACCTTGCACTTAAGCGTGAGTTGATTTTATACGAATTAATTTCCACCACATTCCGCACAGCACCACTCTTCCAACTGAGCTTGTTTACTCGGTTGTGAATCCAGCTGAGTCTTTTTCACTCGGTTGTTGATTTTTCAAGAGTTGTTTCAAAAAGTTTTATCTGGTGTATTCCCCCCCTCCCCATACACCAGAACTCGTATCGGGACCATCAAGTGGTATCAGAGCAGTGGTTCAAAAGACTGCTGACTCTGTTTCACAAGGTGTGAATTCGAGGTGTTTTATTCAGTGGTCAACTGAACAGATCTCTTTATCACGCTAGTGCATATCTGCTTGCATTTTTCTTCTGTTGTTGTGTGCAGATGGATGTTAAAGACAAGATCGTGGTCATGTTCTCAGTTGTGAACTATACATCCTGGAGAACTCGGATGAAGAAGATCCTACTGTCAAAGCATCATCGAATGCAACAAGTACTCACATCCGGACCGATCATCATCAGAGAGAGAGTCACTCACACTCCCACAAATCCCAACGATGGGGATGCAACTGTGGAGTTAGTGGAGAAGAAGCCAGAAGACTTCACTCCAGAGGAAGCCAAAGTGAGCCAGTTGGATATCTGGGCTCAGAGCACGATCATGTCCACAGTTGGACAAGACTATCTGTCTTGGATAGAAGAGTGCGAAACCACTAAAGAGATGTGGGATATCTTGGCATCTCTGAGTGAAGGAAGCGACGAAACAAAGGAGAATAAGTTCTCACATGCCTGTCAAGACTTCGACAACTTCTGTCTGAGAACTGATGAAACCATTGATCAGTTAGAGCTCCGGTTCATGGACATCATCAGAAGGATTCAGTCCATCCGAAGAGGAAAATATACTTTGAGAGAAATCAACCTCAAAGTATTACAAGCTCTACCAACTGAGTGGGATACCTTCACCAATATCCATGAGAGCCGAGCTGACCTTGGTGAGATGGGAACTGAAAGATTATTCTCAATTCTGAAGGGAAATGAGTACAAGGTGAACCGACGAAGGTCAACTCAGTCCTCGGTTCAGACGAGTCGACATGAGGATGTTAGTTCAGCCACAAAGTCAGTAGCACTCCGAGCTGACTATTCAAAGCCGCGAACATCAAGGCCAACAAGATCAGCGGACACAGCTACGAAGGAGCCAAGCAGAGAAGAGCTGCAACAGAACATAGCCGCCCTGTCAAAGAAGCTAGCTGGCATGGACACTCGGTTTGGAAAATACAAGAGGTTTTACAAATCTAACCGAACTCGAAATAACTCAAAGTCTGTGAACAAAGGTTGCTTTGAATGTGGCAAGGAGGGACATTTCAAAACAGATTGTCCAGACCTCTCGAAGAAAGAGAGAGAAGCATTGAGGGCCAAGCAAACTGGAAAGAACAAGGCCATGGTTGCAGAAGAAGCAGCTGACGACATGGACATCTTCACTGACACTGAAGATGAGGATGAGCTGACTTCCACCAACAACGCTATTGGTCAGGATCAATGCCTCATGGCACTTGGAACCGACCAGGATGATTCTGAGAGTTGGAACCCTCCTGGAGTGACTTTCAAGAACTCGGTGAGGAACTGCATCAGCAATCGGTTGAGTTTAAGAGTCTTCAAGAACAGTTCACCAAACTTGAAGAATCCTTAACCGAAAAGGACGATCTGATCAAGAGTCAAACTGAAGAGATAGATAATCTTAAAAGTCAACTGAATACGGTCAACCGAACTAATGCTCCAACCAACGAGGAGTTGACGAAGTAGACCAAGGACCAGCAAGATTAGTTGAAAAAGCAAGAGGCTCAGATCGACCAGCTGATAAAGAAGTCAGACGACCAAGCCGAGCGTATAGCCGTACTTCTCAAGGAACTTCAAACTGAGAAGGACAACCTGATCAAGCTGTATCAGTCATCCAAGATCATCGAGAATCTCATCAGTTACAGAAGACAGATGGATGACGTATCAGGACTCGGTTATGATGTAATCAAGGATACTGGAATTCCTCCAGCAACCTTCATCAAAGTTGTGGAGGTCAAGGTTGTTAAACCTAACACAGCTGAGTCTGAATCTCCACAAGTTAATCCAACCTCCACTTCTCAGCAAGCTCAACCGACCAAGGGAACCACAACTGAGAAAGGAAAAGGAGCAGTGGATGGAGAACAGAACATTCCATCGGTTGGGACATCAACCGAGGGGGGAAGTTCCAAGAGTCAGAAGAGGAATCGGAGGTGTCGGAGATACAACCAGAAGCGAACTCAGAACTGACCTCTGAATCAACCTCAGAGCCAACATCAGAAAGAATGGAACCGACCGCAGAACCGACAAGGATCCAACCATCTGAATCAACATCGGTTCCATCATCAGCTCAATCAGAGGTTCCAACCGAGTCAATCGATGAGGAACAGTTCGAACAACTGGAGATATTCATGCCACAACATGAACCAACAACAGGGCATGAACAACTATCGACAACATTCAGGGAGTTGGAATCAGAATCAGCCACAAAGATTCCAACATGGCGTCCAACCTCAACAACGAATCCAACAGGATAAAAACCGCCATCAAAACATGGGAAAAGCCTCTCCTCCTAAAGCTCACAATGGGAGAAATCCATCTCCTCCCAAGAAACAGAACATCACTACTAACAACAAGCCTAAGGATAACCGAGGCGTTGTTATAGTTGATGATGAAGGAAAAATGATCTGGAATGATAAATCTATCCTAGTATACAGGGAAAAACGAATCACAGTTCAAGGGGGAACTGGTTCTAACCCTCCAAGATCCAACTAAAATTGGGGACCTAAGCGAGTTTCTCTGTGCAGGAACAGGAGAAACAGCTGAGGAAGAACAAGGCATCACGAACCATGTGGGTATTGGATAGTGGATGCTCGAAACACATGACAAATCTGAAGGATTTTCTTGGGAGTTTCATGGAGAAAGAAGGACCCTCAGTTACCTTTGGTGACAACTCAAAAGGTCACACCAGAGGTTACGGTACCCTTGAAACCAATCACGTGTCAATTTCTAATGTATCATATGTTGATGGATTGAAGCATAACCTGCTCTCCATCAGCCAATTCTGTGATAATGGTTTCTCTGTCAAGATTGATGCACAGGGTTGCAGGGTTAAAAATGTCGGAACAAAGCAAGTCATATTGTTGGGAAATCGATCGCCAACCGGGAATGTCTATTATGCTGACTGGAACAGTAGTCCTCCTGACACCTGCCTGTTATCAAAGAGCAGTTCAGATGTGAGCTGGTTGTGACACAAAAGGCTCAACCATCTGAACTTCAAGACTATGAACCGACTTGCCAGACAAGAACATGCAAAAGGCATACCAAACCGAGTGTTTTCAACAACACATATCTGCAGTGCATGTCAGTTGGGAAAGCTCGCTAGATCCTCCTTCCGGTTGAAATCAACTCCCTTAACCGACCGAGTATTACAGCTGATCCATATGGATCTCTTCAGGCCAGTTACACCAAAAAAGCATGAATGGTAACGAGTATACACTTGTTGTAACTGATGATTATTCCAGATACACGTGGACCATTTTCATGTGTCACAAGAGTGAAACCCAAGATGAGCTACCCAAGTTGATGGATCGGATATCAAACCAACAAGAGATGAAAATCATTTCTATCCAATCAGATCGTGGAAACGAGTTTCTGAATGAATTTATCATCGAGTACTGCGAGAAGCATGGAATTACTCATCAAACATCAGCTGCGCGCACTCCGCAACAAAATGGAGTAGCTGAGTGAAGGAACCGAACGCTGAAGGATGCAGCTACATCCATGTTGACAAGCTCAGCTCTGCCAAAGAGATTTTGGGTTGAGGCCATCAACACAGCTTGCTACACTCAGAACCGGTCTCTTCTAACCAAGCGGTTGGGAAGGACTCCATACGAGCTATGGAGACGCAGGAAGCCTGATATCTTATACTTTCGTGTTTTTGGTTCTAAGTGTTATATTCACAACAATGGGAAGACTCAGCTAAAAACTTTTGATGCCAAGGCTTCGAAGGGCATATTTCTCGGATATGCCGCTCGAATCAAGGCTTATAGAGTTTTCAACAATAGCTCTCGTGTTGTGGAGATAACACCACATGTTAGTTTTGAGGAATCTACTTTTGAGTGCAGGGAACAGGCTAAAGGACAACAGGCTGATCCACATGTTCCATCAGCTCTCACAAGATCTCAGATTCTAAGGCAAAAGAATCTAGCTGAACCATTGGTATGGGCATGATCCATATTCCTCTGAAGATGAATGTGAAGACCCCAGCTCATCTCAAGGGGGAACTTCAGCTGATGCCTCTCCAACTGCATCAGCATCCAAAGCCCAACCGAGCTCGGTTCAAAATATTGTCAATGTTGAGGATCCAGACTCAACAGCTGATCAATCTTCAGCTCTGAAGATTCCAGCATCTCCCACTGCTCAGGATTCACCATCAGTTGAAATCTCGGAACAACCAATGTTGGAAGAAGAAGGAAGACGCAACAGAAGATGGTATGAAGATCATTCCACTGACAACATCATTGGGGATCCAACCGAAGGTGTGCGTACCAGGAGCAGAGTTGCAAATCCAGATTCAACCGAGGAAGATTCCAACCCTTACGCTCAATATGCTGAGGAGCTGACAGTTCTTGAGGAGTTCGAGCAAGCTGGAGATGTTGCCATGATATCTTGCTTTGTAGCTGATATGCCAGAACCAAAGAATGTTGTGGAAGCTCTCAACTGTGTTCACTGGACAACAGCCATGCAAGAAGAGCTGAATGAATTTCTACGCAACTGTGTATGGGAGTTGGTAAAAAGACCAAATGGTGTCAAAGTCATTGGATTAAAGTGGATTTTCAAGAACAAGAGAGACGCCATTGGATTCATCGTGAGGAATAAGGCAAGGTTGGTAGCTCAGGGATATTGCCAACAAGAAGGAATCGATTTCGAGGACTCCTTCGCGCCGGTTGCAAGGCTGGAAGCCATCCGAATCTTTCTAGCCTATGCCGCATTTCACAAGTTCAAGGTCTATCAGATGGATGTGAAGTGTGCATTCCTCAATGGTGATATCAAGGAAGATGCCACCCGGTTTTGAAACTGGAGATGGAAGAGTGTACAAGTTGAAGAAAGCAATCTATGGATTGAAGCAAGCACCCAGGGCTTGGTATGACACTCTTTGTGGTTTTCTTCTGAACTCGGGGTTCAAACGAGGGTCAGTTGATAAAACAATGTTCACCATTAAAGTTGGAGAAGATATACTTGTTGTGCAAATCTACGTCGACGACATCATATTCGGTTCCAAGTCGGAGGAACTGTGTGAAAAATTTTCAAATCTCATGAAGGAGAAGTTCGAGATGTCGATAATGGGCGAGATAAATTATTTTCTTGGACTACAAGTGAAGCAGTCGCCAGAAGGGATTTTCATCAATCAGTCCAAGTATACAAAGGAGCTCATCACCAAGTTCGGATTGCAGACAAGTAAGACAACAAGGATCCCGATGAATACTAACTGGAAGATTGAACCTAGAACTGAGGGAAAGCTCGTGGATGCCAGTAAGTACAGAGGGATCATCGGTTCTTTGCTTTATCTAACCGCCAGTCGGCCAGACATATCCTACGCGGTTGGAGTGTGTGCTCAGTTTCAAGTTCAACCAAGGAAAGTTCACATGTTGGCAGCAAAGAACATCATCAAGTATCTGAAGGGTACAGTTAATGTTGGGTTGTGGTATCCAACCGACGACAATATCCAACTGACCGGATACTCAGATGCAGATCTAGCTGGAGATCGGTTGGACAGGAAGTCCACATCTGGACACTGTCAGTTCATGGGAAGCAAGCTAGTTTTGTGGTTCTCCAAGAAACAAGCATGTGTTGCCACTTCTACAACCGAGTCAGAGTACATGGTTGCCGGAAGTTGTTGCATGCAAGTGTTGTGGCTCAAGCAACAACTGAGAGACTATGAAGTCGCAACTGGACAGGTTCCTATTCATTGTGATAGCTCAAGTGCCATTGCTATCTCTTTGAATCCTGTTCATCACTCTCGGATGAAGCACATCGACATCCGACATCATTTCATCCGAGACCATATCGAGAAGAAGGACGTATCCATGGAGAAAATTCCAACTTAGATTCAGAGAGCTGATATCTTCACCAAACCTCTAGCTGAAGCGCGGTTTAAGATGTTATGTGATCTACTTGGATTGTTAGATCCATCAGATGAGGAACCAGCTGAGGAGAAGAGATAGATATCCATCTGAGGGGGAAGCTCAGATGAAGGGGGAATCTCAGATACGGATCGCCAACCGACGACATCAGACGTCAGCTGAACAGACGAACTCGAGTCAGCTGATGGTATGCTGCAACGTTGGATCAAACGTCAGCTGAACAGACAAACTCGAGTCAGCTGATGGTATGCCGCAACATTGGAACACAACTGATTCCAACATCAGCTGACAGATGAACACAGCTGATTTCGACATCAGCTGGCAGGTAACATTTATGGCTGAAGGTGTTATGATCTTAAATGAGAATGTTTGAAATAAATTCAAACATTCCTGAGCATGTCAGTTACATTAAAATAGCCATCATGCTGCATTTAATGTAAAGTACGGCTGAACATCATTAGCCTACTTTATAATGCGACTGGGCTGACATGAAAAACAGTTCACCTTCTCACGCGCTGGTTGGAACTCGGTTCGTGACGTCAAGTCAAAGCTAGTCAACAGTCGTGTGATCTCAGCCGTTGATGGATTCGCGCCATTCAACCCTAGCCGTCGATTTCAACCGAGCCTAAAACCTATAAATGGCGGAAAATCAGGAAGTGATCTTTTACCTTCCTCATTCGTATTTATCTGTAGTAACTGTTCACTTTCGTCTTCAATTTGTCTCACCATTTTCTGCAAAGTTTGTTTCCTTCCTTCTTATATATATAGTCTCAGATTGATTAAATGGCACCCAAAGGAAAGAAAATGGCTTCTTTCGGACCTTCTCTAGTACCCACATCTTATGAAGAATCATTCGACTTGCTGGTTTCGAAGATACATTTTGAGCAGATCCTTTCAGAGGATGAATTAGAGTCGTCGGTGTTGTCTCCCCTTGCCAATATTCTCAGGAAAAACGGCCTACTGGAATGGGCGAAGCTCTTCCCCTCCCACCTGCTCAGGCGCCAGGTCGGAGAGTTTTACGTAAATCTGCAGCCGTCCATCGACAGCAGAGATGGCGTCGTTACAGAGGTTTCTTGTCGGCAACGCGACGTTCCGGCCAGAACCATTCGCCGTGTCACTGTCCCCATTGCAGTTTCTGACTTTCTTCGCCAAGTCATTCCGGTGAATCATACCGCCTCAGACACCATTGAAAATATAACCGATGCGGATGCCGATGCGTTTCTGGAAAGTGCTCTGATCACCCCGGAGAAGTTGAAGAGCAATATGCAGAGGACCAAGTTAAAGCCAGAACATCGACTCCTATTCAATGTTGTATCCAAGGTCGTGTTCGGTTACAGCGGAGCATTCGGAGATATCAGCCGACCGAAGCTTAAACAGTTGCTGGCCTTGTAGCACAAACATGAGATCAACTGGTTTCAATATTTTCTAAACCAGCTGATCATGGAGAAGCAGAAAATCTCCGAAACCACAACCGAATCAGGGGAGAGACTGTTAAGTGTCAAGGGGACTCTCAACTTCGGCTGCAAAATCTCAGCTCTGATCTTGCTCGCAACCGAGGGTCAGAACATTGTCTGGGATGACTGCTAGGAGACCCCTGTGAAGAAGTTGATGCTGTTCCCAACAGCAAAGAAAGCTCAAGAGGTGATTAGGAGTGTTTATACTCCTAAGGAAAAGAAGGATGCTGGGAAGACTGCTGAAGCAAAGGATACAACTGAGGAGGTACCAGCTGTCAGCCGCCCTACAAAGTCGAAAGCTGCTCGCCGACAACGAGCTGAGTCGGAGAAGGAGAAAGCTGAGGAGCCTGCCAAGAAGAAGCTGAAAGTTTGCTTCAAGAAGACGGTGGCAGTACCAGTTGAGGAGGAGCCAGCTGATGATATTCCAGCTGAGGAGCCAGCTGCTGATGTACCAGCTGAGGACGTTTCAGCTGAGGAGCCAGTTGCTGATGAGCCAGCTGAGGGTACGCCAGCAGAGGAGGAGGTACCAGCTGTGGAGGCGCCAGCTGAGACAACACCAGCTGAGGAGCCATCCGAGTCGAGCCACTTAGCTGAGGCAGCGGCCTTCAAGATCGTTCCTCGCGCTGCTGATGAGGGTGAGGGGATGGAGACCGACTTGACCTCGGATGCTTCTTCCTCCTCTGAGGACTTTGAAGACATACCCACCTCCTCCACGGCAGGAGCTGATGCCGTACCGCCCCAAGAGCCTCTCGCTCTCTCAACCGAACAACAGCCAGAGATTCCGAGCTCATTGTTCGATGCCAACATTGAGACCATCTCTTCAGCCAATGTTGAGGAATCGGTTGATACCCCACTCCCCACAGAATCCAATATTCCAAGCTCCCAGCTCGATGCCAATGTTGAGACCGCCTCTTTGGCCAACATTGAATAATCCTTTAAACCAATGCCTTATGAGAATCTATCTCCCTCCCCAATCGATGACGAAGCTGACCGTCAGGCTGTTGCGATGGAGCATAAAGGCAAGGTGGCCTACTGCTTCCAAAAGCTGATCGGGATGTTCCCTGAAGCACGCGACATGCCAATTTTTGCTACGCTTGGGACCGAGCTGTTGTACCAGTTCAACCTGATCTTCAGTCACTGGTATGTGAAGGAAGACACAATAAGGGTACACAGCTGGAACCAGCTGAAGGCTGACGAGTCTCGCCTCCGAGATTATTTCAACTACACAAATCTGGAGGTCGCCTACAACAACAAGGTTGCGCTGCTCACGCGTCGTCTGGACCTGAGCAAGGCGGAAGGCTCAGATACGAGAGAAAAGGCTGAACAAGATTGCATCGAGTTCCTGGACAACATGCTCGCAAAATCTGCTGACTTCATTGTTGATCTTGATGCAGCCACCGCAGCCGCCAAGGAAGAAGAAGAAGAGCTTCAACTGTACCTGGCCAACCGACAAGCCATGGTTATAGTTGACCAGCCAGCTCTGATTGAACACCAAGCTCCAGCTCATCAGCCAACACCCACAACTGAAGACATTTGCGAGTTGATAGCTGAGAGGGTGAACCAGCTGAGGACGGAGATGCTTGCCAACTTCCAGCAAAACAAAGAAGATCAGCTGAGGATGTTGAAAGCACAAAAGGAGAAGAACAAGCAGCTGATGGAGGAGAATGTTTCACTGAAGATAAAGCTGGACAAACTCTCCTCCTCCACCAGCCAGGACATTTCTGATCTGAAATCAACAGTTCTGGGGATCAAGTCTGAGCTGAATGTCTTCCAATCCATTGCTGATTCCAACCTCGCCAAATCCCAACAAACTCAGGATGAAGAATAGGAGTCTCGGTTCGAGACACGTTGGGCTGAGTTCGTTGTTTTCCAGACTGAGGTAACTGAAACATTCACTGGATTGAGGAAAGCCGAACAAGAGCGCCATGACTCCGAACTGGCAAAGAAGGTCGGAATAGAGTGCGCGGTCGATGAACTCTTCAACCGCATCCAACAAGCCGAACAACAACTCACCTCTCTGGATGGATCAGTAGCAAGCCTTGTTGTGATGCCAAAAAGGGGGAAGATAAAAAGGGAGAAAAGGAGTTGGATGTTGAGATGCGGGGGGAAGATGAGACCCAGGCTGAAGCTGCTGCAAAATCTCAGCCGAGGAGGAAGACAACACAAAAGAAGAAGTCCGCTCCCAAGCCAACCAACGTAGGTGGAGCTGAAATGACAAAAGACTTGGAGCAGGCGGAGCATTTTGGAGTTTCTTACAACTCCATAGCCGAGATCGCAGCCGAGCTTGATTCAGAACTCGACGGTATCACAACCGAAGAGTGCATTGCTGCTGCTGAGGCTATGGATGTTGCAGAGAAAGATTACATGAATCCCGACTGGATCAAGAAGTTTGCTGCCAGCCAAGCTAGAAGAGTCAACAAATTTGAAGAGGAGCTGAGCAAGATAACCAAGAACCTGGATAGGGCCTCCCGCAGCCGTCGCCGAATAGACAAACATCAAGTAAAGGCTGAGGCAAGGCTGAAGCAACAGAGGCTGCCAGGGAAGGTTAAGCAACAAATTCGGTTCAGGCATGTAGATAAGTGGATGCCAGCCGAGTGGAACGAGGACTGGAAGTTGTTCAAGCAGGAATTTGTGAACGACTTCTACTATAGGAAGGTGTACTCAACCGATGATCCGAGGAGAGCTTTCAAGGAGGCGCTGACCGAGCTGCACACTGGGGACCCGGGCATGTTCAGCCAGTTCAGTCGTGCAATGATAGAAGCAAAACTGGACATGAATACAGTTTCGGTCTCTCAGAAGGTTACATATCGGCCTCCCTTCCTTCCAGACTCTTGCAACCCCAACCGAACGAAGATAGCAGCTGAGGCAAGGCAAGTCTGCCGAGAGCACGAGGTTGACATCTCAAAGGAGTCGGTTGCAAAGCGAGAAATTTTTGTTAGAATTTTTAGCAAGTATAGGCTCAAGTTTTAGTAGGTTAGTTTTTGAGCAACTGATGTATCTTTAGACTTTTGTGCTTATCTTGTAACCAGCAGTTGTAATAAAAACTATTCAGTTATACGATTCAACTTGACGTACAATCTCTCATTGTCCAAGCTCTGAATCGCAAAGTTATTTCAATATCATGTTATAACTGTACTAACCCTTTGATGTTTTAATCTTATAGACTGTCTAGAATTTCAGCTGAGATTTTGGATAAGTCAGTAGGATTTAGATCAGTTTGCGTTGTAAGAATTTTATAAGGGTTTTGGCATCATCAAAAAGGGGGAAATTGTTGGGAAATTTATTAAAGTTTTGATTGATTCCAAAACCAACTGACCCCAACCGAGTAGATGTTGCCAGATCCTAATGTTAGTAGTTAGGCTCGCTGTTTGAGCATTGTTAAGATTTTATCTTTACAGGACTCCAGCTGAAGACGGCGACAAGGCTTCACTCGGATAGAACATCAGTTGTGAGAGAGACAACTGAGCGTTCAACAGTTGAGCATTCAAAGCGGGAAGATGCCAAAGTCAACTAAGTACTAAAAAAGGGGAAGATGCAAGAGAACATCAGTTGTAATAAAGACAACTGAGCGTTCAGATTCGGAACATCAGTTGTAGGACTCGAACCAAGAAGATCAACAACATGAAGTTCAAGTCAGCTGAGAGTTCAACTGTTAGCATTCAGATAGAACATCAGCTGAAGAACAAGTCAGATGAAGATCGAAACTCTCAACCGACCATCCATTGTTGAAAGACTAAAGTTGAGATTTGAAATTCAAATAAGGAAGTCACGTGAAGGTTTGACTCTCTGTCATTACCTCATTTGGCCTAACACAAGGCTATCTCATATGGAAAACAGAAGCACTCAGTTGCCAAATCTGGAAAGTCTGCAGAGATGAGAGACAAGCCATCACTTTCAAAGAACAGAGATCAACAGCTCCTCCAACGGCTAGTTGATTCTCTCCGCCTATAAATAGAGGCCTTCATTCATTCATCAAGACTGACGAGACACACGAAAACGAGACAGACAAGTGAAAGAAGAAATCAAAGAGCGAAAGAAAGAACCAAATTCTTCACACGAGCTGAACTGCATTCATTCTCTAAGAACATCATTAGTTGAGAGTTCTAGAGTGTTAGATTCTGTCTGAGTGTCTTTTGATCCAACCTTGAGAACATCACTAGTTGAGAGTTCGTAGAGTGTTAGATCATAGCTCACTTCTTGTTCGAGCTATTAGTTGGAAACCCACCATTTCTCACACACTTGAAAAAGTTATTAGGATCATACTCTTCCCGTAACTGAGTAGATAGGTTGATTAGTACCCGTAAACTAATCTGTAAGGTTGATAAGTACCCGTAAACTTATCTCAACGGTTGCAAAGCCCACGTAAGCTTTGTGGTTTGTCCAGAAGAACTTGGACTGAGTTGTGTGGACTCACAACTCCCCGTGGACGTAGGAGTTATCGCCGAACTACGTAAATTCTTGTATGTTGAGTTTATTTTTTTCCGTTACTTATTGCATTTTCAACTGACTAACTAACCTGCATACAAACTGCATTCTTCCATATCAACTGTTTTGGTTATTGACCAACCTTGCACTTAAGCGTGAGTTGATTTTATACGAGTTAATTTCCACCACATTCTGCACAACACCACTCTTCCAACTGAGCTTGTTTACTCGGTTGTGAATCCAGCTGAGTCTTTTTCACTCGGTTATTGATTTTTCAAGAGTTGTTTCAAAAAGTTTTATCTGGTGTATTCCCCCCCCCCCCCATACACCAGAGCTCGTATCGGGACCATTAGAGAGTATAGAAAGTAAAGGGTAATATATCAATTGGGGTCAATTTTTATTTATCGAAATGTCACATTTATTGTGGACGACCAATAAATAAAATAAGGTCACACTTATCGTGGATGGAAGGAGTGATATTTTTCTTCACTTTGAATCTTTTATATATTTATTTTAATTTTATGATTATTAATTACGACAAGTATGCAATAGAAAATTTCCTAGGTAAGAGAAAAAAAGGAAAATAAAAGATGAGAGGGGTGATGATCGAGAGGAAAACAGAACAACCAATCATACGCAAAAGTAAATCAATCATATTATACTCTCTCTGTCTACAATATCGTTGTCACTTTTATCATTTAGGTCTGTTCACGATAATACGATATGGTTGCCATTTTCATTTATAATAGTAGGGTTCAAATAATACATTATATTTAACCTTACACGTTTTTAGTGAGACCTTTACTCCACCCACATTTATCGTGGACGGAGGGAGTAATACAAACTAATAATTCCAAAAAAAATAAGGGTTAATGGCCTGTAAATTTTCAAACTCTTCGAACTCTCGCGTTTTTCAGCCTAACTGAAAAATCTGCAGCACAATTTCTAAATTTTAGATTGTTCTGATTTTGACACCTGACTCGGTTTCAGGTAAATTTTGAATTTGGGGATTGCATATGTGGCATATTTATGCCTACATGGCGCTTACCTTTCATCAGCCTGTATTTATAACCGGAACGACGTCGTTTTATCCTCTCTTTACTCATATTTTGTGTGAGGATATTAATCGATAGAATTTGTCAAACAACTAAATCCCTAATTCACTATTGCAATTTCTTAAGCAAAGTAGCACGTGAAACTTCGATTCTTGTCAGAGATTATAGTTTAATCCACAGATTTGGACGGTGTTTGAGATTTGTGGACACACTTGGTAGCCCCTTTTGTAGCCCCCAATTTGATTTTATGAGATGAAAATTAATTTTTTCTTGAATTTATGACAGAAAGACGTCGTTAGTGTAAGTGAAAAATGACGTCATTTTGCTTATTGACCGATATGTCCACGTTTGATTTCCCGGCCGCCATGTCATCTCAGAATTCACCGGAAAACCGAGCCAAGTGATAAAATCGGAACAATCTAAAAATTTGAAAAATGTGTGGCAGATTTTTTATTAGGCTGCAAAACACAAAAGTTCAAAGAGTTTGAAAATTTACAGGTCATTAACCAAAAAAATAGAAGTTCAACTTTGAATAAAGGCCGGTGGCTATTTTGTTGCTGCCCTCGCCAAGAAAGAGCATTGAGTTGAGCCTTCGGAGGTATCTCAACTTTAGGGGGAGCTCACCCTGTCTATTCTCGATCCTGGCCATGGCATTCAACATTTGACCCACTTGATTTTGCAAATTCTGGAGGAGGTTATTTGTTTATTGCTTAAACTTAGCATTCTCCTCCTGTTCCCTGGTGAAGTTAGCTCTCAATGTGTTCACCACATCGGTCAAAGATGACCTTTTGTTCTGGTTCTGTGGCTATGGGTACTGTTGTTGATGCCCTTGTTGGTTTCCTTGATGCCCAGGGTTGGGTCCCCATCGTAGATTCTCATGATTTTTCTAAGCAGGATTGTAATACTGAGAGTTTGGATCAAACTTGCTATGCTGGTTGTTGTTGTTTCCTGCTTGCATCAACGCATTAACGTCTTCCACGAATAGTGTGGGGCAAGCATCGGTCTCATGATGTGTGGCTTGATAAAATCCGTAGGGTTTGACCACCTTTTTCTGTTGTGAGCCCAAGTTGTTGACCAACATCTTTACATCGGAACACGGGTCATCGATCTTGGCCTCTACTGCTATGAGCTCCGTGGTTGGCTGCTTGAACACTTCTCCCTCATCATCTCGGGAATCCTCTGCCATATCGCCCAACCACTAGAAAGCTTCGCTTGGAGCCTTGTTTGTGATGTTTCCTCCACAACAAGCATTGATGAATGACTTCTCTGTTGGTCTCAGACCTCCCACGAAGTTTTGCACCAAGTCATGAGTTGAGATGTTGTTTTGTGGGCACTTAGCTATCAATTTCTTGTATAGCTCCCAGTAGTCATAAAATGACTCCCTAGTTGATGTGAACCTCGGCACACGCACGCGGAAGACTCGAACAAGATACGATAGATGGAAATCCCAAAACCTCCGTAACAGTTTCTCACAAGTGAACTAGGCGATTAGATCCCTAGAACCCAATGATAGGATGCTACGACAACTCGGGGATGATGAATGACACACAACGAGGGATGATTGACTCGTTGATTCGCCGGATAATGAACTCGATTTGGCAAAACTGAAGGAAATTCGAGAACTCTTCAAGAGAGAACAAAACTCACGAATTATATTATCCAAGTATGAAAAACGACGTCCATTACATAGCCTCTATATATAGGCGAAAATCAAATCCTATTCTAAGAAGGAAACTACTTAACGGATGTGCTTATAGTAATAACCCACGAACTAATTAATAAAACAAGCCCAAAACGATAATAATAATAATAAAACTAACACTAATGGACCCAACTAAAACGAAAATAAATAATTAAGTCTTCAAAACAAAATAAGTCTTCAAATTTGAGCCCACTCGCACATGATAAGATTAATGTAGCTCGTACCATTCAACTCGCCAACTTCGATAGGTTTCTTCATCAACTCTTGATTCCAAACTTCTTGAACTAAACCCATCAAGCTCTCCTTAAACTTCTTGGCTCGAGATCTTGTAACTGGTCCAACAGGAACATGCACCGGATCTTGCACCAACGACGATCCTTGGACTCCATCATTCCCCTCCTCTTGAGAAGGATTTGTCCTCAAATCCAAGTCGTCACCTACATTAAAAGGACTCAAGTCAGTAACATTAAATGTAGCACTCATATTATACTCACCGGACAAGTCCAACTTGTAGGCATTATCATTAATGCGCTCCAAAACTTGGAATGGTCCATCGCCTCTAGGGAGTAACTTAGATCGCTGCTGCAATGGAAACCTCTCCTTGCGCATATGCAGCCACACCCAATCACGGGTTCAAACACCACCTTGCGACGTCCTCTCTTTGCTTGCTTAGCATACTGCTCCGTGCGTCGCTCGATGTTCATCCTTGCCTTCTCATGAATCTGTTTCACAAAATCTGCCCTTTTTCGGCCATCAAGATCAGTGTAATCATGCGCAGGTAAAGGAGACCAATCTAACGGAGTTAAAGGATTAAACCCATAGACAATCTCAAAAGGCGAAAACTGAGTAGTAGAATGAACAGAACAATTATATGCAAACTCAACATGTGGCAAACATTCTGCCCAAGACTTAATATTCTTTTTAATTATAGTACGAAGTAAAGTAGACAAAGTCCTATTTACTACCTCGGTTTGACCATCAGTTTGTGGATGACAAGTAGTAGAAAACAAAAGCTTAGTACCTAACTTACACCACAAAGTCTTCCAAAAGTAGCTCAAGAACTTAGAATCTCTATCCGAAACAATAGTCCTAGGCATGCCATGCAATCTAACAATCTCTCTAAAGAACAAATCAGCTATATGAGATGCATCATCAGATTTATGACATGGAATGAAATGTGCCATCTTAGAAAACCGATCAACCACAACAAAGATAGAATCACGACCACACTTAGTCCTAGGCAATCCTAACACAAAATCCATTGAAATATCAATCCAAGGTGCAGTAGGAATAGGCAATGGTGTATACAAACCATGGGAGTTAACTCTAGACTTAGCTTGCTTACATGTAACACAACGAGCACAAATTCTTTCAACATCATGTTTCATATGAGGCCAAAAGAAATGTTCTTGCAAAACAGCCAAAGTCTTAGCAATACCAAAACGTCCCATTAAACCCCCACCATGAGACTCAGCAGCAACAAATCACGTATAGATGACTTAGGAACACACAACTTATTCTTCCGAAAAAGATAATTATCATGCCTAAAATACTCTCCACTAGCAGAATGCTCACATGCTCGATAAATCTCACCAAACTCATCATCATGCTCATATAAACTCTTAAGACACTCAAAACCAAGCAACTTAGCATCTAAAGTAGAGATCAAGGCATACCTCCGAGAAAGTGCATCAGCCACTACATTCTCTTTTCCTTGCTTGTACTTAATGACGTAAGGAAACGTCTCAATGAACTCCATCCACCTCACATGCCTCCTGTTCAGCTTGTTCTGCCCCTTCAAATGCTTTAAGGACTCATAGTCTGTGCGAATAACAAACTCCTTAGCCCACAGATAGTGTTGCCACGTTTTGAGGGCTCTCACCAACGCGTACAGCTCCTTATCATACGTAGGGTAGCTCAACGTCGGTCCATTGAGCTTCTCACTGAAGTATGCGACATGCCTTCCTTCTTGCATCAAAACTGCACCAATACCAACACCGGAAGCATCACATTCAATCTCAAAAGACTTAGAAAAGTTAGGAAGAGATAGTATCGGGGAATGAGTCAATTTATGCTTCAAAAGCTGGAACGCATCTTCTTGCGCTTTACCCCACGTAAACTCCACACTCTTTTTGATAACTTCCGTCAAAGGTGCTGCCACACTGCTAAAGTGTGGTACAAAACGTCGATAGAAGCTAGCAAGTCCATGGAAACTTCTAACTTCCCTAACATTCTTCGGTGTAGGCCACTCCTGGATAGCTCGTATCTTCTCCTCATCAACCTGTACACCCTGTGCACTAACAACAAAACCAAGAAACACAAGCTTGTCCGTACAAAAGACACACTTCTTAAGGTTAGCATATAACTTTTCTTTTCTTAGTGCATCTAAAACAGCCTTTAAATGCTCAACATGCTCTTCATGACTCTTGCTATAAATGAGAATATCATCAAAATAAACCACAACAAATCGACCAATAAAAGCACGCAAGACATGATTCATAAGACGCATAAAAGTACTGGGTGCATTAGTCAAACCAAAAGGCATAACCAACCACTCAAACAAACCAAGTTTTGTCTTGAAAGCAGTTTTCCACTCATCACCCTCTTTAATCCTAATTTGATGATATCCACTACGCAAATCAATCTTGGAAAACACACAAGAACCATGCAACTCATCAAGCATATCATCTAAACGAGGAATAGGAAAACGATACTTTACTGTGATGTTGTTAATGGCTCTACAATCACAACACATTCTCAAGAATGCGTCTTTCTTTGGAACGAGCAAAACCGGAACGGCGCACGGACTCATACTCTCTCTCACGCGTCCATTGGCCATCAAATCTTCGATTTGTCGGTCCAACTCCTTTGTTTCCTCGGGACTGGTCCTATAAGCTGGTCGGTTTGGAAGGACAGCTCCGGGGACGAAATCAATTTGATGCTCAATCCCTCGAATTGGTGGTAAACCGGGTGAAATCTCGTCGGGAAAAACATCATCATAATCCTGCAAAATAGAACTAATAGAAGGGGGTAGAGAAGAGAAATCGTTATCACTATGCAAAATTTCCTTGTACAACAGCAAGTACATTGGTCTCTCCTCCCTCACGGCCCACTTCAAATCTCTCGGTCTGGCTAAAAATGAATTATGCGCCAACCCGCACTCTTTTTTCTGCTCGACCAACTCCTTGGGCTTCACCTTGTCCGGCTCCTTTTGCATCTGCGTTTGATCCTCATAAACTTGTTTAGGAGTAAGAGGAACAAGGGATACCTTTTTCTGCTTGTACTCAAAAGAGTACTTGTTGGTAAAGCCATCATGAGTAACTCGCCTATCGAACTGCCACGGACGTCCCAACAAGATGTGGCTCGCCTGCATTGGAATCACGTCACATAAAACTTCATCTTCATACCTCCCAATGCGAAAAAGGAACCTTCACTTGCTTCGCCACTCGGATGACGCCGGACTCGTTCAACCACTGCAATCGATACGGCTTAGGATGCTTCACCGCAATCAACCCCAATCTCTCAACCATGTCTGCGCTGGCCACATTCGTGCAACTTCCTCCATCAATAATGACATTGCACACCTTATCTTGAACATGGCACCTCGTGTGAAAGAGGTTCTCTCGCTGCTCTCTCTCATCGGGTTGAGTTTGGGCACTCAAAACCCTCCTAGTCACGAACAGCTTCCCAACAGGAGGTAAAATCTCTTCATCTTCTTCGTCAGACTCTTCCAAAGCTGGCATCTCTGGATCACGATCTTCATCATCGGTCACCACTTCACCATCATCTTTCAAGATCATGATTCTTCTATTCGGACACTCACTCGAGATATGCCCAAATCCTTGGCACTTGAAACACTTCTTATCTCGATTTCGGCTGTCCGGGGTTGCTGGTTTGGCCTGATTTGCTGAATTCGAACTCTCCACTTGGGGCTTAAAGAACGGCTTCTTCTCCTCGGTCGGGGACGCCTCCTTTTTCCATTGGTTCCCTTTTGATGAGGAACCGCTAGAAGGTGACTGTGAAGACCTCCAACTGACCGGATTCTGTCTCTGATTGCCCCTCCTCTTGAGCTGACTCTCTATCTTTATGGCCATGTGGACCATGTCCTCCAACTCAACATAATGCTGCAACTCCACTCTGTCTCGAATCTCCTATTGCAAACCCGCCAAAAATCTCGCCATGGTCGTCTCTCTTTCCTCCACAATATTGGCTCGAATCATAGCTATCTCCATCTCCTTGAAGTATTCATCCACACTTCTACTGTCGTGCTTCAAATTCTGCAACTTGTTGTAAAGCTCTCGGTAGAAATGATTTGGCACAAAACGCCTCCTCATCACAGCCTTCATCTCATGCCAAGTATCAATAGGTGGCTCGCCGTTTCTCCTCCGACTGGTCACCAACATGTCCCACCAAACAAGTGCATAATCTGAAAACTCCACTGCTGCCAACTTCACCTTCTTTATCTTTGAATAGTTATGGCAATCAAACATAAGCTCCACCTTTCTCTCCCATTCAAGGTACAGCTCTGGATCATTCTTCCCTTGGAAGGAGGGAATGTTCATCTTTATGTTGCCCAAATAGTTATCTTGGGTGTTTCTGTCACCGCCTCTCTGCCAACTGCCCTCATCATCTTCATCGAACTCGGTGTCCTCCACATAGTCATCATACTCTGTACAACTCGATCTCCACGTCCTCTGCCACCTCGTCCTCCTCTGCCACCACGACCTCGATTGAAATTGGTCTCTCTGGTCTGAGACTTCTCAACCTGGTACAGTCTTTCAAACACCCCTTCCATCTTTGAATCTAGCATCCTCCCCAATTGTGATGAAAGGGCTTCCATCATTAGCTTCATCTTTGGATCTCCAACGGGCTGATCCTCCTCATTTACCACCTGCTTACCATCATTAGACATCTTGACAAGAAACAAAGGTTAGTAAAATAGAATCCTCACCACCTCACAAGCACTCGTGTATCACTCAAATATGGCTTTTTTTTCACTCTAATAATCTCACCTCTCTTGCCTTTTTCCACTCAAGTTCTCTCTCAAGGAATCGAATCCTCTCAATCTACCACTTGAATTCACCACCAACTAACAACGAAACAACCAAACACAGGAAAACCGAAAATAAGAAACGAAAGGCACGAAGAAACGAAAACTGGAAACTCAAAAACACGTTGCACAGAAACGTGCTCAACGACTCTACACGACCCCAGGAACCCAAAAAACACGACGACACGCAACCGAAAAGTCAGAAAAAGTGCTCACAGAAACTGCTCCAAAAGACTCTATACGACCCAAGGAACCTACAGAAAAAATTTGCCACCAATGAAATTTTTCAAGATTTTGTACTCTTTTTTTTTTGCCCCTTCTCGGAACGAGGATTTCAAAAATGCAAAGAACGGAACGAAATTCTGAACGAGCCGCCTTTGGCGACCGCTTTTATATCAAACTGGAATTTTGGTGTAAAGGGCGTGTAGGTGGTTATTATGGTCTCTTAGGGCGTATAATATGGTAATGATATGAGTCGGATGGAAGGTGTCGAGTAGTAATGGAATCTGGCGTAGTATATGGGAGTATGGGCGTGTATATGGAAGGTATGGAGACAAAATAAGGAAACAACAAGAATTGGACACGGATGAGACACTAAACGGATCGAACGATTTTTTTTTTGGTTGACGACGACACGAAGAACACGATGAACAGAAACGATAAAGGCGACGACGCGACAGGACAGAAGACGAAGACGAAGATGAAGACAGGAAAAAAATACGAAAAACAAGACTCAAGGAACACGAAGAACCTGGATACGAAATGTGGCGCTGATGCCAAAATGATGTGAACCTCGGCACACGCACGCGGAAGACTCGAACAAGATACGATAGATGGAAATCCCAAAACCTCCGTAACAGTTTCTCACAAGTGAACTAGGCGATTAGATAAAATGATGTGAACCTCGGCACACGCACGCGGAAGACGAACAAGATACGATAGATGGAAATCCCAAAACCTCCGTAACAGTTTCTCACAAGTGAACTAGGCGATTAGATCCCTAGAACCCAACGATAGGACGCTACGGCAACTCAGGGACGATGAATGACACACAACGAGGGATGATTGACTCGTTGATTCGCCGGATAATGAACTCGCCTTGGCAAAACCGAAGGGAATTCGAGAACTCTTCAAGAGAGAACAAAACTCACGAATTATATTATCCAAGTATGAAAAACGGCGCCCATTACATAGCCTCTATATATAGGCGAAAATCAAACCCTATTCTAAGAAGGAAACTACTTAACGGATGTGCTTATAGTAATAACCCACGAACTAATTAATAAAACAAGCCCAAAACGATAATAATAATAAAACTAACACTAATGGACTCAACTAAAACGAAAATAAATAATTAAGTCTTCAAAACAAAATAAGTCTTCAAACTTGAGCCCACTCGCACATGATAAGATTAATGTAGCTCGAACCATTCAACTCGCCAACTTCGATAGGTTTCTTCATCAACTCTTGATTCCAAACTTCTTGAACTAAACCCATCAAGCTCTCCATAAACTTCTTGGCTCGACGATGTACCGGATCTTGCACCAACGACGATCCTTGGACTCCATCACTAGTGCCCATTTTAATGCTCGTGATGGCCTTCCTCATGGCATGAATGCGTGCAACTGGGAAGTATATTTCCAAAAACTTTTGCTAAAGTTGTGCCCACGTCGTCACACTTCCTTCCTCCAAAGAATATAGCTAAGCTCTCGCATTATCATGGAGTGTGAAGGTGAAAGATATCGTCGGATAAATTCTCTCATATTGCCCTTCGTGCGGATTATCGAGACTGCCATCTCGAAATCTTGAAGGTGTCTTTGAGGGTCCTCACCAGGCATAGCGCTGAACTTCTAGAGTATTTGTATGAAAGTGTGCTTCAACTCCCAGTTCCTCGTTGGCTCGGACAACCTAATGCCCATGGATCTCAGGTTCAGGTTGGTGGGGAACACCATCTACCTCATCGTGAGCTCTGCATGCTCTTCCAGACTTTGATCTGCCATCTCGTCGTTAGTCAGGTTCTCTGCTTCTAGATCTGGACCTCCTTTCTCGAGATCTCTACATTCCTCATCTAGATCTGCAGCTCGGGCTTGCAGATCTTATATCCTAGCTGTTTTCTTTTCCTCCTTATTTCTGCTCTTAGTCGCCTTGCTAGTTTCTCGATCTCTGGATAATACCAAAGATGATCATGAGGTGTTCTTGCAAGATCACGACCAAGCATACACAGGGAAAACAAAAGGAGGTTAGATAAAACAAAATGAAATTATCACTTGCAAAATCACCTCCCAGGCAATGGCGCCAATTTTGACGACACCGAATTTGTCGTCAGGAACTCGGACATGTCAAAATACAATTTATATCTCATGATGCCCACCACTAGGAACAACTAGGGTAAGCATTCAAGGTCGAACCCAAGGGAGGTAGGATGTGATGATGTCGGTGTCACTGGATAGTAGTTGGGTTTGGGTTTGGAACTCTCTTAACATCAACAAGAAGTAAACTGAAACAAAACACGAAAGTATCAAATAGAGAGGGGTTGCTTGGGTCAAACTTGACTTGGTTCGGTGTGTGTGAGTATGTTCAGGATCCCAGGCCCTCGAATAGCCACTGCTTAAGTGCGTCTCTCAGTTATGGGGTCTCAACACTCACGCCCCTATACTCTCACCATGTCATGCACGTGAGCATCTCAACTCAAGCACTTCCTTTCTGCATCGAGCCCTCTAAATCGCCTTGGGAGCCCACCTTACTAACTTCAGAATTAGCTCGCATCTAGAAAAGTCACCATTGAGCCCTCCGTGCTAGTAACTTTGAGATCTAGAAGGCTCGAGATATCTAGAAGCATGAGTTACGTTATACACCACACTCTGACGCCCGCAACACGATCGGAGGTGAGGGGAACCCTACACCTTTGCCCAGTATTGTCAGGGATCTCGCCTCCGCCACTCTTCCGTAGGTCTCCGTTGGAGTTGAGGAGGCTGCACCACTTTGGAATCAAGCCCAGCGCGTCGGGAACGGCCTCAACGAATCTCCGCAAGCTCTCCGCCTCACCTAAGTTAACCAGGTACACAAGTACCTGGGCCGGATATACGGGTTGGGTAAATGAGACTCAGATAATCTGCTTAGAAAATAAAATTAAAAAATCAGCCCTACCTAATAGATTAAAGATTAAAACGAACTTATACAATTAATATGTTCAAGTTCAAACAACAACACAAATCACAATGATCATCATTCATCAATAATTCAATACAAACATAAACCCATATGTTCAAACATCAAAGTCATCATCATTTAACAACATTCAAAATATCATATATTCAAATTTCAAAGATTAAACTACTCAAGTCCAAATGTCGAGAAACAAAACAAAGTTCAAATCAAATACAAAGCATAGTAAACAGAAGTCACAAAGAGAGAGTTTTTTCTTTAATATTTACCTATTAAGTTATATATATATATATATATATATATATTATAAAAGTTTGAAATCAGATAACTAGACGAATATATCGAGATGGGACGGGTATACCCGGTAACTGGACAACCAATTTTTTTTTTCCATTACCCATACTGGTGCCGTTAATTCTAGGTATTAGGTACCCCAATTAGTGGTGGACTGGTACGGTATACCGAAAATTTTTGGTCATACCGTATACCATACCGAAGGTATGGAAAAAATCATACCGTTACCATACTGTACCTTTTGGTATACCGCTTTTCGGCATACCGAAAATTTCGGTATGAAAAAAATCATACGGTTACCATACCATTTGTCGGTATACCGTATCCTGGTTCGGTATACCGAAATTAAATAATATACCGAAAATTAAATAATATATTGAAAATAAAAAAATAACATAACTTCTAGGAATTAATTTAGTTTTATTTATAAATTATAATAATTATAATGTATTTTATATATATTATGAGATATATTTTAACGGTATTTCGGTATATACCGTTAATTTACGTTATGTACTGTTTCGGTATGGTACGGTATACCGTTGGTATAAGAAAAGTTGAACTGTTATTGTACCAAAAATATTCGGTGCGGTATCATACCGTATTGAAACTTTCAGTATATTGATATTTTCGGTACAATAACTTCGGTATACGATAGATTTGATATTTCTATCCACCCCTAACCCCAGTCACCCGCTGGATTACCCGAATACCCGGAATCCGTATTAGTAGCCCTACAATAGAGGCATAGTTACGCCAAAAGATGCAGTTAATAATGAGATGTGAACAACATCTTGACTTTTTGATTTGATATAATTGGGTACATGTAAAACGGTAAACATGTTCAATTAATGAATTGATATTTTTTACTATACGAGTTCTAAAACAAATCGAATAACTATACAATTAATTTTCTACAAATAATATACTCCAAAATGTAGTGATGTATGTTCTCAAAATATTTTAAAACTATTTTTCACAAGCTGTAAAATTATTTTTTAATTAGATACGAGGAGGGGTATGAGTACATAAATAATTGTGTTCATATAATTAACTAGTATTTCTATACGATTTTGTGGCATAAATAAGTAGTTTGAGATAAGATCACATAGTAAAGAGTACATAATGACTTTGGAACGAGTTAATGTGTATACATTTTAAAAGAGTTTTGTGGATTGTATAATTCTTTTAATACTATAATTCACGTAAAATAAGAAATGGCGTTGTTTAAGATACGTGGCGACACATGTCAATTAAAGATGCCAATGCTAATTTCTGATACTAGAACATAATTATTCTCTAAAATAATCACAAATTTATATCTACTGTGTTAAAATTGTTATTATGGTAATTAATTCCATGAAGTAAATTTATCAAGCTAACTATGTATATTTTTGTCTCTTTCCTTATGTATAGAAAAAGTTATTGCTGTAAAGTAAATGATAAAAAAGTTACTTATATTATATTTTTAAAATAAAAATATTAATAATCGGAGTGAAGGCGAAATCGTAAAATCGGAGGCTCTGTCGAAAAAAAAAATCTGAAAAAAAATTCTTAAAATAAAAATAAATAAATAAATTATAGCATGTACACCACACGCGCGGTGGCATGGGCACGGTAGGTTGCACAACAGATCACCTCAAGCTTAATAGAATTAAACATTATAAGCATATCACTGAAGCACACACAACAACACACAATAAACTAACTACTGCAGATTTGATAAAGGTTGACAGAAAATTGTAACAATAATTAGCCAGAACATAAAATATAATAATCTAAGCAGCCATGAAAGTAAACTCTAGCAACAACTATGTAAAGACACAGAAACTGCATTTAAAACTATTGGACGTAAATCTAAAAAAAAACTATTGGAAGTAATGTATAGAAAAGTCGTTAATGTATTACTCCCTCTGTCCCGCGAAAGATGAGTCACTTTTCTTTTTAGGGTGTCCTACGAAAGATGAGCCCTTTCTGTTTTGGGAAATAATTAATTGCATCCACATTGCTTTTACATTATTTATTATTTATTTATACTACTTTTACATTCTTTATTATTTATTCATACTACTTTTACATTCTTTATCAATAAAATACTCTACTAAATACACCCACTATTATTTCTTCTTAGTCTCTGTGCCCAAACCAAAAGGCTCATCTTTAGTGGAACGGAGGGAGTACATCAAAGGCCAGAACATCTTTACAATGCGGCTTCCTTCTCAAGCTTCGTGGATTATTTCAGAAATTTTTGGGTGCTAAAGCTTACTTTGAGCAAATATCCAATGGAGTAAGTTTGTTAGCTCAGACTCACTTCTATATTCGAAAGATGTATTTAGAAATGAGAGGAGTTGCTTCTAGAGTGGCGTGGCACATGATGGATTTCAAAGAATATTGCCCCTCCCAAGTTTATATTTATAATTTGGTTGGCTATTTTGGGACGCCTGTCTACGTGTGAGCGGCTGGAAAAATTTGGAATCCAATGTGAAAAGGAATGTTGTCTCTGCATGCATGAGGAAGAAACCATCAACCATTTATTCTTTAACTGCACGTTCTCAGCTGCAGTTTGAGCGAAACTTGTGGATTGGTGTGGACTACATGCTCAGACTTATGATTGACATGAAGAATTAGAGTTCATGCAGTTTCAATGCAAGACTAAATCTGGGAAACAACTCCTCTATCGGCTTGTTGAATCTACAACAGTCTACTGTATTTAGAAGAAGAGGAATGGAAGGAAATTTCGTGATAGTGTGAGCTCAGTAGAGTGTCACAAGATCTGCCTCTTGACTTATGTCGAGTTGTGAGGCTCTGTCAGATTTATATTGTTATGGCAGGAGCTATATATGGGAAAGTGATGAGATATTTGAAGACACACGCTAGATCCTAGTATGTTTTGAGTTTGGATGCTTGTACTGTAGTGCTATATTGGCTCTTTGATAATAAAAAGTTCCTACTATTTACCAAAAAAAAAAAAAGAAAGGTTCAATATAGAAAGAGTATGGTCTTGAATTTAAATTTCACTAATCTCAAACAAAAAAAAAGAATTTAAATTTCACCATTTGTATGGTATATGTGTAAAATATTTCTGAGGAAAAAGGTGTAATTAGAAAATTATATAATACCTTTAAAGTAAATATTTTAGGCATGATTTTTAACTTATTAGCATTTGTTGTCGTATGAGACGTGATGGAAATTTATGGGAAAAAAATTAATGCAAATCACTGTGGGAGGCAATCCATTTTAGTTAATTTATATAAATTTAAGATTTGAATGTTATTACTTATTACACTAAAAAAGATTTGAACTTTATTCTTTCTAAAAGAAATTCCAAGGTTAAAAGAAAGTTATGAATAAAAATAAAATTAACTACCCACCGAGGGAAGAGCGGGCCGATCTATATTAAGGCTGTGAACAACGGTGATCATCAAGATCGCGCTCGCTCACATGCCACGTCATAGCGAGTTCGCGCGCTCGTTAGGGTTGCAGCGGCGAGCTCGCTATAATGTTTTTTTTTTATTTTTTTTATTTCTACATTTATTTTATTTTTGCACAATAAATTAACTTACATAAATAAATTAAAACAAACATAATTAATTAAAAAAAAACCCTAAAATACAATGATATAATTAAAAAAATGCTAATGCGAAATACATTGAAATAATTAAAAAAAAAAACCTACTCACTAAAAAAACTGGACACATCCTTCACGAGGTGTCAAATCGCCAAATGCCTAACGCCTCGGCGTGCATGGCCGCCCATTCATTGAGCGTCGAGTTTAGTACCATCTCTTCAGTGATGCCGGCCGGAGCTTGAGCACGGGTTTGTCGGTACATCGCGTTGTAGAGCCCGTAAGTGGTCTTGACTCGGGACCAGTGGTGGCGCAACTGCGTCGAGTTGTGCTCCGCCGAGTACTGTGGACGATTCGCGTTGTAGCGAGTCTCCACTCTCATCCACATGGCTCCGTTGCCGCCGCCGCCATTGCGGACGTACAACCACGCCCGTGCCAATTCCAAGGTTTCGCCATCAGTGTAGGGATGAGGAGGCATCGTCGGGAAGATCGCCGGAGATTGTTGAATGAGAAAAATTGAAAGAGAGGAGAATTAGAGGTGTGATGTTTGAGGGAGTGAAAGAGGGTATTTATCATGTAAAAATGGAGAATTAAAAAAATAAAAAAAAAAATTAATTGTAACCGTTGTGATCGCCAACGGTGCCTAGCAATCGTTGTGCGATCGCCACGTGTCACTTTGACTGCCAGCGAGCGCGTTGTTTGGCGATCGGTAGAGCGAGCCTACGCTCGGTAGTGGTGCGTGCGCGGTGCGAGCACGCTCGCTAGGGGTGCGAGCGCGCGCGCCGCTGCTATAAGTCGAACTACCCGGACTGGGCTACAATTTTTACTGCCCAAAAAAACCCGGGCCTGTTTGGCCCGACCCGAGTAACCCGACGGGCCAACCGGGCCACGGGCCTAAAAAGTCCAACGGGCTTCGAGCCAAACTGGCCCGATCAGATTTTAATTATAAATTATAATATATAATATAAGTTATATACTTATTTTCCAAAACCCTAGCCTACCCACCCAAAAAAAACACTCCACCCACACCCTGCAACAATTGAAAACTCTCCACATCTGCATCTCCATCCACTCCAGACCTCTCCTCCTCTCCTCCTCCTGTCGCCGTCACCGACTCACCGCCAGACCTCCCGTCGCTGTCGGCCTGCCGCCACCCGCCAAGCACTAGGTAAGGTTTCGCCTCTCTTTTTTAATTTTATTTTTCTTTCTCTCGATCTCTCTCTCGCGATTTCCATTTCATTTTGTTTTGCCCAATTGAATGTGAATGTTTATAAGGAAAATATGGACAACATAAATAAGGATTTGGTATGATTGCAAGTGAGAGGTTCTGTTCCTCTCTTCTTCTTCTCCTTCCCGGCTTCTCCCACCTCTATTTGCTTTTCTTGACTTGGTTGTGCTTTATTTAGAATCCAGTCGAGCACTATGCACTCACCACAATTCACACATACTCTCTCCCTCCCTCCTGAACTATTGAATTAATGTGAGCTTGGAAAATGTATTGAATGATATATGCTATTTTTCTTAATTAATTTGGTCCCCTTTTAAGACTTCAAAGGATCAAAATGGACTAGTTATTGATGATAAGATAAGACTAGAGTAACCAGGGGTTAATTCTCCATAGGTGAAATAGATTTTTAATAAATTTATATGATTAAATGCACCCATATGTCATTAGCTAAATTGTAATATCAAAAAGGGTCACTAGTTCAAATTTTATCAATTTTTGTCATATGTTTACTTTTTGGACATTTATACCCTTATACTTTATACCTTATTCCATCCTAACACATTCTCTCTCCTACTTTTTCACTTTATTTTCCTCACTCCTTTTTCTCTTTCTTTTTTTTTCTCTCTTCCTCTCATTCCCTCAGCTACGTCTTTCTCTCTCTCTCTCGTTTTTTTTCCTGTTCTTCTTTCTCAAGTTTTCCTCTCTGCTGATTTCTCCATTGTTGATCTCTCTCCATCGTCGTGGTCGCTGCTGTCGTCGCCGTCGCCGTCACCGCTGCTCGACGTCGTTGCGCAGTCATCTCTGTCGTCTCCATAATTTTGAGATTTTTCCTCCATCATCGTCGACGTCTTTTTCGTCGTCGCTGAAGCTTCTGCTTTTGTGGTCGCGATTAGCTTTATCGTCGCCATCGTTTATATGTTTTTACTGTGATTTTTGCAGCAATTTGATTGTGATTTTTGGAGAATTTTTTATTTGTGGTTTTTTTTATTCTGCAAATTTTTATGCGATTTTGCTGTGTTTTATTATTTTATTTTTGTTTAGAAAGTGTTACGTTGGTTCAATTGTAATTTTCCGGCGATTTGTGGTTGCGATTTTAAGCTATGAATGTAATTTCCGGCGACTGTATCGAACTGGTAAAACGTACCAAGTTTTCCAAATATAAGTATAAGCTCTTGAAAAACTTGGTACGATTTCCTAATTTCGTACCAAACGTAATAGATCGAACTGGTAAAACTTGGTACGAAATTAGAAAATCGTACCAAGTTTTTTTTTTCTGTTCTTCTTCCTCAAGTTTTTCTCTCTGCTGATTTCTCCATTGTTGATCTCTCTCCATCGTCGTGGTCGCTGCTGTCGTCGCCGTCGTCGTCACCGCTGCTCGGCGTCGTTGCGCAGTCATCTCTGTCGTCTCCATAATTTCGAGATTTTTCCTCCATCATCGTCGACGTCTTTTTCGTCGTCGCCGGAGCTTCTGCTTTTGTGGTCGCGATTAGCTTCATCGTCGCCGTCGTTTATATGTTTTTACTGTGATTTTTGCAACAGTTTGATTGTGATTTTTGGAGAATTTTTTATTTGTGGTTTTTTTTATTCTGCAAATTTTTGTGCGATTTTGCTGTATTTTATTATTTTATTTTTGTTTAGAAAGTGTTACGTTGGTTCAATTGTAATTTTCCGGCACGTGGTTGCGATTTTAAGCTATGGATGTAATTTTCGGCGACTGTATCGAACTGGTAAAACTTGGTACGAAATTAGAAAATCGTACCAAGTTTTCCAAATATAAGTATAAGCTCTTGGAAAACTTGGTACGATTTCCTAATTTCGTACCAAACGTAATAGATCGAACTGGTAAAACTTGGTACGAAATTAGAAAATCGTACCACGTTTTCCAAATATAAGTATAAGCTCTTGGAAAACTTGGTACGATTTCCTAATTTCGTACCAAACGTAACAGATCGAACTGGTAAAACATGGTACGAAATTAGAAAATTGTACCAAGTTTTCCAAATATAAGTATAAGCTCTTGGAAAACTTGGTACGCTTTTCTAATTTCGTACCAAATGTAACATTTTTAGGTTTAAGAAGGAATCCCCACTGTCATATGTGCTTGAATAGTATTCTACTGCGACGTGGCGTGATATTTATGCTGATGATGTCTATTCCGGATAAAGATTCGTGGTGTGTGCCGCCACATGTTGCTTCAAGGATTGTTCTTACACCTAAGGAACCTAAGCGTACAAAGAGGATTCCAGCTGGATCACATACCACACGCAGTCGGGGATGTTTGTGGTGTCATGAGAAAGGTCATTATATGAGTACATGTTCTCTAAGACGCCGCTTGATTAATCTGGAAGAAGAATGGAGTAGCAACCAACCAAGCATCAAAACGAGAACCCGCAAAACGAAGAAATGTGGAATTTGTGGCGTTGCGGGTCATACTCGCCAAACATGTCAAGATCCACATAGATTTGGTTGATAATTGGGGATTTATTTAATTATATTAGCTGTGTAGTGTTTGTCATGGTTTTTGTTTGAAATTTTTGACGTTTTAATCAATATTGTGTCAAATATTATTGTAAATCTTTGTACTTTTTGAAGTAAATTTTGGTACATTTGAGCATTGGTTGACCTTAGATGAAGCTCCACTGTAAGTTAATCTTTTCAGCTTATAATATCAAAGTTTACAGTGTTGAATTGGTAAACTCGTTACGATTTTATCAATGCGTACCAGGTGTACCAGTGTAGAATTGGTAAACTCGGTACGATTTTGTAAAAACGTACTAGGTGTACCATATTGCAAGTGATAAGCTCGGTACGATTTTCGCAATACGTACCAAGTGTACCATTCTTAATTGGTAATCGTAGTACGATTTTGACAATGCGTACCAGATTTAATTAATGTAATATTAATTGAAAACATGAGGAATATCGGAGCCTTTTGTGGTGTTGAGAATGTAAAGAAATTACATTTGCGTACTGTGCGTACCAGAATTCAAATACATAGTTATCGTATGAATAATACCAATATATTTGTTGATATTAATGTTTATACCAAAATATACTAATTGATGGTCCCGAAATGAGTTCTGGTGTATGGGAGGGAGGGGAATACACCAGATGCAACTTTTTAAAACAATCCCCTAAAAATTATCTCAACCGAGTAAGGAAGCTCAGTTGGAATCACAACCGAGTAAGAAACACTCGGTTGGAAGTGATGTGCTGTGCGGAATGTGGTGGAAATTAACTCGTTAAAATTAACTCACGCTTTTATGCACGGTTGGTCAAGAACCAAGACAGTTAAGAATGCTAAGATCAGTTTGTATGCTGGTTAGAAGGACAGTTGAAAATGTAGGAAAAAACTGAAGAATAAACTCAAGCACACAGAAATTTACGTGGTTCGGAGAAACCTCCTACGTCCACGGGGAGTTGTGAGTCCACACAACTCTGTCCAAGTTCTTCTGGACAAACCACTCAGCTTACGCGGGCTGAGCAACCGTTAAGGATAAGTTTGCGGGTACTTATCAACCTTACAGTTTAGTTTTCGGGTACTAAACAACCTATCTACTCAGTTGCAGGAAGAGTAGGATCCTAAAACCTTTTCAGGTGAAAGAAAATGGGGTTCCAACTAAAAGCTCGAACACGAAGTGAGCTATGATCTAACACTCTACGAACTCTCACTAAATGATGTTCTCAAGGTTCGATCTAAAGACACAAAAACTAACTAACTCTAGAACTCTCAACAAGTGATGTTCTAAGAGATTGAATGCAGTTCAGCTCGTGAAGAATATAGCTCTTTCTTTCGCTCTCTGGTTTCTTCTCGCGTGTGTGTCTTGTCTTCTTTTCGAATGAATGAAGGCCTCTATATATAGGCGGAGAGAGTCAACTAGCCGTTGGAGGAGCCGTTGATCTCTGTTCTTTGAAAGCGATGGCTTGTCTCTCATCTCTGCAGACTTTCCCGATATGGCATCTCTGCTCTTCTGCTTTCCATCTGAGATAGCCTTGTTTTGGGCCAAATGGGGTAATGACTGAACGGTCAAACCCTCACGTGACTTCCTTTTTGAAATTCAAATCTTAACAACAGACTTCCAGCAAGGAGTGGTCGGTTAAGACTTTCGATCTTCAACTAACTTGTTCTTCAGCTGATGTTCTAACTGACTACTAACAGTTGACTCTCAGCTGACTTCAACTTCAAGCTGTTAATCTTCTGGGTTGAAATATACAACTGATGTTCGGAAGCTAAACGCTCAGTTGTCTTCCTTGTATCTTCTCAGTTGGGTTTGAACGCTTAGATGATTTCCTTTCATCTGATGTTCTCTTCCCCCATACTGCTTCTCATCTGATGAACGCTCAGTTGTTTTCCTTACAACTGATGTTCTATCTCTTGAGACATCTTCCTCTGAATACTTAGTCGATTTTTGCATCTGTATGCTCAACTATCGAACTGACACTTGAACGTAACTTCCCCCTTTTTAATATGATGAACGCTCAGTTGTGTTCCTCACAACTGATGTTCTGTCCGAGTGAAGCCTTGTTGCCGTCTTCAGCTGGAGACCTGTAAAGATAAAATCTTAACAACGCTCAAACAGCGAGCCTAACTACTGACCTTAGGATCTGGCAACATCTACTCGGTTGGGGTCAGTTAGTTTTGGAATCAATCAAAACTTTTACTTAAATTTCCCAACACTAATGTTTATGGATTTACAAAATACTATCCATCATGCACAAAATATTAACACGAATTCACTTTTCATTCATTTGCCTTCATTTGCCTCTTGTATTTCCATCTGTGCTGCAATGAGAAACAAAAATAATTCAATAACAAATACATATTCACTGTTTAGTCATAATCTGCTTGGTAAAACTGGTAAACTTTGACAAATACGTACTAAAACTCTAGGTACGCTTGGTACATTTTTACTAATGCGTACCTAATGTACTTGTCAAGTAGGTACGCATTTGCAAATACGTACTTGAAAATAATGAAATACTGGTACACTCGGTACGTTTTTCACAATGCGTACCAAGTGTACCAGTAAAGTAGGTACGCTTTTATGAAAACGTATCTACATTTTAATGAAATACTGGTACACTCGGTACGTTTTTTAAAATGCGTACCAAGTGTACCGGTAAAGTAGGTACGCTTTTGTAAATACGTACCTATATTTAAATGAAATACTGGTACACTCGATACGTTTTTTAAAATGCGTACCAAGTGTACCAGTAAAGTAGGTACGCTTTTGTAAATACGTACCTATATTTAAATGAAATACTGGTACACTCGTTACGTTTTTCACAATGCGTACCGAGTGTACTAGAAACACACTAGTTTTCTTGGTACGTATTTGCGAAAATCGTACCAATTTTAAGCATACAATGCCATATTCAAATGAACCGAATGCGAAAATACATTATGCATAAATAATTTCAGAAATTCAACAAGAAGCTATCCACGATTCCAGAAATTACAGATTTGGAATTACCGGTACGTATTTCACAAAACGTACCCGGTGTACCAGTACAATTTTCCGCCAAATCTGCAAATTGTACCCTAATTTCCATTCTACTCAACAAACTGGGTACGCAATCGACATTCAAAACATAGTAAACCCGCGAAATCGAAGAAATCAAGTGCTAATCAAACATAGTACCTGTATTTTACTTGACAACTCTGTACGTATTTACAAAAACGTAACAAGTTTATTAGGTACGCAGTACACATTTACAAATACGTACTGCGTACTGAGTAAACTTGGTACGCATTAATAAATGCGTACTGCGTACCCAGTAAACTTGGTACGCATTAATAAATGCGTACTGCGTACCAAGTACACTTGGTACGTACTGGTAAATACGTACTGCGTACCAGGTAAACTTGGTACGCACCAGTACACAACCCTGAACCAGAAAATTCCGTCGCCGGAAATTTACAACAACATCAGATCTACACAAATACATCGAAATCGCTCGGAATTCAACCCAAATACACTAGAAATCATCAGAAACTCAACGAAAAACCTATAAATGAGTAAAAACAAGGCTAAAAAAAAAAATCATGAATTGAAAAAAAATTCAAATAAACTCATTACCCCAATTTTAGATCTATGACTTTCCGGCGAGATCTATGGATTTCCGGCGACAATAGTTGGTGTAGTGGTTCTGGATGATGCAGACGGCGGCGGAAATGAGTGGGGATGAACGAAGAACGGAGGACCTAGTTTTGTGACGGCTTTCGTCGGTTGCGTCGCAGCGGTGCTCTGCTTCGTCGCGGCTTTGGTGCTTGCTCGCGGCGGTTTTGCTCGGTGCGGCGGCTTTGCTCGACGCCGCGGAAAGAGGTGACGGCGGAGTAAGAGGAAGAGGAATCGCCGTGCTGGAGAAGAAAATGGAGAGAGAGAGAAAAGCGGGAGCGAGAATGAGAGGGAAGAGAGAGAAAAACAGTAATAAATATACACCCACTACCCTATAAGGGTATTTCAGTCAAATTGGGTACAATTTTACCCAATATTTGTCAAAAGTGAACTTTTGACAAAATTTGATATTACCATATAAGGTAATGACATATCACCATTTGCCTCTTTTTATATTATAGTGAATTAGTGATTAAACTTGACAGTATAAGTAAATCTAATCAATTAGAATAATAAAGTATAACTCTAAAATTGATTTACTAGATAGCTAGGAGTTTTGCAGTTTTTGCACAGTAAGCTAATAATTTTCTTAGTTGTGAGAGTCCAAGTGTTCAGCAATTAATTATGAATATTTTTATATTTTTCATGTATTTAATTAATATTATTATATATTTATTATTGAACGGTTAAATCATGATTCAACCGGTTGAACCAATCGAATCATTCCGATTTTTAAAACATGGGTTATTTACACTGAAAAAGATTTGAACTTTATTCTTTCTAAAAGAAATTCCAAGAATAAAAGAAAGTTATGAATAAAAATAAAATTAACTGCCCACCGAGGGAAGAGCGGCCCGATCTATATTTGACGTAAATCACATTTGGAAACATAGAAAACAGAAAATTGAAAAACAGAAAAACTATGAACCCCTCACTCATCAGGAGCATAAACCCTAGCTGACCGGCCGTGGATCCCATTGCAACCTCCTAGTGTTTTCTCTTTTCTTAATTACGGTAAATACAATCGAATCTCTTTCGCTCTTTTCTGCAGCCTTCTGTGTTCTCAGAGTATGTTGTTTTTGTTTTTGTTGTTGTGGCGTGTGTGTGTGTGTGTGTGTGTGTGTGTGTGTGTGTTTTGTACTTCTTTGATTTCGGTTTTGTTGAACGTACGTTATTAAGATTGAATTCGAATGCCTTTGCAATTTTTTTTTTATTTTTTTTTTCTTGAAGAATGACTAGTTCATCGTTCTCTGTTTCCAAGTGTATCTGTAAGAACTGGAAAATAAGGATGATAAGGCTATGTAATTATGTGTTGCTCAAAATTTTTACTTTTTTCTAGTTTCAAGGAATATAAGCGATATCTGGAAAAATGGGGAAGAAGAAATTCATTGATAAGAAAAAATCGGCGACATTCCAGCTCATGGCCAGGGACACATCTGACCCGAATTACTCACCTGATCCATCAGGTGATCGTGTTTTTGTCCGTGTCGACAACAACAATGAATATACACCTAGCTCATTGGAAGGCCCTGACTTGTCTGGTGACCCTGACTCGATTTATGCTGATGCCCCCGATGATTATGATGATGGGGATCAATGTAGTGGATCTCAAGGAGTGGCCGGCCATAAACTTGAAACTACGGGTTTGCCCGACCATATACGAAGGGAGATTCTGGAGCTAGGGTTTCCAGATGATGGATACAATTATTTGTCCCATATGAGGGATATCACAAACACAGGCGCTGGTTCACATTACTTCAATAATCCCAAAGCTGATGTCTATCAGCTTCCGCGAGATGTTAAGGTCTGACTGATTGATCCTTCTCTAAGTGAAATTTAATGCGTTTGAAATTAATTTTGATTGCCTTGAAACTGTACGAGGCCAACAGGATGCAGGATATTTATGTGTATATTAGCACCTTATTGCTTATCTCGATGTTAATGAACTGTTATAATTTTGAAGCTGTTCATTGGATTATAAGTTTAATTCTATGTATCACAATTAATTTAAGAAATTTCCACATGGTAGGCCTATGATGCTTCAAGGGTTGAGATTTCCAATATAAATGATGTTGCTGAGAAATCTATGTATGTGGCATCAAAGACTGTTGGTGCTAGACTAAAGAAAGTGTTGGATCCTGAAATTGCTGCAATGCTCGATGACTCTAATTCATCGGGCTTTGGATCTGATGTTGAGGAATTGGAAGAGGACTTTGTTGTCAAAGCAACTCTCTTCGAAGGAAGTGTTGGTGAAGAACACCATGAGAAGTTGACTGGTGAAGAAATTAATGACAACATGAGTTCTGCTGCAGGCTCAAGGGGTGACCACCAAGAGGGTCAGGATTCCATTGTTTCTGGCTCAACACAGAATAGGTCCTTCTCATCCTTGGGTAATGAGAACCTGAGGGTTCGTCGTCCACTCGATGAGCAATTCGACTTGGTAAGTCTTTGATATGTAATTATTGTTCAGGTATCTGTTTATTCTGTTTATTATATGAATTATAGGAATATGTATTCAGCCTAAGTTGGAAATAATTTAATGTAGCTTGAGCTCAATGAATATGGTGATGACAACAAAGAAGATTTTTTGGGGTACATGGATGATGAAGATTGCCAAGAGTCCCTTACAGAAAAGCTGAACACTGCTTTCAAGAATCATCCATCAAATGCCCTGCATCTTAACAAAGAAGTAGTTGATGACGAACCACCTGAATTTACTGCTGAAGTGATTCGCCGGTGCATAGAATATGCTGAAAAATTTGAAGAACAAGATGATGATCTAGAAGTAGTTTTGGTTGAAGAAAGCAGCGATGAATCAGAAGTTTGGGATTGTGAGACTATTGTAACTACTTATTCAACACTTGACAATCATCCTGGTAAAATAGGAGCTCCAGAAGCGAGGAGGAAGAAGAAGCTGGCTGAGGCATTATCTCGATCTTCTACTGGCACCAACCAAGTGATAACTCTTAAAGGAAAAGAGAAACTTCCTGTTGACTTTTTGCCTTCCAATAGAAAAAGAGGTGAAGAGAAGACAAAAGATGAGAAAGATGTGAATAGTAAGAAAACTGAGCTACCTATAAAGAAGCCACGGGCTCAAGAGTCGAAGGAGGAAAAGAAAGAAAGGAAGGTATAAAGAGTTATATTGATCACGATTCTTACATATGTTCTGATTGTTATACAGTAATATTGTTTTATTTATTGCACGAAACCATATCATTTATCTGTCTTGTTTACTATTATTTGCAGTCTGCTGTGAAGTTAGAACGGCGCGAAGCGCGATTATTGAAAAAGGAAATGAAAGAGGTTTACAAGTTTGAGGCTCATCGTGCTCAGAGAGTTGCAGCTTTCACTGGTCCCTCATCTATTCATCTTATGTGAGCATATTCATCGATGGATATGTACGCAATTGCAAGGTTGATTTGGGCTTTGAAGCACTTATGGGTAATGGTTTAATGTTCCATTATACTCTATAGCTAGTCAAGTCTGGTAAACTGTTTTGTTTGGCAATTTGATCCTGACGAGGAGTTGCTATATTCAATCATGAAAGCCGGAGAGTTTCTCGTCGTGCCACCCCGATTATCCTATTGACCTCCGAACAGACTAGAAGATCCGTAAAAGAGATGCTGTCTGCGCCGCTGCCTTTGTGGTACACCCCTACTACCACAAAGTAGCCATAGCCTCCCCTTCCCCATTAGTTTGGTAAAAGTATAAATACATGTTTCTTTTGTGTTACCTGCCTCACTTGCTCTTTCTCTTTCATTGTATTAATTTATGTAGTTATGACCTTGGTATCTATCATCATCTATCTTGGGTAAAACTGTCTTTCTGCTAAATCAATTCTTTTTCTTGCATAATTATTGGCATTGCTATGAACAACTAATGAGGTCCTGTATTGTACACAAAACAACTGTGAATTCCATGTATGTTTGTTTAGCGTCAAGTATTATTTTGTGCCCATTTATTAAAAAATAAAAAAATAAATCAATCTGTTGCTTCACTCACTGCATATTAATTGATGTACATGTCCATGAATCTCTCTATCTTTTATTTCTTGATCAGAATCTTAAACTTACGGCACATACTGCACTTGCTCTTTCATCGAATTGTATCATGAGATTGGTATCATCCCTTCCTAAAGAAACTGTCTTTTCTTTTAAGCATTCCATTCTGAATAACTTTTGTCTTTTTTTTTGTCTTTTTCTTTTTCTTGCATCATTATTCAGCTTTTCTATCATAGATCTAGAAAAGATTAAGAATGTAAGAATACAGTTGCATTTGCCTGGTTATTATGGAGAAGACAAGAGAATATAACTAACGACAGAAATTTGACATGCCGCTGCTGCGTTTAATTCCCTTCGAATTTTGTTTCATATGGCTGTTGCAGGAATATGTCCATAGCTCTTGGCAAATAGCAGAGGCTATTTGTTCGTTTTGTTTGGCAATTTGATCCTGAGGAGGAGTTGCTATAACTTATTCCATTTTATTCTAGTACAGGGTTTGCATTTTGAGCATGATTTTTCGTGTTTGTGGTTTTAGGCGTACTTTCTTGATTCTAGTGTGGTTGTTTATGTGTAAACAGCTCCAAGATATGGTCTGAAGTGGAAAGATGTAGTTAGAATGAATTTCAATATGTGACAAGTTCGATCTCATTTGATGATTCATGCCATGGTTTACACTTGGCTGGACAGCAGCTAACTTTCCTCAATAATCTTGTGTGTGTATATTTGCCTTGATTGATGAAACACTTTTTAGGCTGTTGAAACTTCGGCTGCATAAAGTTTTTTGACCCGGCCAATCCTATCAAACCTTATATTAATATTTCGTGCATATTATGAGTTGACTTCAGTTTAGTATTAGTAGTAGTAGTACATATTAACTTTTAAATGATTAGTTTTAGAGGATCACAGATCAATACGAATAGGGTTAGAGTTGTGATTTTTCGAATGGAGATGCTATATCATATTTATGTACTCATATTTAGGAACAAATTGGAATGGACAAGGTTACATTTATGTATGGGGCAACATGCAATCTACAGATGATACAAACATGGACATGTCCGGCTCTTCCCTCCGCCCTCGATAGAAAAATGTTAGCCTCAAATTTACTTTAGGAAAAAAAATAAAATTCAAATTGTTCATAAAGCTGTCTTTAAAATTAAATGGTACATCAATCGAAGTTTTCAGTAGTCGAAATATAACTACGAAAGTGTAGTCTCAATTTCAAGGTAAGTTATCTTGTACTGTATTACAGTTGCCACCGAAAATAGAAATGCTTAAAAGTGTTTCAAATTCAACTGCGTTCAAGCTATAGATATCCTGTACCAAAATTGGCACCGAAAATGGAAATGATTAAAGTGATTCAAATTGATGTTGAGACTTGCCTATGTAGTTAAAAACTGTTGGAAGTAATGTATAGATATCCTGAACCGAAATTGGCACCGAAAATGGAAATGATTAAAGTGTTTCAAATTGAATTTTGGTCTTGAGACTTGCCGGCTCATACATCTCTAATATAGTGAAACTTGCTCTCCAGTTCAAACATTTTCAATAATTAATAATAATAGCAATAATTCTATTTGGACACTCCGTCCAGCAACATGTAGTTTAACCAAAAAAAAAAAAAAAAAAAAAAAAAAAATCGGCCAGTTTTAACATAATCCAATTTTCAAATTAATGTCATATTTGGTGCTAATTTACCCATAATCAATCAATTTCCCTCCCCAGAAGCCATCTTCTTCTAGTTGCGGGACAAAATACGATAACCAATTGCACTTGCTCTGGTATTTGAGACTTTATCTCCCCTCGACAACCAAGTTCATCAATAGCCGGCTAAGGAAATAGGCTACTGCTGGGGGTGTAGAGAAAACCATCAAACCTTGAACATCGAAATCACTCCGATTCCACCATGTGTACTTGCCAATTCCAGGGACCGGTTTTTTTTGTTATCTTCTTTATAATAGGAGTATTGATTGAGAGCACCACAACTATTCCTATGCTATGTGGCACTTTAAGAATTTATCTTTGACATTTATCTTAAAATTCTATTATATTGGCATCTACTTTCAATTTCAATATGAAGTAATATTCTAATTCTAAATTAAAATGCATATTAATAGATAATTAATCACGATTTTCCATTTATATATAGCCGTTATGGTTTATAAATGAATTTGCATTAAATTTAAAGTAATTATTGGAATGAATACTACGACCATGTATAGATATGAATGCATTAAAATCCTATATTTACCTTAAAATATTGTTGCTGAATTAGGAAACTTACTACTTTTTCAATCATAAATGACTTGCTGGGTATGCAGAAAATCCACTCCATAAATGATGCAACTTTTTTGATGTGTTTAAATTGAGAAACTTGTGTATATAAACCCCTACACAACAACGTAACAAACTACTTACCGAGAAAAATATAGTGTAGATCATATTTCATCAAATTCTTTCATTTGATGTGTTAAATCGAAAATTTTATCTGCAGATTACGAAGGTGAAGAAGATGAGCAGAATGAGAAACCCCAGAACAATTAGTTGTTTGGGTTCAAATGTAATTTTTCTTATTTTACGTTTGGTTGAGGATTACGAAGATGAGGAAGATGTAATGGTGGATATTGATAAATGGAGAAGAAAAGAGCACAATGAGAGAACCTAGAAACAATTCATTTGTTCGGCCCAAATGTAATTTTTCTTCTTATATGTTATTTTATGCTTTATTATTATTTTTGTTTGTATTGCATGATAAATAATAATATTATTATATTAATTGATTTCATCATTTTTATTTCTTCCTTTTGGATATATGCTTGCTTTGAAATGATATATTGCGATGTACTTTTAATTTTATGATTGTTATGGTAATAATCGATAGCAATGTTTATATATTGTTTAGTTCAATTGTAGTTTTTAGTTTTAATCCATATTGTTTCACCGTCATGGATGTGGTCTATAATTGTTTTTAAATTTCTTTAATGTATTATTTTATTCTACATTGTTTTAAAGTTTCTTTCATATATTGTTCACATTATCAGTTATAATTACATGAATCTACTTTAATTAGAAATAGATTTTAAGAGTTTGTATGAAGTTATTTGCTTTTTAACAGTAATCCAAATTTGATGCGCATAAATTGTAACCTAAAGTTATTTTTTAATTCATATGAATTTAAAATCAACTGCCTTCTTCACGATCTGAAATGATAGTCCCTGATATTGATTTGTTGCTCTTTATCCCCAATTCAGGTAAGTCATATACTTTCTTTATGGAAGTGTCGTCTCCTATAAACGTTGGGTTCAAATTCTGGTATGATTTTTATTTAATTCAAAAAACGAATGTATCGTTGAGACCATCTCACCGATTACTACTCGTGATTAACATAATTTATAATGTATATGGTTTCTTTATGATTTTATATGACTGACATAATAACAAGCCGTAAAATTATTTTTCAAATATAAATAAACAAGCTCATGTAATTAGTTGGTATTGATATACGCGTTTGAGAAATGAATGAGTACTTTAAGACAGTAACAAATTGAAAAAATTATTTTTAATCGACTTTGGATCGAGTATAAATTTTAAACTGAGTTCGTATATAATTATAATTTTTTTACTTTATAGTTGAAAATTAACTTTTAAGTTTTTGGCATTTATATTATATATTAGTAATGTTTACTTTGTAATGTGAACAAATTGTAACTTTTCTTAATCAGAAAGAAATGGGTACGACGCATATAAATAAACGGATTCAAATTATTAGCGATCGAACATTACAATATGTGTTGTGGCGGGAAACAACTTGATGCAACCACTCACAATATTTTGACAATATGTGTAAGTTGAACTGCAGATTTCTTAGCTTAGTACGGTGCACTTATTTTTTATTCTATATTTTGTAGTCGATTGAAACGTATGTTTTTGGTTCGCAAACTCGGCAATGAGTGCATGTAAATTATAGATTTCAATATGATGAAAAGCCCAATGACTTCAAAATATATCTTCTATTGTTCTGCATTCTTAACATAAATAAACAAATATCTCAAAGTTGCATCATCAAATAAGAGAAAACGTAACCCGTCGTTTCTTAAATTTTGCTCAATTTTATCAAGCTATGTGGGACTAATGTTCTTTCTTTTATGGTCATTGATTTCAATCTTACCAATATTGAATATTGAAAAAGTTGTTGTCTTTTATAATAGTATTTTTATGTTTTAGACTTTTTCTAATAGTATGTAAAATTTATCGTCTTTTATGTGATGGTAGCACTTATTTGCAATGGTTTGCTAAATTTATGATAAATAATCCATCATGTAAAACTTATTCGAAATAATTTGTTCGAATTATTATCACTTTAAAATTAAATATTTATTTATTTTTAATATTTATTAAGTTACAACGTAAAGTAATGGTCCGTCAATAAATCTACACGAGATGCTCCTTCACGTTACACTAAATTTACAAAAGAACGATCCTTCATGTAAAACTTATTTGCAATGATCTGTCAAATTATATCAATTTAAAATAAAATATTGAATTATTTTTTAAATTATATTTATAAGTTATAACGTAAAGTGATTCTTTCAATAATTCTACACGCGATGGTCCTTCATGTAACACTTATTTGCAACAAGATGGTCCTTCATATAACACTTATTTGCAATGATTTGTCAAATTAAAACATATCATTTTAAAATGGGATAATAGTATGTAAAACCTCAACCTTTTCTCAAATTCGGGAATTGTATATGACTTTTTAATTTTCGCACAGATAACCTTAACCTGCCTTTTTTTTTTTTTTTTTTTTTCTGATTTTGCACTTCCGATCGATTTCCCCCAATTTGAATCTGACGTGAAAGCCGGAAATGACAGGTTGGACGTCGGAGTATACAAAACAACGTCGTTTTGATACAATTGAATTTAAAAAATAAAAAAATAACCACATCATGTCCACCTCATCATTATAAAAAATTAAAAAAAATAAAAAATTTCTACCCCTCCATCTCGCTTGTTCTCTTTCTCTCTGCCCCCTCTTTCTTTCTTTCTCCGCCACCACCTCTCTCCCACCCCGTTTTCTTCCTCCATTATCACATCAGCGCGATTGTCTACGGGTCAGGGGATTGCAAATTCCGGCATGGTTGCAACGTGCTGGAGCAGCGATGAGTTCGGGAACGACTCGTGAGGGGAAGAGGGCGGTGGAGGGAAAGGCTCGTACGTATGAGGAGAAGGTGGGGCGGCGACACTTCCGATTGCGGCGGGGACGTCGCAGAAACAGTAGCAACGGCTGCGATGTGGAGGTAGATGACCTCACCCTGGACGGCGGCAAACTTGTTTCTCCTCGTAACGACGCGCACAAGACTTCCGTTCCTAACATCGGTCGGCAGAAAAATGGGGTGGGAGAGACCAGTGGTAGAGAAAGAAAGAAAGAAAGGGTGATTCGGTTGTTCGGCCGGCAGCAAATCCCCAAATTCCAACCTCTCTTTCAACCTCCAACAATCAAATCCAATTTTTTCTTTTCGAAACAGAGAGAGAGAGAGAGAGAGAGAGAGAGAGAGAGAGAGAGATTGAGAATAGCGATGCAAGCAGTCAGATCCCCATATCCATCGCTCAACAGCAACACCTCATCCCCAATTTTCAGATTCTCCTTCCACGCCTTCATCACGAATGCATCGTTCAGGGAGATGCAAGTGATTGTATCCACCCCATTCGCCTTCAATTCGGCGGCTTTCACCACGAATCTGGCGGAGTCGAAGTAGGAGAGCATGGCGTCGGGGAGCTTGTCTCCGACGGAAATGGTGGCGGATATGTTCGGGACGGTGGAGACGCTGCACGAGGCTGTGGTAGTCGCCGACGGTGGTGGGAGAGAGGCGGTGGCTAGGGTTGGAGAAAAGGGAGGAAGAAGGAGTACATACGATACAGAGAGATTAAATTTATTAATTTTTTTTTATTGATAAAGATAAGGTGTTATTTTTTATTGTTATTTTAAACCATAATTTTACAGAACGATGTCGTTTTACTTATTCCGACGTCCAACCTGTCATTTCCGGCTTCCACGTCAGATTCAAATTGGGGGAAATCGACCAGAAGTGCAAAATCAGAAGAAAAAAAAAAGGCAGGTTAAGGTTATTTGTGCGAAAATTAAAAAGTCATATACAATTCCCGAATTTGAGAAAAGGTTGAGGTTTTAGAGACTATTATCCCATAAAGCAATGAATTATTTTTTTACAACGTATAGTGTGTTTCCGTCAATGAATTTTACAAGAGATTGTCCTTTATGTAACAATTATTTGCAACGAGATGATCCTTCACGTAAATTGGAAATGATTTGTCAATATATATTACCTTGAAATAAAGTATTTTTTTTGTAATTATATTTGTAAATTTTACAAGAGATTGTCCTTTATGTAACAATTATTTGCAACGAGATGATCCTTCACGTAAATTGGAAATGATTTGTCAATATATATTACCTTGAAATAAAGTATTTTTTTTGTAATTATATTTGTAAATTACAGCTTAAATAAATTCTATACGAGATTATCCTTTACGTAACATTTATTTGCGACGAGATGATCCTTCACGTAATGCTAATTATATAAATTTATTTAAATATATCTATTTTCAATAAATTATTAAATTATTTTTAAATTTATATCATTAAATTTGCATTAAGATAATTAAACAATGAATATTTTTTAACAAGAAGTCTGAATTCTATTCTGCTACATTTCAAAAATTAGTTCAATTGTCAAAAGAAAATGAATACTCATTACAAATTTTTAGAAGAATACTTTAGACGTGAACAACAAACGAGGTTTGGATTATTAGCGCGTGCACTGCGATACATATTGTGGCAGAAATGAGCAGATTGAATCCTCTATTGCCTCTCCATGCGACATCTTCTATTGCTTTAATAAGGAGATGACACGTTGCGTAATTAATGATGTAAGATTTAGGAAATATAAAGTTAATATATACCCTAAATCTTAAACCTTTAGTCATGCCATTATCATCTCTTTACTAAAGCAATAGGAGATATCACATGGAGAGGCAATAGAGGATACGATTTGAGAAACGAGTAGTAAATAACTTCTTAATCAGAGTTGAGGCAGGTTTATTTGTAATATTCAGGGCTTATTTATTATATGCGAGTTTGAGATGATAACAAGATGTAAATTTATATTTTTAATTTGATTTGAGATAATTAACGAGTATTTGAAACAGGTCTATATAAAAAACGGCCACATATATGAGAAACAGGGTATTTACTTTGTGATATGTGTATGAGTTTAAGATGTGGACATGTTGATTTTTTTTTTCAATTGGATATGAACGGTTTGTTTGTATAAATATTAAATAAATGAGTTTGGTTAGTAATTAACAGAATGTTTATTATTATACGAGTTTTAGAACAAATCGAATAGTTACACGACTAATTTTTCTACACATAGTATAAGAATATGATAATTCCGTCGATGTTCGACGGGCAACACACTAGTTTAATCTATTTGGCTTTTTTTTTTCTTTTTTTTTCCTGGACTGGCATCCTTAACTTAATCTAGAGCTCATGACATTAACTAAGCCCATTTGTTAATTAAATAAGAAAAATATTATAAAATCCAAAATTTTCATCGCGAAGTCCCTCATTTCCTCTCCATTCCTCTTCTATGTACTCGGCCTCCCTCTTCCACATCAAGGAAGTAAGACTATCCGCAGTGGTAGTGTTTTTATGAGGTGTCTTTATGGAGTGTGATGAAGATAGAGACAATCAGCTGCAGTGGGACTGTCTCTATGGGGTGTCTCCATCTAATTAGTTTATTAATTTTAAATATTAATTTTGTCCAACAAGACAGTCTCAAGACAGTGAATGTTGCACTAGGCTGTCTCCATAGATTGGGTATCTCGAAACACCCATGAAAACAGCCACTGCAAACAGTCTAATAAGGCCAAAAAAGCCTCTCTCTTTCGCCATCAAGGAAGTAATAAGGCCAAAAAAAAGCACAAATGCATGAAATGAACTTTAATGTTTGTAACTTTAAATATAAAATATTTATTGATAATTAAGTAGTTTCACAATCTTTTTTATAATAGTAATATTGATTGGAGCCACTACAAGCATTCTCTATCCTAGGTGGTATTTCTAGGAATTTTCTTTCTTTATTGTCTAATTTGATTAATTTATATGGCATCCACATGCTGGTTTTGGAAAGAATATGTATAATTGTTACAAAATTAATGAATAATATCATTCTACTATCTAGCAATTAAAATGGAATTTAGAATAGCATAAAATCACGACAATCCCCTAAATATACTTTGCCATCTCTCTTCTATTCATCCTTCAAAAAATTTCCCTTTCAGAAAAAGAATTAATCCACTAATTATAACAATATTCTCTGCAATAGTAAAACTACACTCGGGTTTTAGTAATTCAGCAGCACCGGAAATTATAAACGAAATCAAAGGGAATAATGATCGATTGTTGCTAATAGTAATAGAAGGATGTTTCAGCAGGTAATCAAATCGATCTTTTTTTTCTTTATTTTTTTTTTTTTTTTGCTTGAACTAAAATTCTGTCTATTGGTATATAATTCTTTCGAACTATTTGGGGTTGGATGAACTCTTTTATTTGAGTGGTTTAAATTTTGTTTTTGTGAATTCTTTTTGAACACAAGTATAGAATATGTAATCTAGAAAAAGAGGTTAAACATATACCACAATCGTGCATCATATAATTAAACTTCTAATTGCTTCACTATTTCTAATGGACTATTACATTTGTGTATATTTTTCTTAGATTAAGACGAAAATTCAAGATGTTGACATGAAGGACAACCGAAGACTTTCAATCTCATAGTATAATTACACAGTTTCTATTAGAAATTCTTTTTTTCTTAATATTCGTACCGAAAAGAATCGTGTCATTATAAATTGGACGGATGGAGTAGTGTAATCTTCAAATTTATACTTGAAACTTTTTTTTTTAATATTTTGTTAGTGCTTTCCTTGTAATGTTTAGGGCTTTATTACAAAGTACTATATGAGTTTGAGACGATAACAAGATGTAACATTAATTTTTAGTCAGATTTGAGACGGGTAACGAGTATATAAATAAAGAGTAATTATACAATATACTACCCAGTCGGTGATACTCAGATAATAGCAAAATACTACTACCTCCGGTCCCCAAGTCTTTTCCTAGGAGGAAGTGACACGAGTATTAAGAAAAAAATTGTTGAGTTAGTTCTGAGTAGATAAAAAGTGATTAAATTTGCTGTGAGTGGAGAACGGGTCTCACATTGAGGGTAGTGATATATTAATTAATTGAGATAGTGGTGGTCCATATGTGATATTTTAGGTAAATAAGTTGATAAAGTAAGGGTAAGAGATAATAATTTGTTGTGGGATAGTGTCCAAAAGTAGGTAGGAAGAAACTTGGGGACCATCCCAAAAAGGAAAGATAGGAAGAAATTTGGGGACCGGAGGCAGTATATGTTTCCAATTGCTTGGGCTGTAGTGGAGGGTGAGAATCAAGTCTCTTGGTCTTGGTTTTTAAAATGTCTTGTGGAGGATCTGAGGATTGGAGATGGAAGAGGATGGACTTTCATCAGTGACCAGCAGAAGGTAATTTACTTACATCTTTTCATTTTGTATTTCCATGTATAACTTATTACTGACATAAGATTCTATATGCGGGGCCTTATAAATTCTGTAGCACAGTTAGCGCCACGTGCAGAGCATAGGAACTGTTGTAGACACATCTATATGAACTGGAAGAAGCATCACAAGGGAGAGACTCTGAAGAGGTTGTTCTTTGCTGCTGCATATGCAACCTATGAGCAACAATTCAAAGAAGTTGTTCTGCAGATGAAGTCTGAGAGTGTGGCTGCATTTGATGATTTCATGGCAAGAGATATATGCAGATTCTGTAAGGCCTTTATCTCTACTTATCCAGTAAGTGATTGTGTAGATAATAATATCAGTGAGACATTTAATGGTTATATACTTAAGGCTAGAGGTAAACATGTGATTCATATGATAGAGGAAATTAGGAGATCTCTAATGTTTAGGCATGTTGAGAAATACAATGCTATGAGAAAAGTGACAGGCTCCTAATATCAAAGAACAATTGGAGGAGCATAAGATGTGGAGTGCAAACTGTCATGCAATTCCTGGGATGGATGATGTGTTTGAGGTTCACTGTGATGGAGATAAGTTTGTTTGTCATATAAAAACATCACATAATGGCATGAATAGTTGTTCATGTAGGGCATGGGATTTAACAGGAATCCCATGTAAACATGCAATTGCAGGCATGAGTTATATGGAGAGAGACCCCACTGACTATGTGTCTGATTATTATACTGTGGAAAGATACTTGTCTTCTTTTCAGTTTGGGATTCCAACTACTGTTGGCGAGAAAATGTGGCATGAAGTTGTAGGTGATCCTATGAAGCCACCTCAGAAAGTGAAGATGCCAAGAAGGCCAAAAAAAAGAGGATGAGCTCCAGAAGAAGGAAATGAGAGGATGACAAAACATGGTATCATCATCAGATGTGGAAACTGCAAGCAGGAAGGTCACAACAAAGCATCCTACAAAAATCCAACTGCGGTGGTGGAACCTATTGAGAGGGTACAATTTATTCTTAACTTTAGTGTTACTTATTATTTGTGTTACTGATTGTTTATTAATTAGAGAAAAGAAGAAGACCTGCCAAACTGTCACAGCCCCAAATTCCGAGGGACGGTAAAGCCGGGATGCGACTAGGGGTTGGATTAAAAAAGCGGGGAAGAAAGGGGGAATTACTGAATAAATGATAAACTGACATAACTTTGATAAGATAGTAAACATGAAGTACTTCGATTAATCAAAAGAGAGAGAATCCCGAAGGATCACTCGACAAAAGTAGTCTCTGAGATCTCTAAGGTTTCAAGTACCTAATACTTAACCGAAAGTTAATACATTAAAAAGAGTGTCTTGCAGCGGAAAAGACGTAGATTGATAACACATTTTCAGATGTGAAATTGAGGCTCAACTAAACTTCTTTCCTTAAGTACGACCTCTACTCAACCTCCGCCGCCTTCGTCACTCAACCTGCACATTTATAAATACATACAGGGCTAAGTACAAAAAGTACTTAGTGGGCACTTTGCCGAAATCATATCATAGGTTTTATATAGATTCATCAGGCATCTAAACAGTAACACAACGGGGTTTTCTTTTCAAAGGCCCGTGCTTACTAAACATTTTCTTTTCATAAACATAGCTTGGTCAAGCATTATTTTCTATTTTCTGTTGTCTCGTTCATATTAGCACAAATCTGTTCTAAAAACGCCGGGGAAGAAGGCCTTCTCCCTCGAACGCTCCTCACCGAGGTTGGCTCGTCCCCTCAACAGGGATTCCACACTCATCGGCTACCGTGTACACTTAACCCTGGAAAACACCTAACGGTGTCACTAACTCAGAGTCCGATCGATTGTTCTGGTTGGCGAACCAACACAGATAGGCATAATAGAACTCACAAAAACAAATTCATTTATGCCCTGATAATCATTTTAAAAACACACTTATAAAGCAATAAGAAAAAACTTTGAGCAACGCTCACTTTATTTGTATATAAGAAAAGTCCACCTTAATCCGGATTACAGAACTACTTTAACCTTCTGTCTTCCGTCCTTTCTTCTAGTCGCGACTTCCTCCTTTTTATCGCAAACAAACAAGCTTTAGTAAATCGGTCGAGGCGGTTTAAGAGAAACGGACTCGATGACGATTAAACAAGTTTTTAGGCCTCTGCACTTTAACTAGTCTTTTACTAAACGAAACGAGACTCGAACACATCTCGTTAAAAACTAACTTGGTTCTTTAATCGATACTTAGAACATCATAACGGAAGTCAATAACTCTAAATGGCTTAGGTGTTCCAAAGAATTCAAGTTAAGAAAAGATTTTACTTAAGAAATAGAGCTGCAGAAGAATCTGCACAACTGCTGAAGATTCAAAAGCTCACGTAGAACAGACTGCTGAGAAACAGGGGAGGTTCTTGGTACCAAAAGAAAGATACGGATGTCTAGTTTACTTTCCAATTTACGGATCTCGATTTCGTTAAACGAGCAAGGAGTTATGGCCGTTTCTGTGAAGGGTGGCAAACTGACAGAAAAACCCTACGGGTCTAAACTTCAAATCACTCTTTCCTATGTTTGTCAAAACATTTCACAATTATTAAAACCTTGAAAATTCAACCAAGCAAACAGTACAACTCACATTCACATATACTTGAGTTCTCGATGAAATAACGACAAACATTAACGTCTTTTGTCCTTAATTTCTATACTTAGCAATTTCAAAGAATTTCTCAGCAACATGTCAATCATCTCATGCTATGATCATCAACTAAACAAATGTTCCTTAACTAACATCATACTCCAATCAATCAACACTCATTCATTTCTAACATACACGTCACTTTTATCGAGCAACGAACATCGTTGTCGATTTTTCCAAACATTTTTATAAAATCTAAGAAAATCACATTAAGTACATATCATCATGCTCATCCATAACATGTAAATCATAACATCAATTGATAACATATAAAGTCTCTTTTTCTCATTTCTTCTTTTACGTACTTACTTACTTTCTTCAATTTTTTTTTTTTTTTGGATTTCTACTAAACCAATTCATTCAAAATTAATTTCTATCTTCTTATCATTTAACAATGATCATCTTAACATAATTACATTATCAAAATCCAACACTTAATCAATCATTGACATGTTCGACGATTTATAAACTTACTTTTCAAGGTTGTTAGTAACTTCCTAATTAATTACTCAACAAATCTAACACATGCACAATCACTAAAATTTGATTAGTTTTCACGTTATATTTTTCTATCGATAATTATGTTCGATTCTTCATCTCTTACAAAATATTTGACGTTCTTAGAATTCGTTGAAACTTTCAAATCATCATCCTTAAGTACTTAGATTTAACTAATATGCAATCCAAAAGTTTATATCATAATCAAATCTAATTCTATATCTCCATGAATAAATTATAAATTTTTCTTTTATTTTCTATTTTTTTTTTAATTTCGAAATTTCTAATTAATTTAATAATTAATTAATTTATTTTATAATTAATTTTATTCTTGAAAATATCTTGAATATTTTATTCATTAATTAATTAATTAATTTCTTTCTGAATTAATTTTAATGATATTCAAATCTTCAAGTTTACACCAAGAACACCTAGAACACACACTAGGTATTCTAACTCAAATTTTCGATTTTCATAATTAAAAATCTCATTTCTTATCTCTTCTATATCATTCATCAAACCATAACATTTCCAACTAAACATATGCTCAACATACTCATAGAATCACTAATACATACTCCACATACTCATATCATCATTTATACTCAACATAATCTCGATTCTTTGTCTCCAACGAAAAATAAAAAGTGATCGAAAAATTCTAACTAAATTATATGATCAACTACATGCTTCCTGTATCTCAAATACATCAAAACATCATCCAAAACACATCATTTGATCAATCATATTCATACTTCTTCATCTCCAACAAATATCAAAATATTTTTAGACTAATCTCAAACAATTCATACTAGCATATCTCAATGCATGAAATCATAATCTACTAATCAAATATCAATATTCAAGCTCAATCAAAACATCTAAGAAGTGCAGAAAATTTCGAAACCTTCCTCATTATTTTCGAAAATTCCAAATAAATACTTAGCATGTTTCTAACTCGATTTCAACCATGGATTCTTACTTCTAACATCAAAATAACATGAAATAAAACTTAGAACATCAAATGCTACACCTCATAAATTTCAACATCTATCAAACTTCAAAGGAGATGATTCTTGTTTGGATAGAAATGAAGCTAGAGCTCTCACCTTATCAAATACAAACTCGGAAATGAAATCGATCGACAAACGAACAAGTTATGAGGATCGAAAGCTTGAAGAAACCTTGAAGAACTCTTCAATGGTGAGAGAGGGAGAGAGATGGCGGTTTTGGGGAGAGAAAGAGAGAAGAAAAAATGAAAGACACTTGATATTTATAAAGAAGAAGAGAAAATCAAGTTGTACACCTTTTTCCTTTGCAAAAATCTAATTTTTCGGCTCTAATACTGTAAACTAGAAACGAACATCTACTTTTTAGACGATCACATTTTTGACAAAAATGGATACGACCATTAGTTCCGAAATATTTTACTTAGTCGGAAAGGACGATTTGTTTCCCGAAAAACTTCAAAACGTCGAGATGTCGCAGTACAATATTTTCACCAGGAAAATCAAAAATACTAACTTCTAGAAAAAGACTCGTATCGTAAAATAAGTGAATGTAAAAGCAGACGCCATATTGATATGAGGTCTCTAACGAAAATTTTATCGGGTGTGGAAAATCTTAATACAGTAGTCGGTTGAACGACTTCTGCAACTTATTTTCTGAAACGGATTTCGCCGTTATTCTTATAACTGAATTTCATTAACTTAGAAGTGCAAAGCCTTAATTCCTTAGAAAAATTTTATTTCTCGATGAAAAAAAAAAGTCGGGTATTACACAAACCTGCATCTGAAGTGCCAAGGAAGAACAAACAACCTGCAACATCATCCAAGATAGCAAAATCATTCTCTAACAAGTCAGCTTTCTTCAGAGATAAATCAGTTGCAATGAAGGGAGTTAGTGTGTATATCAATGAGCAAACTGGAAATACTTTTTACAGAGTAAGGATCAATCTCCTACAGTGACAACATATTAGAGGAAATTTGAATTTTAGCCTTTCTGAATTTATTTGTGAAATTGTTATTTCTTGTAGCCTTCTCTCAAAGGCAAGAAATGTGTGAACTTGAACAAATACAGGAGGCCAAGAACTACTGGAGGAGGATCATCTTCAAACATGCAAGAATCTTCCCACCAAAGTGAACTGACTGATGCCCCTGTAACACAAGAACCCATGACTGGAAGAGGGCCACGTCAGAGGTAGTGTTGTTATTTGGATGTGTGACGCAGTCGTCGTTTAAGCTGCGACAAAATACAATTTGTATTTCACTCCTATGCCTACCCTTAGGAACAGCTAGTTGGCAAGTACAGAGTCGATCCCATAGGGAGTTGCTCGCGATAATCTCTGGTTGGGGCACAAAAAGTTGTGTTGAGTATTTATCTACTATAGCCTTGGGCAACTGTCACTATCACCTTTGGCAAACTGCTGAATGTAAATAACTGTAACTTGACAAGCAAAAAGATCAGTAATAAAAACAATCCAGATTTAGGTTTCGAATCAATGAGTATAACTTTACCTCGATCATTGGTTCAAAGATATTTGTTGAGTAAGTGTGTCAGTGGTTATAGGCTAAAACTATGCAGGGTCCCCATTGTCACGCCGCCACGTACGCTACATAGTGCGCCCAGCTCCATCCTTATGTTTAAGTCTTGATAGGGACACCCTAGCCAATCTTCTTGCTTGTCCAAACGTCCTGGGCATAACACCTTATCAAGCGCATGTTGGTCAAGCAGCATTTGGTTCTAGATGGGCCCACTCCGGGGCAGATGAGATAACGAGGATCTCTGTCCGACATTCACCAGCATTGACACATCTTTGCAAGTCTAGGCCAAGGCTAACAACTCATTCTTGCCGTTTTCAAGGAACGTAAGGCAAGCACGAGAACTTCTTGATAACCCTCCTGCGATGTAGGAATCCATATGTGCCCAGGGCTCGTTGGCCTTCCGAGTTACCTGTGACCACCGAACTTCTTTGGAATCGTTGCCCAATGCCTCGGGAACACACTTATATACAACTATCAACACGAGATTTACAAGTTATGCATCATATCATCTACCCTAAACCTGGATTTAAAGGCTTAGCTAGACATAAAGTAAATAACGAAAGCAAAGGAGATACAGAAAAACATATTTGAATTAATAACGATAAGCAAAAGATATTTGCCCTATTGGGACTTAACAATAAATGTAAATTGTATCTAAGAACATAAACTACATAAAATAAAAGTGTTTCGAAGTGCAGAAAGTAAAAAACGTGCGGTAAGGTAAAAGTTGTTCTTGCGCCTTGCATGCATGCATATATATAGAGTACAAGAACTAGGGCAAACCCACAAACGGGCCTTCTAGAAAACGGGGCGGCTGCTTCCATGTAAGGATCAATGGATATGGTTGGAAAGATCTCCTTTCTTATCGCTAAAATCGTGATGCTGTTGTAGTAAGAAACATCGATCGAATTCTTGTGTTTCAAGGAATTTGTTTTCTTCTAGGACTCTAACTGCTGCATCTTCACGCACCAGCACCGTTTCCCAAGCTCTGCACTCTGACTTCTCCAATCTCTCTGCCATCTCTTATCCACGACAGCCTGCACCTTGCCTTCTGGAGCGAAACATACAATCGTCTAGATTGACCATACCACTGAAAGTGGAGCAGCTCTTCATCTTGATTTGGACTTATGCCCTCAGTAGCTTGAGCCACGAGCATGGCTACTATGGTCATTGCATCGTATTGCCAGTTCCTTCTCTTTTTGCATATTTTGGCTCCAGTCTTGCCCAATTCCTGCCTTTCCTTACCCTGCCAACTCAAGTGTCCTCCCAGACACAAAAGACACTAAAATAGACTCGTTCTAGACATAAAACACACATGACAAGAGCACAAAATATGGGCTCGTCAATCTGCATGAGCAAACTGACTATGTTTTGGATATTTACTGCAAACTATTGTTGTTATTTATGTTTGAAACTGTATTACAGATGTTTGGTTTGGAAACTGTATTTTGGATAGTAACTACATTTGCTTGGCCTGTATTTTGACAACTTTTTCTAAGTATATAATGTGACCAATTGCAGTTATTTGTTGATGTTAAATAATAGATTTGATCGAACTATTTTTTATGATAGACTAAATCCTCATATATACAGATACTTGAAAAATAATGATAGTAGAGCTTGTACATAACAATTGACATTACAAACAAGACACAATGTCAATAACATTTTTAGCAGATAATTCATACTGTTACTACACAGGCTTAATCAACATACAAGAGTAAATTACAATAACATACTACACAAAACACACATAGTGATTAAGCCTTACAATAACAGCATACTACAATTAGTTGGTACAAAACACAGTAACAACATACTACAATTAGTTGGTACAAAACACAGAAACCAAGATGATTAGCAACAAGAAAGAAAGAATCTTGAAAACCCTAATCTGCTTCTTTTGGGCATCATCAGTGGCTTTTAGCATGTCAATTTTTCACTGCATATCTGCAATCAAGCAATCTAGATCTCTGATGTTGCATTGCATCTCTTCAATTCTTTTCTTGGCTTCATTGCACTCATCAATCAGTGGTTGCAGGCGCTCGGAATTCAAATTCGCCCTAACCAATGCATGACGGAGCTGCTCATGTGCCATGTCACGCTCATTCCTGAGGTTGTTCATGTAACCTCTGTAATGATGTGTGACAGGCTCATCAACCCAGTCCTAATACGAGCAACAATCACGGTGCTCTAAATCGACAATTACAAAAAGAAAAAATTAATTGCAATAAATTATAAAAAAAAAACATACACAAAAAAAGAGGGATAAATTAATCAAAACCCACCGGTTTAAGCCTGAAACAGTAAAACCTTTGACCGGGATTATCCACAATACGGGAGGTCCGTAAAACAATCATTCCATGCTTGCAAATTCCAGGACGTGCAGTGAGATAACGTGGTGCACTCACTGTATTAGGGTAAATTTCATCTAAAGTAGCCGGAGAACCACTGGAGCTTTCCATTTGCCTCCGTTTAAGTTGGTGGTGGTCGTGGGTCGGGTTCGTCGCCGGAGAACAAGGAGAAGCGTCGACGAAGAAGTTTGCTACTGATTTTGGGCAAAAACAAACCCTATTTATTTGATTTTGTGCATCAACATCAAATTTGGCACAGGCTCCGACTTGTCCACCCTCAGTTCAAACATCCATGCAAGCATTCCGGGTAGCGAAACCCTAGCTTGATAGCACATTGGACCAAATTAGAACTTTGGGATTTAATTGGTTGAAATCGATTTGTTGGTTGCTAAATGGGAATTTCACAATAGTTGGGGAATTTTCAGGCGATTAACCCTTAATTTTACTAACCCGTAAGGCCTTCTTCAAATTTTCTCTTATAACAATATAATTGTAAATTATGTTAATGTTCGTGTATTTAAAATTGATAATTTATGCATACAACAATATGGATCGGAATCATCTGACCATCCCATCCCAACTACTCTTTATGAAGCATTGATTGTGATCAAAAGTTTTGTTAAAAAAATATCACCGCGTTCATCATCTCTTCTCCATAAGTAGCTATCTATGGCTATGGATAACCAAAACCCCAAACCCTCACTCCATCGGCTCCCGCTCAAGACCCACATCACCCTCTTCTTTCTCAACGCCGTCACCGATGATGCTTCCGATACCATCAATAGCAGGACAGTTCAAAATGTAAAACAAGTCATCAATATCGGGAGGGACTGAGTATCGTACTAAGATTGTTTATATAGTAAAGAAGCAAGAAAACTTTGTAATAATAAAAACTCTAAGAAACTAGAATATGCATTATACTTTTAAAGGGATTATACAACATGCATGGTTAATTGATTTTAAATACACAAAATTATCCATTTTTTTAACTATCAATTTCAGTACACTATAAAAAAACACAAAAATCTACGACGGAACGAGATCCGCCGTTAATATTACGACGGAGCAACGATGGAGGTTACATTCTTTGCCGCGATGCAGTGGCGCTAAACTTCACAGCGGACTTACGACACAATGCCAATGGTTGTTCAACGACGGAATCATTTCCGTCATTATTTTCAATTTATTTTATTTTTAAATATTATTTAATTATTTAACAACGGGGTTACGAGTCTTACGATGGAACTTTCGGAGACGGTATGCTTCCGTCGTTATTCCATCGTAGGGTTCTGATTAACTTGGCAGACTTTTTCCCCTCCCACCTCATTCTTTTTTTTTGTTTTTTGCCCTACTTTCTGAAATTGAAAATCGCCGCCCCGCGCGCGCAGGGTTTCTGACACCACTTGTCGTCCACCATTAGGTATTTCTTCTGGCACCGCTCGCCGCCCGCCGCTCGATGCTCGTGTTGAGGGGGTCAACCACATCGTGAGCCCTAGGTCTGTGTTCCATTTTACAGTGGTAAGAGATCGAAGTTGTTCTTTTACATTCATGATTTTAGACGTTGAACAATATTGAGGAAATAGAGTTTAGAGTTTGGTGTTGTTTAGACTTTTTCATGAACAATAACAGGTAAAAGAAGTGATCTTTACTTGGGGCAAAAAAAAAAAGATGATTTGTATGTGTACTTGAGCAAATATCGATTTCCAATGAGAGTATATACATATAGGTTGGAATGTAAAGAAGTTGACATGTGGGGTGGTTACTAGCCCTCAAAATTCCATCTCAATTCTCAAAAGCTTGAAAATTGAAATAACTTTTCATTGTTTGCTGCTACAAAATCAGCTTCATTAAAATAAAGTTGCAACTTTGTGGTGTTTGCCTGTTTGGTGGGGGTGGTCGGTGGGATATATACACGTAATCAGAAATCAGCAAGCATGTGGGACTTCTTTGGTTTTATACTTAAATTGATAAACTTTCAGAACTGATTTTCTATTATCACCGGATTATCTTAATTAGTATCATAGTTCTGAGTTTTATACTTGGACTTTTGTCATCAATGCATATAAGTTGGGTTATTTGTTTATTTAATTCAGGTCAACTTAAAATTGTTGAGCTATTGCTTGCCTGTTTTGACTTGTTTTAGGAATTCTTGATTATGCTTTCCAGTTTGTTTTGGCTATTTGTGCTCTCTGAAATAATAACTCGTCTATCCTGAGATCTTTTGTGGAATATTTCTTGGTTATGTTGACTAAATGGTGATAAGCTTGTTATAAATTGTTACCAAACTTTCTATTAGCAATTTCCATCATATTGAGTTATTGTTAAATTGGTTTTTCATGACAATAAAACTGCTTCTTCTTTTGGTTGCAGAGAAAGCTTATGTGAAGATGAAGAGTTTGACCAGAGGCAGCTAGCTGCTTTGTTGGTTTCAAAGGTAAAATTTCAGAATATTTGGTTTAGTGGAAATGTAATTTTAGTGTGTAATTATGTATGAGACTTGTTGAATTTTGTTTCTATAGCTTTCCATTGCTGGAACAGTTTTGAATATGTAGCTTTGTTGTCTCATATTGAGTATAAGTTCAATAGTTTCAAAAATATCTCATGTGAACTTTGTTGAATTGACTAAAAAGCTGCATGTTACTTGGGAAGAAACTCATATAAGCACACATACCTAGGTCGGGTACAAGGGTGTATTCATCGTTGGTGTTATTTTCCGGCCTGTACTCATCACTAATCCTCTAGTTTTCAGAGATTTTGCCTTAATTCACATGTAACTAAGCCCTCAAAATTTCCCTTTTGTTTCATTTGTCTGTTTCTCCCTCTTTTTCTATATGTCCTAATTGAGGTTCTGAAATACGTACATATCGGACCTGCGTCCCCAACTCCAGATCTCTTGTCCCGATGCCGTAGCAGTTGACTGGCCACCAGCGGAATTTCTGTGCAGCTTTCCTCTCACAGCTTCAGGGTAGTTATTTTTCACTTGTACATGTGTCTGTGTTATGATGTTACGTGAGAATTGTGTGAAATGCTTATATTAATTATGTTTTGATTGACCAAAAATGCTTATACTATGTGATAAATTATGTAAGAAATAATTGTATGATGTGCTGAAAATGATGAGTTACTTATGCTTAAAATGGTGCATGTAATGTTGGTGTGATGTGATGAATTATGTGAAAATGATTGGTTTATGTGCTCTAGCTGGTTTCTTGTGTTTAAAATGACAAGACGAGCATTTACTAATCAATTGCAAAAAGCTAGAAAACAAGTGAAATTTGCAAATACTTAGCTGAATATGGTGAATGGTGTGGCATATAGCTTAATATGCGTGGTAAATGTGTTTTAAGTTATAGAATTATTTAGACTTAATTACAATGTCATCTCTAGATTTTAAGTTAAAGTGTTAAATATACATTATGGAAATTTAATTACAAATTGGTGATTTTTTATAAGTGATTGCCAAATGAATGAAAATCGTGAGTGGATGTATAAGAGGCGTCTTCTTCGTGATGGTACTTTGTATCGTGAATTTCTAGCTGGAATAGAATATTTTATTGAAGTTGCTTCTAGTAAGCCAAATTTCATGGACGGGTCAAAGATTAAACGTCCATGTATGAAATGCGATAATATACCATATCAAGCTACAAATATTGTTAAATTACACTTAGCAAAAAATGGGTTTGTTCCGGATTACCACATTTGGAGGTTTCAAGTGGAAGAATCAATACCTATAGTTGAAGAGATGAATGTGAACACTGATGAAGGTCCTAGTACCTACCGCACAATGGTGATAGACCATGTTGAGAGCCAATTCTACAACATAGAAACTGAAGAGCCACCAAATCGTGAAGCACAACAACTTTCTGATATGTTGCGTGCTGCAGACAATGATCTTTGGCCTGGATATAAGAAACATTCACAATTGTCATTTGTGGCTCGCAATATGAACTTGAAGGCAGAGCACCACATGTCGGAGAGGTGTTTTGATAGGTGGACAGAATTGATAAAAGGAGATTGTCCCTGAAGATGACTTGGTTCCTACTAATTTCTACCAGACAAAAAAATTATTGCGAGGAATGGGATTACCTCTTGAAAGAAATCGATTGTTGCCTCGATAATTACATGATATATTAGGGAGAAGACAGTGCAATGGTTCGATGCAAGTTCTGTAAAACATCTCGTTACAAAGAAAGTAGAAGCAAAAGGAAGAAACAAGTAGCACTAAAGAAGATGTACTATCTTCCGTTGACACCCCGACTACAGAGGATGTATGCCTCCAAAGCTACAGCTGAAGACATGTGTTGGCATGCATCGTCATCAGATAGTGATGCTATGCGTCATCCTTCAGACTCTCATGCCTGGAAGCACTTGGATAGCTCTTTTCCTGACTTTGCAGCAGAAATTCGGAATGTCAGATTAGGGCTTTGTACCGACGGTTTCCAGCCATATGCACAATCAGGGCAGCAATATTCATCTTGGCCGGTCATTATTACACCCTACAACCTACCTCCTTGGTTGTATATAAAAGAGCAGTACATGTTTCTTACAATTTTAGTGCTAGGTCCACACAACCCGAAAGATAAGTTGGATGTGTTTCTGCAACCTCTCACTGCAGAGCTCAAGCACTTGTGGGATGTGGGTGTAACTACATATGATGTCTCTTTAAAGTAAAATTTTCAAATGCGAGCTGTTATGATGTGGACAATTAGTGATTTCCCTACATACTCTATGTTGTCCGGTTGGAGTACTTCAGGTAGACTAGCATGTTGACTACTTGTAGTCTTCGAGTAAGATTTTCAAATATTAAATACTGATCATGTGAGTTCATGTGTAGTCTGAATTTGGTTGATTCTAATTGTGATTGGAGTAGCTTGGATGTGGCTTGTATGTCTGGATTAGAGTTGTTGAAGGTTCTTTCGCTTGTAATTGATTTTTTTTCTATATAGAAATCAGGTTTATTTGCTGGAATTTAATTTCTTTCAATAGAATTCAGGTTTATTTTCTGGAATTTCATTATTATTTGGTGGAAATATATTATTTGCTTGAAATATATTGCTAGAATTTGATTTTATTTGCTGGAATTCGATTTTTTTCTGTAGATATCAAGTATTTATGAAATATATTGCTGGATTTGGATTGATCATCATCTTCGTCATTAATATCATTAATTTGGATTGGCATATTTGTTTTATTTCATAATTGCAGTGACAATTCATGTGGGATCCTTCGGAGGAGAGTGTTATAAAAGATAAGTTCATGGAGAAGGCGGCGAGGAGATATAAGGATTTGGTCAACACTTTAAAGAAAGGGAAGGATGATCCTAAGAAAGGAAGACTACCTTACATTCCTGCAGAGGTGTGGCCGAATTGGCTAAGCTACTGGAATTCAGAAGAGGTACAAAAGATATCAGATAATGCAAAGAAATGTAGGATGTCTGAGCCTTTGGGACCTGGAACTGGAATAGTAAAGCATAAAGGAGGTTCTAAATCCACTATTAAGTACGCTGCAAAGCTAGTTAATTGTCACAGCTTGAATTCTAGTGTATAAGAACAACTAAAATCCATTGGACAGTGAAGGTGAATCAATGGAAAATAAACGAATGAACATACTCGGATACAAGGGATTATTTATTGAAAGCGGAAACAATTGATTAACTTGCTTTCAATTACCCATCTCAAAAGCTCATTTGAATAAATTTGCTATGTAAGAGTCGAGAGGAAATCAAATAAGTTGTCGAGCATGAACTCATCAAATGAATATCAGAGTTGAAAGAAATTAAAACAAGAATAAATATCGGTGTTACAGCGGAATGTTACATCAAATCCCAAAGTTATATGTATGAAGACATATAACCCAAGCTTAAACATGCGTGGAGAGGGAGAGAGTGGGAGAGAGTGAGAGATATGAGAGTGGTATAAGTTAAGAGAGTGTGTTTCACTCTCTTGAGAGTGAGAGTGGCTAAATAAATTGAAGAGGGAAAGAGAGAGATATGTCGGCAATGAGACTGAGAATTAATCTGATTTTTATCAGATAAAAATCCCCGAAAGAAAATATTTTCCGGTACAAAACATCCCTCTTAAATCAATTAACTCTCAAACGACTCAAAACTCACCACGTCACTTTCTCAACATCCAATTTCACTCTAACTCATCACATTCTCCACCAAATAAATCAAGGATACTAGAAACCCAATTTTCGGATTAAAATTCCGATTAACGAAGAAAACGTAAATTTACTATTCATATTCGTTCTTCTATGGAATAAAATTCAAATTCGGCTCAAATGATGTCAGAAAATTTTCAAACATGCATCAATGGTCTTAAAATAAATTCTAGACTCAAATGACACTAATTTGACGAAATTCAGAAATAGTCGATGAATAGTGAATTCTCGTCGGCGGTTACTATTCATTAAAAAATCAACTTTCTCAGAATTTCACGAAATTTGCACACATAATTAATTTCATATTCTCATGCTCATATAACTCATCACATCTTCATTTCGATTCACCGAAACGAGAAAATTATGTTTTTACCCTTCAGGGGCATTTTGGTAATTTCGCATGGAAATTTATTTCTCAAAAATTTTATCACATAACTTTGCACACAATTACATATAAACACACTTAATAAACACTTAAGCACATTTAAGCATAATTAGGATGATAAATTAAGACTTAGAAAATCGAGGTATTACATTAGTGTGTTTTTATCATTTCACTTATCAATTTTTACATTATATTGCCCTTGAAATGAATTGTGTGTTTCAATAGGCAAAAGAGCGGGGATGTGAGTTGGAAGATTGTATGTTTGAAGCTTATCAGCCCGCTGAAATTGGGGCAATAATAAATATCATGTGTTTACTATAAGGTGTATTCAGAAATCAACTCTATATAAATTATATGTAATTGCAAAGGGCTGTAGAGGCACGAGCTGAGCAGTTGAGACAACAAGGAGTTGAGGACGTGAATATGAACGATGTGTATCTTGAGGTTGTTGGAATCGACAACAGAAAGAGGAGGTTTGGGATTGGACAGCTAGGTACTGGGAGTCTTCGGGGAGAGACATCGAGTGGGACTTCTCAGTTTCATTCACAGGAAGCATGTGATGGTCGCTTTAAGGATATTGAGAAACAGCTACAAGAGGAGTGAGAAGAGCACCGACGTCAAGTAGAAGAGGAACGACACGAGTGTGAGCAAATGAGGGAACAAATGCAGCATCAACAACGACTACTCAACCAATTAATTTCACAGAGTATGGATTCACAAATAGGGATGGCAATTTACCCGCAGGTACCCGATACCCGCGGGTACCCGACCCTAATAGGTGCGGGTTTGAGGGGCATTTGATATCCATGGATAGCTTCATGGTTTGAAAATACTATCCATTTAGTTCGCGGGTATGGGTATGGATAGTTACTATCCGTATCCGCGATATCCATTTACCCGCTAAAAATACCCGCTAAAAATATCCGTAAAATATCCACGAAATATCCGACTACTACCCGATTATACCCGACTACTACCCGATAAATTTATAATTACTATTAATCTTATTTTTTTGTAATAATCAATTTCTAATGTAAATAATTGTTTGTTCGTAGGTCAAGGAAAGAATGAAAGTTTTTGGACATGTCTTGAAGACGAAGAAGAAGAGTTGAAGGAAGATTGCTCTATTTCAACCGTTGAGTTGAAATAATGTAACTTTTATTTAAATTTGGACTTTGAATTTTAGTTGATGAATTTGGATATTGGTATGGATTTGAACTTTGTAGATTTGAATTTTATGTTTTATGGATTTGAACTTTGGTGGTTAATCTTTTATTTGTGTTAAATTGTAATTTATTTGATTAAATTCCGGTTCGCGGGTGGCGGGTACCCAACGGATGGCGGGTTAGTGGATATACGCGGGTGGCGGGTTGATGGATACCCGGGTGGCGGGTAGGCGGGTACCCGACGGGTGGCGGGTATGGGTGGAAGAAACTACCCATCGCGGATATGGGTATGGATATGGGTATGGGTTTGGCTCGCGGGTATGGGTATGGATATCTACTATCCGTGCCCGCCGTACCCGATTGCCATCCCTATTCACAAGACCCTCCATCTTCTTGACAAAACCTTGATACTTTTAAGTACTTGCTTGTTTTGGATAATTTTCTCGTGTTGGATATTAGTTGATTCGTGTTGGATATTAGTTGTTTCGTGTTGGAACATTAGTTGTTTCGTCTTGGATGTTGCACTATACTATTTTTATTAGTTGTTGTTATGGATATTAAATTATGTAGTGTTTTCAGTTTTAAATTCTAATTGAGGATTATGTAAATTTTTGGATTAGCTACACAGGTAATTTAAAAAAAAAAACTGAATTAAAATTAAAACAACGACGAAATTACGACGGATACACAACTCCGGAAACAACGGTCACCAGACATCGCAGATCTGCGACGGAAACACGGTCGCTCTTCTCCACGAAACAACGATGGAATATGGGTGTCGCTGATCAGCGACGGATTATTTCCGTTGCTATTCCGTCGGTATTCGGCAGACGATGTTTCCGGCGATGCCGCGGTTAACGGCGGAAGTATACGTCGTTATACCATCGTAGAATATCACGACGGAATATTTATGTCGTTAATTTACTTTACGACGTTGATTTCAAAGACGAAAGTGTTCCGTCGTTATTCCGTCGTAAGACTTCTTTAGCGACGGAAATTTCTTTGATAACGACGGTATTTTACGTTGCAGATTTCTGGGTTTTTTGTAGTGGTATATGCATATCTATCCACCTTTGTCATATGCACACATTAAATATAGAGAAATTGTGGTACAATAACTATTTCTAAACTAATCTCTTGATTTGTCTATTAACTGCCACATTGAACATCACCATACTATAAAAAAAGATATGCAGCAGATGCTGTCACACAACAAAATCCACGTCTCAACTATTATCTACACAAGATCAAGCATCAAATGCGCAGCTGTTCCTCCACCCTGAAAATTTCGGTATAGAGCATATCAATGCGGATTTGAATGAAAATTCGAAACTCAAACAACGAAAACCTAAGTGTTACCAAGCCAAAGATTGCAATAGGACCCAGAGGAAGCAGAGGTGGCAATGCAGCAAACTCATCCTGCACAAGCGAAGTGGATTTACAATCTCAAACAACTAAGGTAACATAAAATGCACAAATAATTGTTGGAAATGGTTTAAATGTTAACCATGATTGAGGATAAATATTGTTGATTAAATACTTGTTATTTAATTAAAATATTTATTGGATGTTAATCTACGCCGTGAGTAGATGAACGTGGTATATTTAATATCTCTAAACCGATTTCTGGTGAGTGAGATATAGTATGCTAAAGGTTGGATGTTGAAGTAGTAATTAACATGTTATTAATTATAATAAATGTTAGTTGTCCCACATCGGTTATATGTGGATGATTTGACTAGTATTTAAAGCTATGTCTGTATGGGCTTAATAACTTGTTGGGTTGGTGTGTATGGGTGCCTACGCGCGCGCACACACACACGCGTGCCGCCGCCGCCGTCCGTCCGGACGGACTCGGGCTCGGGCCGGGCCTGGGACTTGGACTTGGATCTTGGATCTTGGCAATTGGTGCTTTGGGCTGGTGTTTGGACCAACTTTACAAGCCCAATTCGATTAATTGTTGAGCCCAATCCGGAAGCCTAGTGTGTGAAGCCCATCGGCAGAGAGACTCTTGGCTGCTGTAACCGTCGGAGACTCTTCACATCCGGCAACCCTTGGCGTCTGAAACCGCCGGCCATCATGGCTGAATTGATGGCGACGAGTCCCTTCACTTGATCGAGAGCTGCTATATATAGAAGCATCCTCATTTGCAGAACTCACTCATTCCAAGCAATCTGCACTCCTCTATAGCATTTCATAGCATATCATACACCAGTTCAGTTCGCCGGAGCTCGGTTCTGTTTGTGGTGCTACTACAACCGAGACGTCAAGATCGTTTTAACCTTTGGGGACGAGCCGCCTTTCCGTGAGCACTACCGGAGCGTATTCTCGTCTTGCGGGCAGAAGTTTTACTTCGGACGATCTTTGGTTTATTCTAAACTTAGTTCTTCAGTTTCATTGTAATACTATAAGTTTGTTCGTATTCACGTCAATCAATAAATAAGTATTGTCCATTGTTATCTACACGAGCAAGTACCCGATTCCTAACAATCGCAAGACGAGAATAACGAAAGTTACTTGTTCGTGTGCTTCCTTAAACTGAAGTTCACCTGAATCACTGCTGAAAAAATGTCTACCAATTCGAGCACCGGCGCTTCCACTCTTCCTTCCACCAATTCTGGAACCATTGGCTCCTCGAGCTCAACTATGGCTCCTGTTCAACCTGCTGCTCGGCTCATGCCTATCGCCGAAAAACCTCCCAATTTTTCGGGAACTGACTTCAAAAGATGGTCCCAAAAGATGATGTTCTACATCACCACAATGGGGCTTGCTAGCTTCCTGCGTGACGAAAGACCTCCGGTCCCAGCCGAGGACGAGGCAAATGTGCAAGTTTGTATTGACTACGATACTTGGGTGCATTCTGACTATCTGTGTCAGAATATGTTGTTGAACGGGCTTGATGATGGCCTATTCAATGTGTTCAGCATCAAGGAGACCGCCAAAGAAATTTGGGATGCTCTTGAGTTGAAGTACCGTGTTAATCCTGCTAGCACGAAGAAGTTCGTAGTGACGAGGCTCACTGAATTCCAAATGGTGGACAGTCGTCCTATGATGCCCCAAGTACAAGAGTTCCAAACTCTTATACACGATGTTCATTCCGAGGGGATGCCTCTTCCCGAGGCGTATACTGTGGCGCTCTTGGTTGACAAGTTGCCGCCAAGTTGGAAGGAGTTCAAGGGATATCTTAAGCACAAGCGAAAGGAGATGACCCTTGAGACGTTGGTGGCTAAGCTTCAAACCGAAGCTCAAGTCCGTGATCAAGACATGAAGGCCAAGGCTCCAATGGAGGCTAAGGCAAACTTGACCGATGGTAGGGGCAGACCTTCCAAGAAGCGTCCTTACCCTGCCAAAGGCAAAGGAAAAGAAGTGGCACCTCCGACTAAGTTCACCGGAACGTGCTACAATTGTGATAAGCCCGGACATATGGCGAAGAACTGCTGTCTGCCGAAGAAGAAGGGAAAGAACAAGGTCAACCATGTCCAAAAGGACTTCGACACTTGGGACAAAGACGACCTTGTTTGCCATGATCACCGAGGTAAACCATGTCTCGGACCCTAATCCTGTTACTTGGTTTCTTGACACAGGTGCGACCGTTCATATCTGCATGAACCGAGACTTGTTCTTTACCTACAAGGAAGTTCAAGACCGTTTTGTCACCGAGGCGAGTGACCGTACCTCACCTGTTCTTGGAGTTGGGACTGTTGTACTCCAATTCACTTCCGGTGTGGAGATAACTTTGAAGGATGTGCTGCATGCTCCGACAATCCGCAAGAATTTGGTGTCAGGCGTCAAACTAGTTAGGGCTAAGTTTGATAAGACTCTTGGAAAAGGTCACATTGTTGATGATATGTTCAAGTTGAGTGTTCGTACTTGTAAGCCTTCTAAGGCAGTTGCTAATGATAATAAAGCTACTACTTCTGCTTACTTGCTTGAGTGTTGTGATTTATGGCATTGTAGACTTGGTCACGTAAATCTAAATGCTATAAAAAGACTTGCGAACATGAACATGTTAAAAATTGATTTATCTAAGACACAAGACAAGTGTAAAGTTTGTGTTGAAGCAAAAATGGCTAAGTTACCGTTTAAGTCGGTTGAACGAAGCACTAAACCTCTAGAAATTATTCACACCGATGTGTGTGACTTAAAGTTTGTGCAAACTAGAGGTGGTAAAAGGTATTTTATTACCTTTATTGACGATTGCACAAGGTATTGTTACCTTTACTTGTTAAGAAGTAAAGATGAGGCTATTGAAGCTTTTAGAAATTTCAAGAATGAAGCCGAAAATCAACTTGGTTGCCGAATTAAAATGGTTCGAAGTGATAGAGGTGGAGAGTATGTTGCTCCGTTTGCTGAATTATGCAACGAAAGTGGTATAATTCATCAAACGACTGCTCCTTATTCACCACAATCAAACGGTGTTGCTGAACGTAAGAATCGTACTCTTAAAGAGATGATGAACGCCTTGTTGATTAGTTCAGGATTACCCCAGAACATGTGGGGGGGAAGCTGTTTTGACAGCTAACTATATCTTGAACAAGATTCCACTCAAAGGGAAGGACGTGACTCCTTATGAACTTTGGAAAGGGAGGAAACCTTCGTTTAAATACCTCAAAGTGGGGGGGTGTTTAGCTAAGGTTGAAGTGCCTTTACCAAAACAAGTTACAATTGGACCTAAAACGGTAGATTGTATCTTTATTGGTTATGCACTTAACAGCAGCGCGTATCGGTTTGTTGTACACAAATCCGATATACCCGACATTCATGTGGGTACGACGATGGAATCAAGGAATGCTGTATTCTTTGAGAACATCTATCCTAATAAGGATAAGGTTGATCCTAACTCTAGGAAGAGAGTTGAGGATGAAGCTACGAGCTCTAAACTTGTAGATGAGTCTATGAGTTCTGAACCCATAGATGAAAATGTTGCATCGAGTTCTAATTCGGTGTTTTATGGACCGCCGAATAGAAAGTGACTTAGGTCTATGCCTGTGAATGAGCCTAGACGTGGTACTAGAGTACGGAAAGCAAAAATTTATGGACCGGACTACGTTGTTTTAATGCTAAACGGTGAACCGGTATCCGTAAAAGAAGCCTTATCTGGTTCGGATGCGGCTTTGTGGAAAGAAGCTATAGACATTGAGATTGAGTCTATTATGTTTAATCACACTTGGGTGTTAGTTGAACTACCACCAGGCTGTAAGGCATTAGGATGTAAGTGGATCCTAAAGAAGAAGTACAAGTCTGACGGTACTATTGATAAATATAAGGCCAGACTTGTAGTTCAAGGCTTTAGACAAAAAGCCGGTTATGATTTCTTTGATACCTATTCGCCCGTGACGAGACTTACTTCTATTAGGGTGCTTCTCGCTATTGCTGCTTTGCGCAATCTTGAGATTCATCAAATGGATGTTAAGACTGCATTCTTGTATGGGGAGTTAGATGATGAAATCTATATGAAGCAACCGGAGGGGTTTGTTGTACCTGGAAAAGAGCATATGGTATGCAAATTACAACGGTCTTTATATGGATTGAAACAAGCGCCTTTGCGTTGGCACTTGAAGTTTGACGAAGTGATGTTGTCAAATGGTTTCAAGATCAACGAGAGTGACAAATGTGTCTATATTAAGAAAACGGGTGACGATTATGTTATCGTTTGTCTTTATGTAGATGACATGTTAATCATGGGTAGTAACTCTCGTGTGATTGGTGAAACCAAGAGGATGCTAAGTATGAATTTTAGCATGAAAGATATGGGTTTAGCTGACGTTATTCTTGGAATTAAGATTCTAAGAACGCCCAATGGAATTGCATTGTCGCAATCTCACTATGTTGAGAAAGTGTTGAGGAGTTTTAACGCTTATGAGAAACCTATTGTTAAGACTCCTTGGGAACTGAATGTTCATCTAAGTGAGCACAAGGGGGAACCTGTGGGTCAAGATGAATATGCTAAGATCATTGGGAGTTTGATGTATTTGTCAAACTGTACCCGACCTGATATAGCATGCTCGGTTCACAAGTTGAGTAGTTATACTGCTAATCCAAGTAAAGAACATTGGAGAGCCCTAGAGCGCGTACTGGGTTATTTGAAATATACTCAAAACTTTGCGATTCACTATTCAAGAGAGGCTGCTGTACTTGAAGGGTATAGTGATGCTAATTGGATATCTGACTCCAAAGACTCGTTTTCTACGGGTGGATACGTGTTCACTATTGGGGGTGGTGCAGTATCTTGGAAGTCTAAGAAACAGACTTGTATTGCCAGGTCTACCATGGAATCTGAATTCATAGCTTTGGATAAAGCTGGTGAAGAAGCCGAATGGCTTAAAAATTTCCTCGAGGATATTCCATGTTGGACGAGGCCGGTGTCGTCTGTGTTGATACACTGTGATAGCCAATCGGCTATTGGACGAGCACAGAATATGTTTTATAACGGTAAGTCTCGATATATTCGTCGACGACATAATACCGTAAGACATTTGATCTTGAGTGGGGTTATCTCTATTGACTATGTGAGGTCAATAGATAATCTAGCGGATCCGCTGACTAAGAGCATTAATCGAGATCAAATGTATAAACTGTTAGAGGGAATGGGTGTTAAATCCACATCTTAAGGATGATTATAGCGGATACTCAACCTTGCAGATTGAAGGATCCCAAGAGCTTGGTTCAATGGGACAACGAAGTTATAAGAATCCGTGTGTTAAACACTCGAACATACCTATTCTTTGAGAACAGTGAGTGTTTGTTTACCTACAAGTGGTGAGGTTAAGTCTTATGACTTTTAATGATTCTTAGATACCTCGGAGAGGTCAAGTATAGTAGGATATTTGGAAATAAGAATTACATATATAAGTGTGAAGTGAGGGCCGCTTCAATTGATACACTTATGAATCCATAGGGGTGTCCAAGGCCGAAAAGGACATAAAATGTTAGAACGAACGGAATTGAGATGATATTGTGTCAATATTGTTGTCTCGGTATACACCATGGAGGACTAGTTCAAGGTTTTCATAACCACTATGCCGCCGGTATACTCGATAATGTTGACTATGGATAGGTTCAAGGTCACAAGCTACCTAGCCAAATGCAGTATTGTCTCTTGAGGACTGAACTTTGCATTTGCATTCATTTTGCATTGGCATTCTCACTCATGTGGGGGATTGTTGGAAATGGTTTAAATGTTAACCATGATTGAGGATAAATATTGTTGATTAAATACTTGTTATTTAATTAAAATATTTATTGGATGTTAATCTACGCCGTGAGTAGATGAACGTGGTATATTTAATATCTCTAAACCGATTTCTGGTGAGTGAGATATAGTATGCTAAAGGTTGGATGTTGAAGTAGTAATTAACATGTTATTAATTATAATAAATGTTAGTTGTCCCACATCGGTTATATGTGGATGATTTGACTAGTATTTAAAGCTATGTCTGTATGGGCTTAATAACTTGTTGGGTTGGTGTGTATGGGTGCCTACGCGCGCGCACACACACACGCGTGCCGCCGCCGCCGTCCGTCCGGACGGACTCGGGCTCGGGCCGGGCCTGGGACTTGGACTTGGACTTGGATCTTGGATCTTGGCAATTGGTGCTTTGGGCTGGTGTTTGGACCAACTTTACAAGCCCAATTCGATTAATTGTTGAGCCCAATCCGGAAGCCTAGTGTGTGAAGCCCATCGGCAGAGAGACTCTTGGCTGCTGTAACCGCCGGAGACTCTTCACATCCGGCAACCCTTGGCGTCTGAAACCGCCGGCCATCATGGCTGAATTGATGGCGACGAGTCCCTTCACTTGATCGAGAGCTGCTATATATAGGAGCATCCTCATTTGCAGAACTCACTTATTCCAAGCAATCTGCACTCCTCTATAGCATTTCATAGCATATCATACACCAGTTCAGTCTTCGTTCCAGTTCAGTTCGCCGGAGCTCGGTTCTGTTTGTGGTGCTACTACAACCGAGACGTCAAGATCGTTTTAACCTTTGGGTACGAGCCGCCTTTTCGTGAGCACTACCGGGGCGTATTCTCGTCTTGCGGGCAGAAGTTTTACTTCGGACGATCTTTGGTTTATTCTAAACTTAGTTCTTCAGTTTCATTGTAATACTATAAGTTTGTTCGTATTCACGTCAATCAATAAAGAAATATTGTCCATTGTTATCTACACGAGCAAATACCCGATTCCCAACAATAATGAGATGGATTATTCGAGTTATGGTGTTTCCAAATTCCAATTCCATCATCAGATTAGGAAAGTAAACAGTAGAAAGTGGCATACATACATACCCAATAGGAATCAGTCCATTTGCTTGTTTTGTTAAGCATGCTATGCACATTAACTGCATCAAGCATTCATCATCATTAACTAAATCAACGGTGGAGATCAAATTGAGTGAGAATTGAGTTACACGTACTTACGAGTGGAGTCGAGAAGCAGAAGCCTCGATTTGCAACTCTCCACAATTAGAATATTTTTTGTATCTGGTTTGTGCGGCCGTCAGTACTTGGAAATCTTCTTCTTCTTCCTCTTCCTTCTGCCCTGCTGCAGGCTGCAACTCAGCTTTCACTTTTTTACTAAGTCTATGAAATTTATTGCAATTTTTACGACTGGAAGCAGCAAATGCGGCAATGGAAGGTGTAGAATCACGACAGTATCTGGTTGAAGCTGGATATAAATTGGTGGAGGAAGAAGAAGGAAAGACACGAGGCCATCGCAACTTCGCAAGGCAATCATTGCTACGTTAGCCGATGAACCAACTGTGATGATATTGATTTGAGTTTTGATGAATTTAATTTAATTTAAGCCCCTCCCAAATCCAATCCACAATAGTTTTGGGCCGTAGAATAGATAGTTTGTGGGCTTGGACATTCTGAAAGCCCAAATGTAGGAAAAATACGTTTGTAATGATTTTATATATAGCTCCTCTGTTTTGCCATTCTCCATAACTTTTTGCTGAAAATGACTAATGTCTCTTTAAAATTTGCTCAAGGATTTGCATAAAATAGTACTCCATAACATTATTGAGTAATTCTAGATGTAGCCCCCTTTTTATTCTTTATAGTCTCCATAATTATATAAAAATTTAAAAGATAGTTGAAATGTCTATATTATCCCTGCCCCTCGTTGCTCAAATCATCACATAGATAATGAAATTCTAGTCAAATATTTTCAGCCTCCCTTCTTTTTCGATATTTTTTCAGGAAAAAAAAACCTGTTGAAAATCAATCGAAACACTTTCGTTTCATCTCTATCTCTTTTTTCTCGCAGTCTACTGGCCTCACAAAAAAAATCAATCAAAATTCTAATTGTCTCGAATGACAATTGAAATTGAATTCCTAACTATAACCAATAATCAATAAATTCTAATTTGATCTGAGTGATGAATACTATTGAAGAGTTGGAGAATATTCTAATTGGGGGCTTTGAGATCAACGACAATGCAGGTTATACGGGCAAAAAAGAAATTTCATAGTATAATTTTATTTTAATTTAATTCTGAGAGCTGCGAATAGTAAATTGGAGGTTACATTCAAAATTGCCCTACATTCTTACTAGTACTACTATTTTTGTAAATGAATGGGCTATAGACAGAAACGGAGGCTACCTATATAAATCAATCGTCCATATGGTTCAATTTATTAAGAAAGAGAAAAGCTTTTGCGATGGGTTGTCCTTATTTTGGCTATTTTTGTAATTGAATGGGCTATAGACAGAAATGGAGGAATATAAATCCTCCATATGATTCAATCATTATATTATTAAAAGGAAAATTATTCTTATTTTAAAAAAAATCTACGTAGTCTTTCTTATATTCCTCCATTCATATTTATTTAAATTCTCAAATTTTCGAATTTTTAAATATAAAATAATAGATTTTAAATATCTATGCTAAAATCTTGTATCCCATATCGGTTTCTTAATTAAACTTTACCTATTGAAAAGCCTATAAATACCTAGAATCAATGTGTATTTCCTCATCTTTTGCTCCACCAGCTTTATTTGGCCAATTTATTTATTAAGCGTCCGAATAAATAACTATATTTTATAGTTCAATTTAATCTTATTTGGTCAATTTATTAATTGACCGAATAGATAATTATTTTTTGTAGGAGTTTTATTTGGCCAATTATTTATTAATCGGCCGAATAAATAACTGTTATATTTTTATAGTTTAATTTAATTTAATTTGGTTAATTTATTAATAGGCTGAATAGATAATTATTTTTATTAGGGAACCAATTTATTAGTTGACAGAATAAATGGTTTCAAAATAGTTTAGATAATTTATTGGTTGACTGAATTAAATTTGGAAATAGTTTAATATTTTTTATTTAATTTGATAAAATATAAGTAATTTCTAATTTGTCAATTAATTAGGTAGACGGGCCAATTCTCAACTGACGGGTACCTCAACTCGGGATCTCACGTGACACATTTTCATTCTTTATTCTTATTAATTTTAAAATTTTCATTTTATTCATTTTTTCCATGTATTTTCTAAAATCTAGAATCGTCATAACTTGTGCATTTATAAATCAAAATCGTGGTCAACGGGTCAATTTTGACCTGAAACCGTGGCGGTAGACGAGCCAATTCCCAACCGACACTCGAGAAGTTTTTCATTTTATGCTTTTTTCCCATGTATTTTCTAAAATCTATAATCGTCATACATGAAATAATTTTTACGTTATTTGTAGTTGGGTTTCCAGCTTTGCATAATTTATAATTTTAATTAACGAATATTACTATACGATTCAGGACGATAACGAATAGTATAATCATTATTTTTATTAAATTTTTGGATCTATATAAATTCTAGATAAATTTTATAAATTACGCACTTATAAATCAGAGTCGTGGTCAACGGGCCAGCTCCGACGCAGAACTGTGGCGGTAGACTAATATACGGATTTTTTTCAGAAAGTAACACAAATGACTAATTTTTTAATCGGATTTTAAACAAGTACGAGTATATAAATTTCAAACAAGTTTGAATAATCCTAAACACATCATCTCAAATTGTTTGATTAATCGTCTCCATTGGGAAACGTAGAATATGTAGGAAATTTGGCAGAAAAATTATTAATGATTTATCAACAAGTCAATTCCGACCAATATTCGTGCGCGTAGATGAGCCAATTCAGTACTTGCGGGACAACTTTTTTTTTTAATATATTATATAATTTTGAACTCATAAAATTAAGAATATTTATGGTCAACTTTTATCTTATATCATTGACCAAATAATTTTATAAATCACAATCATTCCACGTAAAGTTTTGTAAAAAGGAAAAACTATCAAGTACATAGTGAAACATTCTTGAAGTTCTATTCTCAGTTAAAAAGTTATTCTCGAACCTGGTAAAAAAGAAAACGAATGTTATCATTTATTTTTCTATGAATATGTTTGGAAGATGATTATAAATATAATACTACAATTTATAATTAAATTTTTATTTATTAAATATCGTGTGAATATTTTGGAATATAATTATGTATATAATGAAATATTAATTTCAAGTAAAAAGAAAACAAATGTCATCATTAATTTTTTTTTTGAATATATTTGGAAGATGATTATTTATATAATTTAAAATCAGTATTGTAGTCAATAGGCCGGTTCTAGGTCGGAACCGTCGGGGTAGACGGGATGATTGTGAAGCGGTGGTTTAACTTTTTTTTTTTTAATCTTGTGTTGAATTCATAATGTGGGTATTTAGGGTCACTTTCATCTTATAGACAATCTTAACATCTATAGTATTATTCGTTATCTATATATCTCTTCTCTCTCTCTCACTACCCGCTCCTTCCCTTGCCTCTTTTTCTTCATAGAAAGCTAAAAAAATCAGTTTAAGAGTCGCTTTCCTTTGGGAGAGAAAAATATTTTTGCTCACATCGGTTTTGTAGAAGAACACAGCTTTAACAAAAGTAATGAGAATATATTAGTTATAATTTTTAACAAATATAACTATATGGGTTGGAGACGTAAACATGTGGTAAAATTACTTTTTAATTGAATTTGAGATGTGTTCAAGGGATATAAATTTTAAGCGAATTTAGTAAATTACATAATCAAATTATTTAACGCTAAAATAATTAATAAATAATATTTTTTTAATCTATTACATATTAGTACTATTTAATAATTTTATTAATTTTTATAATTTTCTGTCGATTACGGATTATATGCTAGTTTATTAAGAAAGAAAAAAGCTTTTGCGATGGGTTGTCCTTATTTTGGAGTCTCACCTCATGTCCTACACTCCTACTAGTATTATTTTTCTTGAGTATTACTATTAGGTTATTTTTTCCTCCAATTTGGATCTTTTGTATTTTAGTTTAATTTTATGCTCATTAATTAGGCTCATTCGTCCAATTAGATATTATAGTTATTTATTTAAAATTAATTTATTATTTCAAAAATAGGGTATTTAAGTAATTTTATTTATAGAAGTAATTTTCAGTAATATACGTAAGTTGCATAATAGTACTATAAAAATTTCATTTATAAAATAATAAAATAATTATTTATATTTTTGTTAACTATGAGAAAAGGTGACATAATTGTGAGGTAAAAGATTTCTACAGTTATTGTTACTTGACTTGTCGGTAGCAGCACGTTCGAGCGGGTGCTTGCTGCATTTGCGAGCTTGGAGCACTCGAGCGTGCGCTTTCCTTTTCTAGCTCGAGCTCGAGTGAACTCGCTGAAGTCAGCGTACACGTGGCGATCGATGGTTGGTCCAATCGCTAGCCGTTGCGATCGCCAACGGTCATCGATTTTTTTTTAAATTCTATTCTTGATACGATCCTCGCCGGAGTTGCAGATGCCGATGTGAATAGTATACACCCAAGACCAAATCTGAACCGAACCGGATAAGATGGAATCTCCCAAAACCTCTAGTTCTATCTCACGAAGTGAATTAGGCGAATAGAAATTCTCTAAAACCTAACTTGATGATGAAACAGCAACTCGGGAACGGTGAATGACACACAAACGGTGATAGTGATCCGTTTGATAAGTCTATAAGATGGAATATCCCAAAACCTCTTAATCTAACCCATGAAATGAAATAGGCGAAAAGAATTCCCTATAACCCAACGTGATTTTGACGCAGCAACTCGGAGACGATGAATAACACACGAACGAGGGATGGTTGACTCACCAATACGTCGATATGAACAATACGGTGACATGCTGCCAATCCGCTAGTTCGTTAGTTCGGTGAACGAACTGAAGGAGAGATAAACGCACAAAATATTATTCATCAAATCGTTATTTAATCCATGCCCTACTAGACCTATTTATAGGGGTGGAATACAATAAAGTCCTACTCGAATAAGGAAAACAATTCTTTGAATAAAAAGAAATATAATCCTAATCTAATAAGGAAACAATTCCTTGAACAATAAGGAAACAAATACTAAACTAATAAGGAAACAAATCCTTAACCTAATAAAATATAAAATTACCAAAATAACTAAAATAAAGCCTTATTTTTTGCCTACAATAATTAAAAACGAAAATTAAAATAAAATAAAATAAAATCTTCAAATTTTCAATCTTGGATTGCATCAATTCTTCTCATCTATAAATATAACTCTTCTCAACTCATTTCATACACCATTCTCTTCACTCTCTCTCAAATCTTCACACCACCTTCAATTTCTTGTTCATTTCGATTGCAATATAAATCATGTCGGGTGACGATGATTATTTCAATGCAAGAATGGAAGAAATGTGAGAGTTTGCTTTCAAAACCACCACCATGCTCGGCAGAATCATGGCGAAGGCCACCGAAACCATTGTCGCCGCCAGAGAAGAAGAGGAGGCAGAGGCGAATGCCGAACAAAATGCAAAGATAAAAAGGATGGTCGTGCATCATGACCGCCTTGAGGCTTATCTTGATGCGGATTACTTCGCCGAGTTTCCAACGTGGGGCGAAGACGTCTTCCGCCACCGATTTCGGATGAGCAAAAAATTATTCCACACAATCTACAAAACAGTGGAGGTTCGGGAATCTTATTTTCAACAATGCGCGGATGCAACGGGAAAAATAGGGTTCACCGCACTCTAAAAATGTACGATGGCGTTGCGGCAACTTGCAAATGGCAGCTGCGCTAATCAATATGATGAGTATCTACGGATGAGAGATAGCATTAGTCGGCAATCTCTTGATTATTTTTGTCAAGCGATCATATATTGCATTCGGCATGGAGTATTTGCAGTTGCCAAACACGTCTGACTGCGCACGGCTTCTGCAAATGCATAAATCGAAGCAAGGCTTCCCCGGCATGCTTGGTAGCATCGACTGCATGCATTGGCAATGAAGGAATTGTCAGCCTGGGTGAAAAAGGGCGTATACAAACCAGAAGAAGGGGCACCCGACAGTCGTACTTGAAGCCATTGCTTCTCAAAATCTGTGGATTTGGCACGTATTCTTCGATGTCACTGGCTTAAACAACGACATCAATGTGCTCAACCAGTCGGACGTGTTCCAAGATCTTCTGTAGGGAAAGAGCCCGACGGTGACTTTTTTTCCGAACAGCACTCAGCACAAAATGGGCTATTATCTTGCTGACGGCATTTATCCATGTTGGCCGACCTTTGTGAAGACTTTCCCATGCCCGACTGAGCCGAAGAGATGTTTATTTGCGAGAAAACAAGAAGCCACGCGCAAGGACGTGGATAGAGCATTCAGCGTTTTCAAAGTTCGTTGGACAATAATCAGTAGGCCGGTGCGTTCCTGGTTCCGAAAGACTCTATCAAATATCATGTACGCTTGCATTATGTTGCATAAGATGATAGTTGAAGATGAGGGTGATTCTGCAACTAATTGGAGCCTCGACAAAGAATCAACCTCTACAGCCAAAGTCAGTACGAGTCAAGGAGCCCCTCCGAGCTTTCAAGAGTATTTGAAGTTGAAAGAAGACCTTCGAGATAAAAAAGCCCACACAAAGCTCGAAGGTGATTTGATCGAAGAGATTTAGACACGCTTCGGAAATTAATGTAATTTTTCTATTGTGGAGCCAAAGAGTGCGCGCGCTGTTTTATGACACGTGGCAACAAAGTGGGCAGCGAGCTCACTCACTAAGCTTAACGCTGGCCACAACCTAAGGCCATGGGCAGCAGCGCGTGTGCGAGCGCACTCCTTGCCCTAGCAAGCTCACTATCCACGCTCGCAAGATATTGCCAAGCACGAAGCTCGGAGCTCAAGCTCGATTGAGCGAGCTCGAGCTATCGCGCTCTCCATGCCACGTGGTGACCGTTGGTTGGTCGCGCGCGTAGCTGTTGCAATCGCCAATGGTCACCATTCAATTTTTTTTTTAATTCAATTATTTCTCCTATATATAACTTCCCTCCACACAAAACACACACTCTCTACACTCTAATCTCCTAACTCTCATCTCTCTTTCACCGGCAGTCATCTCTCTCTCACGGGCGGTCATCTTGTCCAAAAAACATGGATCCCAACGCCAATTTCAACACCACTTGGCCATTTTCCGAAGAAATCGATCCAAACAGCCCGAACCCTCGTCCATCCCCTCGACAAAACATCTATTCCCCGGTGTCCCAACGAGATTTATTCTCGTCGCCCTAAGCCTTCGTGCCTCAATTTTCCACACAAGGAGCCAACATTCCTCACTTTCCGGTCGTGGGCCTTTGAACCATTTCAAGGCTTCAGAGCCTCCAATGTCACGACCTTTGGTCATCCTTCACAAGGCTCCGACTCCAGCTATCCTACACACCTCACGCCGTTTCCCGATGATTTTAACTCAACGGTCAACTTGGACGAGGACGAAGACGAGGTTCAAGTCACGTCGCCGGCAAAGAGGAAGGGGAAAAAGGTGGCGACCTCCGGTAGTGGTCACCATGGTGGCGGTCGTGGTAGCCGTGGTGGGCGTCGTGGAGGCAATAGGGCGGTGGCAAGCGCGGTGGAGTTGGTGGAATCATCTTCCGACGGCAAGGACGGGCCGCAAGTATACACCGAGGCCGAGACCAAAATCTGGGCTCGGTGTTGGGTTGACATTCACCAAGACCCTGTCGTCAGCAACGGCCAAACAAAAGATGCGTAATGGCGCCACATTTTGCTCTGATACCTCAAGCTCCGGCCCCAAGGAACATGCAAAAGCTCTAGAACCATGGGATCGAGTGAAGCACCCATTGACGGATTTCCAACAACTTTACAAGGAATGCGAGATCCAAAGCTGAAGCGGCGAGAGAGGCGAGGAATTTTGGCTCGGGCTCTCGTTGAGTGACAAAGTTTGAGAGTCAGACCGTTCAAGCACTTGGAGACGTGGCGGGTAGTAAGAGAGACGGCAAAGTTCGTCGCGGTCCACTCCGCCAAATACCAAATTCAAGCAGCGCCAAAGATAACGAAGACGAGCGAAGATGGGAGCTACTCCACTTCGGCGCACGATTCGGCGGCGGGGAACAATCCGAGCGGGAGCACATCGCGGTCGACCACTCCACTTTCAGGCAGCGAATTTGGCTCAGAGCACTCTAGTCGGTTCGAACAGCCAATGGGTAAAGAGGCGGCAAAGGCAGTGCAAAAGGAAAGAAGAAGGCAAGATCGAGCTCGAGTTCCGCTTCGGTGACGACAGCGGAGGAACTTGCCTAGGCCGCCGAAGCGATGAGGGCAGGGATGTCGAAATTTTCGAGGACACAAGATTACCATATTATCACGAGAAATACCGATAACTTGGGACCCGCCGAGAGGAGATTCCACGAGGCCTATGTCGACTCTCAAGAAAAAACATGGTTGAGATCACTTGTAATTTTTTTTATTTGAATGTAATATTTTTATTTAAATTAAATAAAATTTTCTCAAATTATTATTATTTTTAAAATAAAAGAATAAATAAATTATTTAAAAAAACGGGCGAGCTCCACTTAGAGTTCACTCACCATTGCAATCGAATTTGAGAGTGTGCTTGGGGCCCACAATAATGGGCAACGAACCCCGATATTGCTCTGGGAAAGTCCCATACCTTGGGCCCACAGTGGCCCTTTATCATATTATTCAATCAAATGACTTATCTACCAATAAATGCAAACCAACACCTCCTTCAACCCCAACCCACATTTGCACACCCATTTACGTATGAAACTAAGATTGCTTTTTATTTAGTAAGGAACCAAGAAAAATTTGTAATACTGTAATAACACTCCAGGAAACTAGAATATGCTTTTTTTTTTCTTTTTTTTTTTGGTGAAGGGATTATAAATATGCATGGTTAATTCATTTTAAATACACAAAATTATCCATTTTTTTAAACTATCAATTTCAGTATATGCATATCTATCCACCTTTGTCATATGCACACATATTAAATATAAAGAAATTGTTGTAAAATTACTATTTTTAAAAGATAAAAAAAAGTTTCTAATTATTATTTTACTTTTTAAATAAACATATCATCGTTTTTTGTCTATAAAAATAAATGTGTTCGATTATAACCATATCATGATCCATGACTATCCAAGTCAAAAATTAGATCGCCAAAACCTATGAAAATTTGCAAAAAAAAAACCTTAAATAATACATTTAGACATAACTTTTAACAATTACTAATTAGAAAACATGTCAATGTTCGTGAAATTAAAATTAATTAATGCATACAACAATATGGATCGGAATCATCTGACCATACCATCCCAACTATACTCTTTATGAAGCATTGATTGAGATAAAAACTTTTCCTTTTTGTCTTTGAAAAAATATCACTGGGTTCATCATCTCCTCTCCATCACTAGCTATCGCTATCTATGGCTATGGATAACCAAATCCCCAATTCCAAACCCTCACTCCCTCCGCTCCCGCTCAAGACCCGCATCACCCTCTTCTTTCTCAACGCCGTCACCGATGCCTCCAACCGCCCCAACGGCACCGTTAACCGCCGCTTTTTCAACACGGCGGTGTCCTTTAGCCGCCTGAGGGTGGCCGCCAGCCCCAAGCCCCGCAACCGCGTCAAAACCTCCGACGTCACCGTCGACTCCTCTCGCAACCTCTGGTTCCGGCTATTCGTCCCCTGCGATTCCGATTCCGATCCCGGCCACCAGCTCCCGGTGATTGTCTTCTTCCACGGCGGCGGCTTCGTCTACCTCAGCCCTGATTTCAAGGTCTACGACGAGGTTTGCCGGCGGTTCGCGCGCAATATCTCCGCCGTGGTGGTGTCGGTGAACTATCGTCTGACGCCGGAGTACAGTTATCCGGCTCAATTTGACGACGGATTCGACGTTCTCAAGTTCCTCGACGAGCAGCCGCACATTTTGCCGGAGAATGCTGACGTGTCCCGTTGCTTTCTGGCTGGGGACAGTGCCGGTGGGAATCTGGCTCACCACGTGGCAGTACGCGCTGCCCAGTCAGCATTTGCTCACCTCAAGGCAAGCTTTATATTTATTTTTCAGTAGGAGTATTGATTTACTTTAATTTACTTTGATTTGATCATCCAGGTGACAATACATTCATTTTACGTCAACTTCTGATTTTTTTGATTGACAATACGTTTCTTTTTCGGTCCATAAAAAACATTTTTATTTTTTTATTTTAGTATTGTCCAAAAAAAAAAATTATGTTTCATTTCGGTTTAATTTAATTTAATTCTCCATTTGAACAATACATAATTTACTTTAATTTAATTTTTTATTTAACTAATTTATTTTAATTTTATGCTCCATTCAATCAATTTATATCAATTTGATCGTTCATTCAAGCAAATTAATTAATTTAATTCTCCATTTGAACCAAGTGATACTTTTATTTCACTTACTTCACACAGATAATTTAAAATTACTTATATAATAAGTGAGATTATTATTTCCCTCACAATACACCCTTTAATCTTATTAAACCCGTGTCATTCTGAAATAGGCGTTTTTTCGTAGACGAAATGAGTAGATTTTAGTACGATTTTAATTTTCTCACAAAATCCTCATTATAACCCTGTTAACATTAGTGACACGTAATGTTTGGGTCGAGCCCGAAAAATTCGCGGTGCAATTTCTAACTTTTTCGCAATGTCATTGGGGTGGGGTTGGGTAATAGACGAATTTCGTCTAGGGTTCTTGTGTTATTTCAAGTTGTTGTAACCCCACCTTTCAACTTATAGTGAATTTTGCTTGTGGTTTTTTTCTGATTTGGATTTCCACTAAATATATTTTGTTTTTCATTCTACTTGTCAATATTATAACAATCTCTAATTCAAGTTGATGTGTTACTTATGTGACAATCAAATGCAGTCTTTTTAATAGGACGGCTAGATTAAACGATCTCATTTTTTGTGGTGAATAGGTATTGGGATTGGTGGCGATACAACCATTTTTCGGCGGAGAAGAGCGCACCAAGGCGGAGATAGATTTGGCAGAGGTGGATGTGATCGTGTCGACGAAGCGAACCGATTTCATGTGGAAAGCATTGCTGCCGGAAGCAGACCGCGACCACCAGGTGATCAATGTGAGCGGCCCTAACGCCCTTGACATATCGAAATTAGATTTTCCGGCGACGATGGTGGTGGTGGCCGGCTTCGACTCCCTCAAGGACTGGCAGAGGAGGTACTACGAGTGGCTGAAGAAGTCCGGCAAGGAGGCTTATCTGGTGGAATACCCAAACATGATTCACGCATTCTACGTTTTCCCTGAGCTTCCCGACTCTGCGCTTCTCATCTCCGACATCAAAAATTTCATCCAAAAACGCTGCTCCGATCTTGTCAAATTCAAATAAATGTATATATTTCATTCATCATCTGCCCATTTTTTTCAGCTATATTGTACCCTGGTATTGGTTACAGATAATTAATCAACCGCATCTTATCAATTTACATATTGACTTCTTTTTATAATCAAATTCCCTCACTTACTCTGTTCGGATTTCACAATGGTGACTTATGGATGTATAACAACAATAAATTTGGGTTTACAATATGAGATCACGGAAAAAACTTATAAAAGTATTTTTCTATTAAATTTTATTTTATTAATTTTGTTACTAGATTAAGCTTCAACGCTTTTAAAAGATTATCATTTATGGAAAAATATTTTACCATCCCCTGATGCTAGGAAATTCATAGTGTGTTTTTTATCGATTGAAAATTCTTTTGCGACAAAAATAAATGACATTCATGAACACATCTCCCCTCTTCATTTTGAATTGGTCAATATTTTAGTTAAAATTTAGGGAAAATTGCATGTAAAATCAAAACGTTTCGCCAAATTCGTAAATTGCACATGTTTTTAAAAAAACGTTTTGTAAAATCCAAACGTTTTAATTTTTTGCAATTGAAGTCCGGTGACCGGTTTCCCCCAACTTAAATCTTGTGTGGCAGTAGGAGTTGATACGCTGGCCTCGTCGGAAGCTAAAACGACGTCGTTTCGAATTTAATAAAAACAAAAAAAAAACAAAAAAAAAAAAAAAATTTCCACCTCACCTTCTCCCCCATCTCATCCCTCTCATCCTCTCCTCCTCCACCACTCTCCCCATCTCCTCCTCCAACACTCTCCCCCACCTGAAACCCGCCGCCACCGCCCAAATCGCCGCCTTCCCCACTACCCTCTCCCGCACATCGACCACCTCCCCCACCAAGCCCCTCTCCATCCTCTCATTCATCTCATCCCCGTCCCCTCTCCCCATCTCCTGCTCCCCATCTTCTCCTCCACCACTCTCCCCCACCTGAAACCCGCCGCCACCACCCAAATCGCCGCAGCAACTCCGGCAAAATTAAGTGGAGATACCTTGGAAGAAGAAGCAGCAACATCAGCCGGAATAGCCGCAATATCAGACGGAAAACCAGAAGGGTTGATTGCTGGAGAATCAGCACTAGCAGACGAAAGAGAAACAGCAGGGGCGGCGGCTGTCGGAATCGCGACTGCCGGAGAAGCAGCAGTCACGTCCTTATGCGCCAAATCCTTATCCAAGGATGACGGGGCCTCCATCAAACCTTCCAATCAGTCACCAAGATGACAGAAGCAGTCTGCAATTTCCAGCACCGGCGCCGGAGACTGCAAACAAACCGCCGACGAAAACGGAGATCAGAAAACCCTAAAATGCATCGTCGAACAAAAAACAGCCAAAACTGGACGGAATCCAATAAATCACGAGCCTATAGTGCGCGAAATCTGAGGGTTCGTGGCGATAAGGGTGAGGTGGGGGAGAAGGGTGAGGTGGGGGAGAGGGATGAGATGGGAAAGAAGTGAGGTGGAAATTTTTTTTTTTTTTTTTTATTAAATTCGAAACGACGTTGTTTTAGCTTCCGGCGAGGTCAGCTTGTCAACTCCGACTGCCACGCAAGATTTAAGTTGGGGAAAATCGGTCACCGAACTTCAATTACAAAAAATTAAAACGTTTTAATTTTACAAAACGTTTTTTCAAAAACATGTATAATTTACGAATTTGGCGAAATGTTTTGATTTTACATGCAATTTACCCTAAAATTTAAATATTACAATTGCAAAATTTCAATAATTAATGGGGCTCATAAATATAAGACGCCTGGGGCTTATAATCATAGACTTGTTTCCTTTTACGACCATTCAACAAAGAAAGGAGGTTTTCTCAAAAAAACGAAGAAAAGGAGGTAAAAGAAGAATCCTCTTTCTCTCTCTCTCTCTCTCTCTCTCCCATCTGCCGGTGTACGTCTCTGGAGGAATATTGAAGCTTTCTGGTCATCGAGATTCTCTCCGTCCTCATCCACCGGCCTTCGTCTCCAAAGGAGAATTGAAGATTTCGATTCATCGGAATTTATGGATTTCAGGTCGGATTTCACTTCTCGCTCTTCTTCCGCCTCCGCCGTTGCTTTCTATACATCTGTTGTTGCTCCTCGATCGCCGCTTCACCCATCCTCCAACTCCAAGTACATTATTTCAGTCGACGCCCTCTCGCTCTGGATACGCCAATCTCCTCTAACCGATCCTTAATAGGTAATGAATTATCCAGTTGTTTTTATAGTTAACCGAACATATCTATGCATATGAGTGTAACAGCAGCTTAATACGCTCACAAATTGCAGGAATTGGAACAGAATCCATTAAATCGTTTCCCTCTGTGTAACATTGCACTTGTTCCTTTCTTCTTTTAGCTATTCTATTCAACTTAAATCACGATTTTGCAGTAGATTATTTAGGGGCGCGCTGTGGCTGTGTTTGAATTGAAAGAGAAATAAGATGAGCGCGTCTGGCCACAGGGCTAAAGCTCAGAGCATTTCTGGTTGGACTGCTTTTGACCTTAAGCAAAGACAGAAGCAGCAAGGTCTTGATAACCATGATTCCAATCCTTATCCCTCCTTATCAGGCCTAACTTCTACACAAAGCTTGTTAACCAAAAATGGAAAATCCCCTTTAAATAAGCCTTTTTCATCCTTGCTTGCCCCTTCTATTGATTTTCCTACTTTGAAAGATGTCAAAAATAAAAACTTGCCAGCTAGCACTTCTTCTTCCCAGGTTACATCAGTAGTTCAGAATACTGAGACTGGGAAGATCAAAGATCTTCACTCTTGGGCAGATGAGAGCTTGATTCAGGATGTCTTGGCTGGTGTAAACAACAATGTCGATGAGGCTCTGGCTTTACTAGAAGCAATGGTTATAGCTGATGATGATGAAGTTGACAAGAAGAAAAAATTCAAGGAAAGTTGCGATGATTTTGCGCCCCTGGATGTTTCTACCTCTGAGAAGGAGAATATGATCAGCTTTATCAATGATTCTTTAGGTGGCAATCATAAACAATTACTGGAGACCATTAAGTCTTTACCCATTGAACCCGAGCCTGAGTGGGGAGAGGATGATGTTTATCTAATTTTACGGAAAGATGCAATAAGGATGATGAGGTATTATATTTCATGATATAAGCATCTTTATTTTTTTCATCATAAAGATTAACATGGATGAATACCACTGTCTCATTGCTAGTGAATAGTAATCGAGTAGTATTTTGATTTGATCTGTTTCTAGCAGCATGTTGCATTAGACCTTTCCTGATTTGTTTATAAGATTTCTCACTCTTGTTTACTGTGATGTTCTGGACCTCAAGGGGGGGGCTATATTTTATTTGCTCTTTATGTTTTTAATTGTCTTTGAGTTATGATTCAGTCTAATATTTCAATGTGAAAAGTAGCTCTTTTGTAATGCCTGTCTGCCGATGATAGCCTTTTCCTTTTCTACCTGTTTATGGTGTGTGTTTTATTCAAATTTGTTGGTGGATAGTGGCTGAAGCTGATAAGTATTGATTTGCATAGTTGCATACAAATTTGTTACAGAGTGTATACTTTCTTGCTAACATAAAGGCCTAACTCAGTGCCATCAGAATGGTCCCTCCGATGTAGAAGAAAATGCTTGTTCTGATTGTCCTTTTCCTTTTTTAGCCCTTTAAAACGTGTAAAACTAGAATAATCTCCCATTAAGTTGAATCAATCTATCAAATGCACAAATGCAGAATTTTGATGTGGTGACCGCCCATGCAGTCGTACCAATAGGAAATGGAAAAGGGAGTCCTGTTTTTTGATATCAAGTGCTCTGGAATTTTCAATAGTCTTGATTTTTTACGATTGTCCATGTTATATGATCAGATCAGCATCTCGTCACTCCAAGTCTGCTAATGATGCATACATAAGGGGTGATCATGCAGCTGCACATGATTACTCAGTTAAAGCGCAACAGGAATGGGCTGCTGCTGAGAAGCTTAATGCTAAGGCAGCCAAAGAAATTCTGAATTTGAGGAATTGTCAAAATGATGTATGGACATTAGATCTCCATGGGCTTCATGCAGCAGAAGCAGTTGAAGTATTGCGTGAACATTTAACGTGTGTTGAATCCCTAGTTTCACCCAAGTGTTTAGCAGCACAAGAAGGGATGACAAAGGAATCCGGCATGTCTGTTGCTGCATCTGTGCAACCAAATTCTAGGCAGCGGATGGCATTATTACAGGTCATAACAGGTATATGGTTTGAAAAAACTTGGAAAGCTGGTGCAGCTCGATATGTTTAGTTCTGTTGCATTGCATGTGTAGGTTAGAATAGGAATCTGAACTAATGCATAGAGTCGTATATTTGCATAACTTGCAGGAAAGGGTAATCATAGCCGGGGATCAGCTGCACTCCCATCAGCTATCAGAAACTTTCTCAGTGAGAATGGGTGAGACAAGATTTCCTTGCGTATTCGCATAATACATACGAATTATGATAGTACAGAGAGTAAAATATATTTGAGTTTGTGCAGGTATCATTTGGATGAGAGTAGGCCTGGAGTGATGATGGTACGACCCAAGTTTCGGTTGCAATGAGCTTTCGGAATGGTGTCCCTATTGGAGAAAGTAAACTAAACAATGAGGAGCTGCTGCCTTTGCTATTTGCGGCACCGGGGTCCCAGTCATCTATTGGCACGATTCATTGCTACAAAATGTTGTAATTTATGGTAAAATTTGGAAGGGGAGATTGTAATTTGTTTCAACTAGTACTCCACCCACGCATCGGAAAGTAAACTAAACAATGAGGAGCTGCTGCCTTTTATATGTTATGATATAAAAGAATTTTTTAGTAAATATTGTATAAATAAATTATTAAGAGGGGATAGTTAGAATGTCACCTCTTAGGAGTGAAATTTAAATTATGTCAACTTTTTTTAGTAGTTTGTTATAAATATATCAATTTTGGACATTCTTACACTCCATTTGACCAACAAAATAGTAAAATGCATCGTTCACATAGAATTCTTCGTTACCCAATACCAATTTTGATTTAAATAAAATTAGTCAACCAAATTAGTCCACATCCACCCCTTTTTTCATTTTTGCCGTCTTTTCTTTCACATTCACCCGCCACCATTACGGTCGCCGTCGCCGTTGTCGGTGATCACAAAAAAATTATGACTCACAAAAAAAAAATGTGACTGACCAAAAAAATAAGAAACCGTCGCTCCGCCGCCACCATCACCGCTGCCGGTGGTCACAAAAAAAACTGACTCATCAAAAAAAAATGTGACTGACCAAAAAAACAAGAAACCGCCGCTCCGCCACCACAATTGCTGCCTTCGGTGGTCACAAAGAAAAAATTGTGACTCACTAAAAAAAATTTGTGATTCACCAAAAAAATAATCTGAGGACAAAAAAAAAGAAACCGCCGCTAAGCCGCCACCATCGCCGCCACCGCTGTTGGTGGTCACAAAAAAAAATTGTAACTCAAAAAAAAAATCGCCACTCCGCTGTATCCACCGCAGGCACCGGTGGTGGTCACAAAAAAAGTGTGACTCTCCAAAAAAAAATGTGACTCACAAAAAAAAAATGCAACTTATTGTTACATCAAAGTAACATGAAGATTATTTGTTAGTAACATTTCTATTAATGTGAATCATGTAAAAAATTTGAAGTGAAATCACAAACAAATAGTTGTGAATCACAAAAAAATATTTGTGAATCAGAATAACTTTTTGACATGAAGAAAAACAAAAATTGGGAAACAACATTTTTATTACAGCGTAAATCACACAAATAGTTGTAAATGACAAAAAATTCATTGTGAATCAAAACATATTCGATGTGAACAAAAAATAAAATTGGAAGAAACATTTATTAAATTATGAAGTAAAAAAAAATAGTAATGAAATCACAAGAAAAACGAATTCCAGATAGAAGTGGTGATGGTGGCGCTGCCGTCTATGAATCAAGGGTCGGGAATTACACCGTTGGCTTCGTCTCCTCATCCCAAAATTCCTAACCAATAAATTTGGTAAAATTAATGTATTCCTAGCCAAATTAAACCTAAACTGACGACACACATTATTTTGAATAATTATGAACATTTGAACTATGTCTTGATAAATCAAATGATACAGAAATAATATATATATATTCTCTGCTCCAAACTAACAAAATCTAATTAGTTTAACAAGATTTAAGAAGTGTCGGAGTTACCTAAACTTTATAGCATCAATCCTTAAACTCACAACGAAATCCTCGAAGTAGGGTTTATAGAGTTTCCGCTTCTTCCTGCTTATGCCCATCGACGTCTATGGCCGGAAGAATTCTCTGCATAAACAATGAAACAACATTGCATATAACGAAAAGTGAAAGAAACCTCAGTGGGCCATTTCGTCGAACAGATTATAAGCATATTCTCTGAAGGAAAAATGTTGCATACCAAATTTGAACGCACAGCGGAAGCGCCGGAGATCTGACGAGTCCAGCGAGGCTGTGGAAGATCTCGATCAGCACGGTCGACTGCACGAGGATGAGCGGATTCTCAACGGCGGCGTAGACGGATTGGTGGCCGAACTCCCGCAGAGTCGTGATGGCAATGTAGAACACGTGGAACCAGCCGAGGAAGAGTGACCACTTGTAGAGAGTGAGGTAGATTCGCTAGATAGCGGAGGCGATACCGGGCATCGGAGCGGTGGATCCGACGATTGGAGGTTTTTCACTTTGGCTGAGAGAGACAAATAGAGAGAGAGAGAGAGAATGAAAAGAAATGAAAATATGAAGTGCAACAAAAAGAAAGTGTGAAAAAGTAGTTGGAAGGGTAAAAATGTCCAAAAGTGTTATAATTATAAGCTATTATAAAAGGTGACATATTTTAAAAGTGATAACAAAGAATTGCTTTCTTGGGGATTTCCTCAATTAATAATGTAAGCAGTAACTAAACAATGTTAAATACGTTTTCAACAATGTCACAATTTAATTTGGCATATTGGTTCACAACGTCCACATGAGATCAAAATAATGTCGTTTTTTATCTTGACAAATATGTACATAATCGAATAACAGATATATCATCTCCAAGTCTTCACCACCATCATTGGCTGTTTCTCGTAACTATTGTTTTTTTCCATTTGCGGCGACATCCGCCCCTTTGTTTTATACCACATTAACTCAGTAATAGTAATGTGCTTAATGAGTAAAATCAGAAATCAAGCCATAAAGTATAATTTTTGTAATGTATCTTTGCCAATTTGAGACACAAATTGCAAGATATGGATTGGATCATAATAAGAATGTCACAGCCCCAACTCCCGAAGGACGGCAAAGCCGGGGTGCGACTAGGGATTGAAATAAAGAAACAGAAAAGAAGGGGAATAAATGAATAAAACACATTAACTTAACACTAATTACGATGAACTTGAATAAAAGAGAGTCGATCTTGAAGGATCGCTCGTCAAACTGTATTCAGAGAAAACTAGGTTTAAAGTAATAACAACTTAAAACTGAAAGGATTTACACAATAAGAGAACCTACTTTATTTAATAAAAGAAAAAGTAAATCACGGAGGATCACTAGACATAGCTATTCTTAAAAGGGACTAAGTTCAAAGGATGAAACTTAGTTCTGAGTTATACTTTAACTGAAACTAGTTTAACGTAGAAAATGATATCACATATCGAATGTGAAATCGAGGCTCAATTAATCTTTACTTCCTTAATTACGACCTTTACTCAACCTCCTCCGCCTTCGTCACTCAACCTACACATTCAAAAAACAAACATGCAGGGCTAAGTACAAAAGTACTTAGTGGGCACATTGCCGAAAACAACTCACAAGAGTTTTATTATAATTTAATCATGCATCTTTTCATAAACACTTGTATAAAACCTTTACTGCTGAACACTTAATTTCTAAATGACACACTGTGGGTTTTAAACTCACATCCGATCGTCTGGAAAGCACCTGAGAGCTAACTCAGAAACTGTCCCTCTGGATAGCACCTGTGGGCTATCTCAGAATCTGATCGTTTAGTTGGAATTATCTGGATAGCAGCCTGAGGGCTATCTCAGAATCCAATACTCTGGTTAGCACCTGAGGGCTAACTCAGAGAGACATAAGAGATTTCATATAAAGCAATTCATTAAGCACTGATAGACACTTAATACTCACTTATCAATAACATGTAATTACTTTTGAGCAACGCTCACATAATATCACTTCACAAGTAACGGCATTCAACATAGTTTTGGTTTTAGAAAGCCCACCTCGTTCGTTTACAGAACTATAACACGTGCTTCCGTCTCTGATCTTCCGTCCTGTCTTCTAACCTCAACGTCCTCCTTCTTTGAACGTAAATAATAAAACAACGATAAGTTGTCGAGTCGATAAAAGAAAATGGAATTCGAAACTGAAATCAAATTAATCTTTTAAGTTCTTAAGCTTTAGGCATTTGCACGCTGAACTAGATTCTTTTAGTTAATCTAGAACGAGACCCGAATACTTCTCTTTTAAAACTCGCTCGGGTTCTTACTCGACACTGAGGTCGGTTAAAAAGGTAGTCGATAACTCATAACGACTTAAAAGGTCTTAAGGAGTTAAGTTGAAAAGAATTCAACTTGTGAAAATGAGTTGAAAATTCACTGTACAGGTCAGTAACCATCACGCAGAATAGGGGATTTCGAAACAGGGGACGTGCCCTGTACCAAAAGAAAGCCACGGATGTCTAGTTTACTCTCCAATTTGCGGATCTCGATTTCGTTAAGCAAGCTAGGAGATATGACAGTTTCCGTGAAACGTCGCAAAACAGTCCGAGTGTAACCCTAGGGCTCGATAACTCGGCGCACGGCTTCCTAGATTCGACTTATGTTAATCCTCTGTTTTTCACACGAAATTACTGTCTCAAGGTAGTCAACACTTAACCTCATACACGATGAACTCCATTTCATTTCTCGATTACTAAAACGACGATTAAAACCTCGTCGTTTAATCTACACAATTACTAAACCAAACAAGTTCCTAATTTGAATTCCAACTTCTCGATTTCAACTTATAATTATCATTCCAAAACTCGAGTGAAAGTGTCGTCAACTATAAAATTGTTCTCATAAGGTTAAGAGTCATTAATATCCAATTATTTCCTTGGTCCGATTTTTCTATCAATACTTATGCTCGTGTCTTCATCTCTTATGAAAATTCCAACGTCATTAGAACTTGATTAAATTTTACACTATCGTTCATTATCTATCGAGAATCATTATTACGCAAATCATAACCTCAAATCAATACCTAATCACGACTTATTATCGAACTTTCGTCTCTTACGTAAAATTTTACGTTCTCCGTTTTCATTCAAATTTTACGACAACGATTATCATCTAACGAGCATTACTAATATGTAAATCATATTATCAACACATTATCGAGCCTCGACTTATCACCACATCTTCGTCTCTTACATTTCTCGTTTTATTTTTAGAAAAATCTCAATTTAATATATATTCATCCTCATGCATCGTATATCCCATTTCCATTAAACAAACGAGCATATCCTAACATTTACTAACCTAAATTGAGCCTTGTTCGTCTCTTAGGTTTTGAGTTTTATTTTTAGAAAAATCTAAAACAATTCATACAATCAATTAACATCATACGGGACACTAATCTATCATTAATTCGACAAAGAAACCGAACACGAAACAAAGCCCCAAAATCTGAAAAATTTCGGTAATGTCGAGAGCTTAGGGTTCTTGATTTTTCTTCGTGATTTGATCCGTAGAACTCGACTCTAAACATCCTAGAACATGATTCGATCAAAGACAACATGCTATCTCACTCTCCAAATTTTCGAACAAAAATAAAAATAGGGGAAAAGAGATTTGTTTGGTTCAATTGATAGATGAAGTTCTTACCTTTCGTATTATGGATTCGGAAATGAAAATGATCGGTAGACGAGAGACTTGTGGAGCTTTGGAAAGCTTGAAAGATGAAGAACTATGGAGGATTTGGGAGAGAAAAATGAGAGAGAGAGATAGAGATAGGGGCTGCAATATGGAAGGAATGAGGGAGATGGATGACTCACCATGGTGAGTCATAAAGCTTAAGAAATATCCCACACAAAGTATAGTGACTCGTTAGGACTTGTTTGGCGAGGGAAAATTTTAACAAAATAACTCGTTTCCGGCTCTTAAACGTCGTTTTAAAAGTCGAGAAATACTTTTCTAGATAGTTATGGAATTTACGAAATCTAATTTGTCCTTTAGATTGGAAATAATTTACGTACTCGGAAAAACTAATTCATTTTTCAAAATCTGAGAAAAAGTCGGGACGTCACAGTCCAAAATTCGTCCGGAAAATCTTAAAAATTAACTTTCTCCGGTGAACTCGTCTTGAAGAAAAAGTGAATGTAAATTCTGACGGAATTCGATTCCGAGTTTCCGGGCGAAAAACTTAACGGGCGCGAAAAACCCTAATACAGTAGTCGTTCGTCCGATTTCTGGAAATTATTTTTGGAAACGGATTTCACCGTTAGTCTTAGAATTCAAAATCGGGAGCTTAGGCGTGCAAAGCCTTAATTTTAATTAACTTCTTAGAAAATTTTTATTTTTCGCTGGAACAGAAATGCCGGATATTACAAAGAACTCTAATAATACAATCTTTAAAAGTTGATTGGTTAATACTCCATTCAATTTTCACCTGGTCCAGTGGGACGAAAAAGGTAGCTTCACTATCTATCTAAGATTTGAAACCAAGACGTATAATTAATATTCTCTAATTGTATCTATACCTAGTTTATCGATCAATTTATAATGTTCGAGTTCTACTTACAATTCTAAAAGATAACGATTACTCAAATATCACTCTTCATTGGTACAATCACTATTCTATTTGATTCGAAAAACCTTAATGTCAATGCTCTCAGAGCCTATTTCACATTATTTGTGCTTCATTTGGCTTCAAAAGGAAATATGAGAGGGTACAAAGAAGTTGAAGGAGAAATGTTAACCTCCAATATTCATGTCTGTTTTGGATCAGAAAAGATAGAATAAAGAAACACAAGGAATGTGAAATCAGGATGAAATTGGTGAAATGTGGTGAAATTGACTCATAATTCTAGAATTTATACATAAAACAATAGCATAAAAATGGAAAATTTATTATTATAATTTATCTTTTGCCACAATTTATGCTTTTCTAACTTCCATATTAGTAAGTTGATTGATAAATATTAATGAACAATTAGAATTATATCATCATAAAATAATTTCCAAAAATGGAATATTAAAATAAACAAAATTAAAAACAAAAGATTCTAAAAATGGCAAGTCGGTCTTGCTATTGTAGTTGTTGGGGAAATTATAAAAGTTTCGAAAGATGCCTAAAACCCAACTGACCCTGACCAAGTAGATGATTGCCTTTAGTCTGTTTAGCTAGATCTCACTATTTGAGTGTAGGGATTTTATCTTTATAAGAGTCAAGCAGAAGAAACAGAAGGAGGTTCGTGAAGAACTCAGCTGGGGCTCAAACTCAGCTGAGACCCAGACTCAACTGAGGGATCACACTCAGTTGGGACTTCAACCCCAGCAGGAGCACGGACTCAGTTGAACAGCAACTCAGTTGACTCCACAACTGAACCACGCAACTGAAGGCATACGGTTAGCGTGAAGAGAAGTTGTGTCCAAAGTCAAGACGTCTCGAAGCGGAGAAGAGAAGATGCCGAAGATGGAGGATCTGCAGTCCAGATTTTGAATCTACTCGGTAGCAAAGTCAGCTGGAAAACTTTCCGTAAATGGGCCGACAACAGCGACGTGCAAAACGCATGGTCGTAGGTACCCTTTATGGAAAGTTACTAGTAAAGCATGTGGAGTGTAATGCTTTTGGCAGATGTCAAATGACTCTTTCCAACAGTTAGCTTTAACCTTTCCTCTATAAATAGAGGTCTCCACAACAAGCTAAAATTGGGGATTGATACAAGTAGAGAAAAAGCACTTCAAAGTGTCGAGAGACAACACAAAGATTAAGCAGCGCAAGCAGCTTTTCACCCCTCTCTCTCTCTCCAAGTAAGAAGATTGGTGAAGAAAGAGGAGAGTGATTTCTCTCATGTTCTTCCCCCTAGCCTTTCAAAAGATCCCCTTCCTGATTGAGACTAGCGACATGGTCGTTGCTTGTTTTGTATCCCCTCAGAACTCTTTCTTCTTAAGATATTGAGTTCTTAGCCTTGGGTCGAAGCCTCCACTCCCCTAAAGTGTTGAAGGCTTACTTATTGGATTCTCCCCCAAAAATCCAAGTGGGGCATTTGGTGAAGCACGCGTAAGCTTATCTAGTGAATTACTTTCTCAAAAAAGAAGTCGTAGAGCTAGGAGGTCGATCTCCAAACCAGTTACTCATTACCGGGAACATCAATAGTTTTCAACGGGACGAAAAAGGTAACTTCAGTTACTTCACTATCTATCTAAAATTGAGATTATTGAAACCAAGACTGATAATTAATATTCTCTAATATATACATAGTTTGTCAATCAATTTATAATGATTGAGTTCTACCTACATTTCTGAAAGATAACCTTTACTCAAATGTCACTCTTCATTGGTACAATCATTACTCTCTTTGATTCGAAAAACCTTGATGTTAATGCTCTCGAAACCTATTTCACACCATTTGTGCTTCATTTGGCTTCAAAAGGAAAGATGAGAGGTACAAAGAAGTTGAAGGAGAAATGTTAACCTTTGGTTTAGATCAGAAAAGATGAAATGAAGAAGCACAAGGAATTTCAAATGTGGATGAAATTGGGTGAAATTGACTCATAATTCTAGAATATATACATAAAATAATAGTATAAAAATAGAAAATTTATCATTATAATTTATCTTTTGCCATAAATTATGCTTTTGTAACGTCCGATATTAGTAAGTTGATTGATAAATATTACTAACGAACAATTAGAATTATATAATTATAAAATTGTTTCCAGAAATGAAATATTAAATAAACAAAAATTTCTAAAAATGACAAGTCAACCTTGCTATTATGGTTTATAAAAATTGTATTCAGCTCCTAAGCAAAGATGAAGGGAATGAGGATCCCCTTGGGGATGGCCTAGAGGTAAAAATGGGCACTTGAGGCTGAAAGGTCTCAGGTTCGAACCCCATGACACACTTTTATAGGTCGAGCCTGACACACTTGTACTGAGAAAGTATGGTTTACCAACCTTGTGTGGTTTGCAGGCTACTGCACAAGAGACGGGGGTGTACCCAGTGTGCACCGAAGGTAGCGGTTGCTGGTTCCCATGACATTAAAAAAAAGGAATGAGGAAATTAGGGTTTCGAAATTGGGGATGCATTTCTTTCTTTCCATGAGTCCAGGAGAGGATCCTATGAAAATCGACTTTTGAATTGCCTATTATGTCCATATACTTATATAAAAAGCGTTGTTTTTTACAAAATTTCAATTGTCTATTATGTCCCATTAGTATTATTTTTTTTTTAGAATAATAATGTAATATAGTATTTTATATTTATAAGGAATATACAAACTCATAGGAATATATTTACTTACCTTAGTGTAGTGTCAGTGCCATCTATCATAGTTACAATAAAAAAGACAAAATATAATTATCCAAAAAAAACATAAGTTTTAAAATTAAATTTACCATTTTTACATTTTTAGTATTTTGAATTAAAATATATATAATTGTAGAATTTTATGGTTAGCTAAATATTGTTACTTGATCAAATATTTATTAGAAAGATCTTAATCATTGATTTAAATAATCTTTTAAGTATAAATATTAGCGCATGCTTGGCTTCATTTAACAGTTATATCGATTAAATCTTTTTGCGTAAAGAAAAATTAAAAATATGCATGTGCTTTACTCATGCAAAACACATACATCTTATTAGGACATAAAATAGTGTGTAAGATTATTAAGTGTTAAGTGAGTTTTGTGCAGTAAAATATCTAAACATTAGTAATCGGAAAACAATATTATTTTGTTCTACCTTGCATTTTCATTTTATTATTGTTTTGTAGAGTCTCAACTGAAAGTTGTATATTTATGTAAAGAGTCATTCTCACTAGGGAGGTCAGTAAAGCCCAAAACTGACGGGGCAACCCGAATACACCAAAAATTATAGCTGGTTATGAAAAACTATTTTCAGCCCGTAATAAAATCGGGTTTTTCGGTTCAAACCATACGAGCTTTCGGCCCGTCGGGCTGCACATACATTAATAATTATATTTTGTTACTGATATTAGTAAGTTTAAGAGTATTCTAGCGGTAGACTTTTCATAGTTTAATGAATCTTCCACTTATTTGATGGGCTGGCGTGCATTATTTAGGGTTAAATAGTTTATCGGTTTTGGAGATATCTATTTTTCTGACGAAACAGAAAAGATATCCCGACAATTCTCGATGTGAAAACACAGAGCCGGGGGGCTGATCTTTGAATAGGAAAAAGAACATAGTGGCATTTTGATACCACCGGGAACAGGAAAAACAAAATACTAAGGAATGAAAGAAATGGAAAAATTGGCTCATTGTTTACTAAGTTCACTTGTGTTCGACTCGCCTATCTTCTACCTTTTTTTATTCTGTTCTTAATTTTTAATTTGAGTAAATCCCATTATCCAGTATTTTTCACTCTTTACTTATCTTCTACCTTTTTTTTTTATTGTTTTCTTCATTTTTAATTTGAATAAATCCCAACATCCAGTATCCTTTTACTCTTTACTTAATTTTAACGTGAGTAATCGGCCAAATTTGGACGAAACAAGTTGTCAACACTCTTTTCATCTAATTTTCTTATTTATAAACATTAACTTGTATTACATTTAATTATAAAAATAGCCTAAACAATTTCTTATTTATAAGATCACATCAAATAAAAACAAATTAAATTACAATCATTAAAATTAGACAAACAATTTTAAGGGATATATAAAAGTAAAAAACTAAGGAAAAATTTTGGCCTGATGGGTTAGCTCGAAACCTAGGTTAGGCTAGGGTCGAAAAAAATTAGCCCAAAAAAATTAAAATCCGATTGACCGGTACCGAAAGTAGCCCTAGCCTAATAAGATTAGATGCATAATGGATTTGTGTAGCGTGCTTATTCTAAAATATTGTGAAAAAAAATATTTAACGTTATTTTAACTCGATATATTTACCGATACATTATTGATTTAAAGGGAAAATTGCAAATTAGAATACGACATATGATGATAACTCATTTTACAATTTTAACACGACTTTCAAGTCTATCTTTAAAGTTAAATATTTAATCTTTTAATATTTTGTAATAGAACTCATCTATATTGTTTTTGGTGCGCTTTAAAGATTCAAAATTTTCATCGTTTGAATCCTTGATTTGAAAAAGTAAAGGACGGTTTGCCATAGGCTCGAGGAGATAGAACATTATGACATATTAATGGCAATCAATTTGCTTGAGATTTTAGTTAATTGGGTATTGGATAGTCAATATTTGAAAGTGAGATTAAAATTGCAAAATAAATCGTAGTTCGTTAGTTAATTTGCAGTTTCTGTAATTAAAAATGTGTGTGATAATGTTTATACCACTTGATAAATCATGGTAACAAAAAGCCAATTTCGCAATACTTTTGAAAGTAACGATCCGAAAACGTAAAATCTTTATATTTACAAAATGATAAAAAAAAAAAAAAAATCGTCAAGAATTAATCAAATTCAATTTTATGTAGTTTAGTACGATCAATTAAACACTTAGTTGAGTTGTACTCCTCTACATAAGAAAGCTCTTCTGAGTAAGTACGCTGATGCGACTGCTTTCCTTTGGGGCTCTCTCGCTTCTCATCACTAACCCCCCTTAGTAGTCTAGTAACCTATAAATAAATACACAAATATAACTCTTATCATAATATAATCAACCAAATCCACCAAAAAATACAACATGTTTTTATATCTATGAGTTATGACCATCATTTGAGAATGTATAGTTTTAATATTAGTATTCTCCAATAATAATCTAAAATGAACAAATGAAGCCCACATAATCATGTGATTAATCATAGATATACTGCAATAATTGAAATCATAACTCGTAGCTACTATTTGAAGAGCGCACGAATAAATTTGGTATGGTTCCAATTCTTGTTGTATAGTTATGATTTATCCTTCATTTTATAAAAAAAGAGGTGACCAAAAAACCAAGCCATGTTGTTCCAGCCATGCATTGCTTTGAACCACACTGTACAGACAAGTATGCTGGTTACGGATCCTCGTATGGCAAACCATGACCATCGATTCATACAAAACATATTTTTATAGTGTAACTTCTTGGCCCGACGGTTCGGACCAGAATAAACGGGTCGAGTGATTATATTCTCTTATTTTTTGAAATGAGTGGTCTAAATTTAAGCTTAGCTTTAGTGAATCTTTTAGATGTTATTCTACATTTAGGTGAAAGATAATCATAACCATACTACATATCGAGAATTTAATTTAATGTGGCAATTAAATAAAAATGAATTAATTAATGTAGTGATGAAGAGAGAGAAGAAATGGTGAGATGGACGTGCCTCACTCATTCTGGGCCTGAGAACTGGACTTTGCTGAATGCACGAAGCGGCTGTAGAAATCACCCACCCCATTTGCTCTTCATTATAATCATTTTCCAAACATGGATCTACTAGTTCCGAAACTGCGTTTTTATCGAGCAAAGGTTTTGCCTACAAACACACATATTAACTAATTATTTATTTAAATTTTGTAATAGCAATATTTTAAAATAGTCTTATTGGTTACTATCTCCGTCCCTTTGAACTTGGCCTAATTCTTTTTGGCATGAATACTACGAAAAAGTGGATTAAATATAAAGAATGTGTGTAATGTATTTTGTATAGAATATTTTGTTATTGATGATAGAATATTTTTCAAATGAGATAATGTTTTTGCATTGAGCCTTTTAATTAGATGGGTAAGTAAAGTCTAATTTTTGGCCCAAAAAAAAGGAAACAAATCAAATTGATAGGACCGCCAAAAAGAAAAAACGGTCTAATTAAAAGAGATGGACGGAGTAATAAGTTATGTACCCAAAGCACCAGGCTATTCTTGGAATCATCTAATGCTTGACGTCCAGTTATAAGCTCCAATAGAAGGACACCAAATGAAAATATGTCAATTTTTTCATCAACGATTCCATGCATAAAATACTCCGGAGCAAAGTATCTGCAGCCAATTAATTAATTAATATTATATATATATATATATATATAAAAGAAAAAAAGAAAGAAAGAAAAATTTATATATAATAATAATTTATTAATAAAAAAAGGAAAATGCACGTACACACCCAAATGTGCCTTCAAATTTGGTGGCATTGTGGTGGGACCAATGCTTGGGTAACCATTTGGAGAGCCCAAAATCACAAATCTATATATACTTTCACAATTGCAATCCCGTCAACCAACTAACGCAACATAACATTCAAGTACATCATATTTTGAATTTTGAAAAGGCTATATTGCATGCAAATTTCTTATCTTTTATCAATTTCTTGTTTATATTTTTATTTTTAAAATTAGGTGAAACTTTATTTTTTTAAATTTTCACAATTCGATACCTTTAACCATTTTTCCCCAAATTAGGGTTGACATGGAATTTGGAAATGCTTATATGCAAAAACCGGCTGAAAAACAAACGACGTAGTTTTAAAAACACTTATTTTATTCTTCGGTTGATACCCTAATATGAATAAATAAATATAATATAAGTGTTTGTGTATGAGGAAGCGACAATGTTTTGTGTTTTTAAAACTACGTCGTTTGTTTTTCCGCCGAGATTTTCCATGTAAACATTTATGGATTTAATCTCAGCACTAATTTGGAGGAAAATGGTCGAAGGTATCGAATTGCGAAAACTTAAAAGGTGTGGAATTTTCATCTAATTTAAAAAGGTGAGGATATAAACAAGAAATTGGTAAAAGGTTAAGAATTTATATGACATTTAGCCTTTTGAAAATAAAATTAAATCATACCTGAGGCTCGAAATCTTGAGATAAAAGAACATTATCAGCTTTAATATCTCTGTGGATTACTCTTCTTTCACAACACTCATGCAGATAATATAGGCCTTCTGCTACCCCAAGCATTATCTTATACCTCTTACTCCACTCCAATTTTGTATTTGAATCTACAACAAATTAATATTTTATTGTGTTACCTTATAAGAGAATAGTAGTAGTAGTAGAGAGAGAGAGAGAGAGAGAGAGAGAGAGTTACTATGAAGCATTGCACCCAAACTTCCTAATGATGATAATTGGAGAACGAGAAATGCTCCTCCTTCAACTCCATAACCAACCATTTTTGCAGTATTGGGATGATTAAGATGTGCAATTATTCCAATTTCAGATAAGAAATTAAACACATCTTCCTCTGGTACTCCCTTGTTTAGCCTCTTGATCGCAACATATTCCTCATTTGCCAAACACCCTTTGTATACTTCCGAATAACCTCCTTTCCCAATCAAATTTTCTAAGCAATACCAAAAAAAATAATACTTTTATAAGTACTTAATTAAGATAATAGAATAATTAATTAAGTATATAGAGAGTCGATATGCTACTCACCTCCCGTGAGCACCGTTCGTGGGCACCATCCTCGATTTGCATATATTAACATAATTTTATTTAACTTTTGATATTGCATTTTAATCTAATACCTTAAAAAATATTATTAAAATCATTAAATAAAAAAATTACATAAAAATCAATGCTCGATTTGTTTATTTATTCATTTCTTTGAAGTTAAAGGGGGAAAACAACAAATCGAGCATTGATTTTTATGTAATTTTTGATTTAATGATTTTAATAATATTTTTAAGGTATTAAATTAAAATGCAATATCAAAAGTTAAATAAAATAATATTAATATAGGCAAATCGAGAATGGTGCCCACGAATGGTGCTCACGGAAGGTGAATAGCATATCGGCTCTCTAAGTATATATATGTGAAACATAATAATAAATCAAGTAGCAAATTAATACCTGGGCTAAAGTTGTTGGTTGCAGCCTTGAGCTGTGAATATGTAAAAGTTTTCCATGTATAATTGAAAGGGCATTTATCAATGTCCAAACTATTTTGTCTATAACTTTTGCTTATTCTCCTTGACACTACCTTAGGCACCACTAGTGGATTAAGCCTCTTTATAGGGCTCTTTTTCCATAGCTTCACGAACCGTCGCCACCCCCACGACGCTATCTTCGACCGAGACTTCGACGCCTCTTTAGGCCAACCACTTTTCTTCACGGAGCCTTTTCCTATAACCACCTCTTTATTTGTGTTTTCTTTAAGACAATCACTTTTCTTCGCGGAACTTTTTTCAAATATAATCACCTCCTTATTTGTATCCTCTTTCGGGCAATCACTTTTTCTTATGCAACTTTTTTCGTCTATAACCACCTCCTTATTTGTATCGTCTATTTGCTCTGCATCAAATTTTCTCAAATCTGCGCAAAATCAAATAATAATTCAATTCGTGTTGCACCTCGTGTACCCTTAAAAAATGCAATTACTTTCTACTTTGCAAATTACTTGTGTCTTTCTGCTCTGCATCGAAAACACTCAAATCTGCAGAAAAAGAAAATAAAAATAGAAGTTAGTTTCTACTTTGCAAATTATGTACGTGTGCTATTAAATGTGCATTATTAATTTGTACGAACAATACAAAACAAGCCTCAAAAGAGTTCTTAATAGTAATGTGTAAATCTAAACGGGTAGTATTATGCTATTATTAATGCCTCCCTTCCACCATAAGTGGCACATATTCATAGTTGTCCCATCATAAATAACGGGTTCTCTAATATAAAAATAATATCACTTAAAAATTTTGTCCCATTTTATAATTTTTTTGTTTAATACAAGTGCGGAAAAGAATTGTACCACTTAATATAATGGGATGTAGTATTATTTAAAGATTTATCTTTTGAACGTAGATATTAATGAATATGTTATGTTCTTGAGAATAAACTTTTTTTAATGAACAAAGAGATTCACTACTAACAACTGAAGTTTATACTGTTTAGATGTCCCACCTACTGAACAATCTATTAAATGAAAGATAAAGTAGAATAAAATGGAGCGTGTCACCTTGTGCTGAAGTAGAGCAAGGGAATGATAAAAACTTTCGATAGGTTTTTGCTCCTGCTGAGGGGCTTTTTGCATGTCTCCTTACATCCAAAAATGAAAATAATTCAATTTCACCAAAATGCTAGCTAGCACAATACATATAAGATAGATGGGAAAATAATATTTTCTTATTTAGATGAAGGCAAAATAAATATTTCTGCATATTGTTGAAATTAATGACTAAAAACAAGAGCCCACATTTATAAACACCTCAAATTATACAAGCGATTTTTGTAAAAGATGTTTTCTTTTGTTAAAGAACCGGACTCTTAAAGAAATTTCAATTTCCGATCTCATAACAACACGCGCACCATGATTGTGGTATGAGAATAGAAGATGAAAAATTATCTCAAAGAAAATTAATTTTACTTAGACCTAATTGTTTGAAATAAAATAAAATAATATAAAGGATAAACTTACCGCCGGCGAGGAAGAATTTCTGGAATGTTTTGATCAGCCATGAATACCGACTGTTATTGAACAATGAATATTTTTGCTTTTGGAAGCATTTAATTATGCAAGAATTATTTACTGCTAAACTATTACGACCCACAATCATCCTTTTATCTTTTATATCGTCATAAATATTTTTTTCACGGACTATAAATCAGAATTGGAAAAAATGTTCTTCAATATCTAATCCAAGTTTCAAACTTCAAGTAATTTAATTATCGATGAGTTTTGAAAAACCAGAAAAGAAAAAATCTAAGGGACCACTTCATCTATATAAGGAGATCTCCACTTTTTGCTCGTGTCCATCCATATACGTCTCGCGAGGAAGAGGAAAATAATGCAACATCTACATAAAGTTAATTTGTATATTCATTGTACCAAAAGGAAATACTAAAGCAATCACAACAAACTCAATATTGTAGTTGCCTATTAAATGTATCCCAAACGCATGGTAATAAAGAAAACAATTTTAATTATTCACCTCATATATAATTGCATATTTAAAAAAAAAAAAATCACCGACGACATAGTTATATTTGGTGATGCACCGAAGCGTGAAATATAATAAGAACACCAAAAATACGAATTTCGCTGATAATTATACCGGAATACGTAAGGTAAGCGTTAATCCATTAATTCAAACATGAATGACGAAAGAACACACGAGAAGGGAAATCCACACGCACATCTCAATATCAACTCGAATCCCAAAACATAACAAAAAACTCCAAATACGAAAATTCTTTTTTTAAATCAGAAAAATATATTAAAATCCTAACTTGACGCCCAAGATAAATAAATAAAAATATAATAATTAAATAAATAAGTACTACGAATATATTAAACCCCACCCTTATCTTCATCATTTGGTAAGTTTGCATCATTTTTTCATACGGAGTATAAATGTATAATTTTGCGATATGACATTTATAGGGTACAAAGATCTATTAGGTTATCCACTCCCCAACTAGATTTTATATAAAAGGGGTTTGGATAGCTGATACTTGTTGAGTGTATACTGTAATTTATACATACTCTGATTTGTCACGCGCACTATTTTTTTGAAATATGTTAAAGATGGGTATCCACGTAAACACAATTGATCATACCGGCTGCGGATTCTCACGAATTCAATAATAAAACATAAAATAAGATAAGATAAAATCTAGTAAATTCTACTTTCTTTTGGTCTCTACAGGGATGACAATGGATCGGTACCCACCCATTAAGTATTTTCCAAATTCAAACCCATGAAAATTTTCCACACTCAAACTTGTCCCAAACTCAATTAAAAAATAATTTTAAAACTCATACCCGACCCGAACCTTTGGGTATACCCGTTTATTACCCGTTAAAACCTGAATATTAAAAAGTAAACATCAAATAACAAAATATTATAAATATAATTTAAACATAAACATCAGTAGAAAATTTCACGTAAATTAATCTCAAAGCAAAGTAATACGAACTTACAAAATCTTAAAACATAACTAGAAGATTATGAATTATTGATGTTGTCGTTGTGTCGTCATATTTCAAAAGTAGATTTACAAAAGTAGAGGATAAACGTTAAAGACTTAGCTCTTACGGAATGTGTGCGTGGGTTAAGAAAATCAGATAAAACTAATATTTATAATTATATAATAAATTATACTTATAATAATATCTTTTATCTTATATATATATATATGGGTTTGGATAGCGGGTACTCGGAGGTAATTGCCTAAACGAGACCCAAACCCGTCACAGATTTGCATATTTCTATCCAAACTCATTCCAAAATCATTTAATATTTGCCAAACTCGTCCCATCAGAATTTGGGAAGTACGGGTACCCACAAAAACTCATCCATTACCATCCCTAGGTCTCTATTTGAGCCTACTTTCATATTTATGGAAGCCTATCCTTGTATGTCGACAAAGTTTCAAATTGATGGTAACGTCGTGGAATTAATGAAAGTCGGAAGTTCGCCCAACTTTTAAGTCCCAACTTTAAGTTTCATCAATTAAGATGTTGGTTTTGCTGGCCCATCTAACATGCTCTTTCAATTACATTTACATCTTTAACTAATTATTTTTAGGAAATACACGAAATTCTAGTTCTACATAGGTGAATTTAAATTAAACTCATGGAGAATTGGAGGTGATGTGTCGAACATGACAAACTAAAATCAAGTTAATTTACTCCCCCAGCTGAATTATAACACATGTACTGCAACATAAAAATATACTCTATTAGGTTATCTGCAACTCTTGGAGACTATTAAGTGTCTTCAAAGGGTCTCCAACTCCTATTTTTCCACTAGAGACAACTTAGAGACACCTACTCCTGCAATTCAACTGTCTCTAAACTGTCTCTAACTTTAATATTAAACAATTTGATTTTTTCATTAAATAAATACAAATTGGAAAATAACATTCATTAAAAATTAAAATACACTAATTAATAATAATACACTAATTCGAATTTTCCATTAATATTTGAAAATTGAAAAATTACATGCTTTGACAATAAAAATACACTAATTAATAAAAAATTAAAAATTACAAAAAATTTAGAAAAAATTACGTCCATCCTCGGCATTCCTTCACCTCCTGCACCATCTGCATATGAACGTGTAGCTGCTCTGGCGTCATGTATCTCGTATCCTTGGAGATAATTTTGCAGTCGGTGGCATATTGTTTCGCCCGAGCTGATTCGCGCATTGCCTTCACAATCTCGTGCTTGGCCTCGGCGAACTGGCCTAGTCGGGAGGTGTATTGATCCAAAAGGGAGTCGAGCTACTACGACTCACCTGTCGGCTTCTTTCCTTTGTCCCTTGTTTCCACTCTTGCCGCATCTCGACTCTGCGGTCGGGGAGGCGCGCTTTCTTCTTCTTTGGAAGCCTCCTCCACCGACGGCGCCTACGCCGAAGATGTATAGTTACCCTCCGCCGTAGTCTTCGTCCTCTTCATGGAGGGGACGTCGGGAAAAGCATGGGAGAGGAATTTGGGATAGTCGCGCAGAATCTCCCAAACCGTGAAATAGTGAAAAGCAGGGCCGCTCGTTGATACCTTGTAGATTTTTTGGGCATCATCCACCACCATCTGGTCATTGGCACCGCTCTGCCGGCGAGCGGTCGCTTTGCGGAAAGCGACAATCCAGTTCTTCATTGCTTTCTGGATGCGGCCGAAATAGCTCTTGCACTGCTTCTTGTTGAGGGTCAAGTCGAACCTCGCGTTGAAACGATCGGTGACTTTTCCCCAGCATTCGTCGACGGTCATGTCGCATCCGACGATGGAGTTGCAGGTGTCCTCCACCCAAATATGTGCCATGTAGGTGGCCTCTTCGTCGGTTGATTGGCCGTGCTTTAGAGATATATTTTGGAGTATTTTTACGGCATTTTGGCTTTTATTATTTATATAATCATGTTTATAGAGTTAATTGGATATTTGTTGATCTATTGTAAGTGTTGATCTTAATTTGGAGGAATAAGCATGAATATAGAGAATTTTTGAAGTTTTAAAGATGTTGAGAGGAAATTCTAACATGCACGAGAGTCAAGCGGTATGGGCATACCACACAGCATTTACTGAAGCTGAAGTTGAGCGTTTGGAGATAATATTTAAAGGTTGATTTGCACGTGATTAATGGGCCACACACGAGATTACTCCATATATTTGGCATGAACTCTTAGTCTATAGGGTTTAATTATTATTAAACTTTATTTATTTAATTTCCTAGTTAGATTAGAATTAGATATTTTATTTCCTTATTAATATAAACTTTATTAGGTATTTAAATAAAGACTCCTTCTAGGAGTAGACATACAGACGTAGATTAGTTTTTTTTACGTGAACTTCTTCTTCTCTCTAGAGATAGTTTTCTGTTTTCTCCGTCTAGCTTGAATTTGTCTATGAATTTAAGCTAGACACTTTTAATCCAATGAAGATTGATGAAGCCCTAGCCTATTTATTCTGTGAGATCGAATTTATTTTCTTCTTTAATTCTTATGCAAGGATCTGTAGTTCTCTATGTTTAATGTTGTTAATTGTTTCGATTCTGCTAGGTAGTTGCAAATATTTAGTAGTTCGGAATTAATTAGTAGCCAATTAAATCGGTCATCCGTAATTGTGGTTTAGGTTTAATTAGTGGTAAAGTGATTCTTCATAATCAAGGGAAGATCAGTCTTAATTCGATAATCTTGTGTCAGAGTTTATTGGTTTTGAATCGGGTCTCTCTCGTTGTTAATGTTGTCGGCTCATTAAATCTATACAGTGTCTCTTACGGTTGTCAGTCGATTAGGGAAATAATTGATGAAATGTCTTCCCAATTATCGAACAGTTAAGGAGAGATAAGATCGCGTCAGAAGTATCTTCAGTGGTCATAACCGATTTGTTTGCAGGAGTTAAAGTTATCATTGCATCGAGGATCAGAATAATCAAGTTAGGGTGGAGTTAATTGGAAGCTGGAATCTTTATTATCTTTGTTTAATTCTAATTTCTTGTTCGTTAGTTAATTTAATTTCTTTGTTTATAAACTCCTAAATTTGTCATTTAGTTTCGTTTATTTAAGTATTTTGCAGATTGAAAATTAGGAGAATTCTCATCGGTCCTTTGGGAGACGATCTTGCTTACCACTGTGTTGTGCAGTGTGGGCATACCGACTGCATGTCGGATTATTTTTGGTGAAAAACGACGCACCATCGGTGTAGTTGTGATGCTTGTCGCCCTTCCCGGCTTCGGCATCATCTTCATCGGTAGCGGTGGAGGAGGTGGCGATGGCTTTGCCCTTGCCCTTGCCCTTTTTTCCTTTTGGCAGGGGGTTGTAACGGCGGCGATAGCATTAGGCGGTTATCTGTAGTAGGGGTTGTCGGTGTCGGGGGAGAAGGATGGGTAGGACACGACGGAGGCCGGAGTGTTGAGGTTGATTGAATCAAGTCCCGCCCCCATATAAGCATATATGTCGTCGAACATGTTGGAAAACCACAACAACGAGAAGGGGTTGTTGGGATTGTTGGGATCCTTTTTTTTTTTAGAGATGGATGAGTTGAAGAAGTGAAGAAAACTAGGATAGAATGAAGAAATGAAGAAATGAGGTGTGAATAATGGAGTGGGAAATAGTGGTATCTATAGGTAAAAATTTGGATTAAAGAAAAAAAAATTGAATTAGCCATTTTTTTACCATTGCCGGCTATTTTTTTTTCAACCATTAGGCGCGTGTTTATTTTTTATTTTTTTTAATTTTTGCTCTTGTGCGTGCAATTCACGCGCTGCTCAAGCCAGTCTCGAGCCACTTCGCCTCGCAATGCATGGGTCTCCTTCTCCGACGGTTTTGAGCCCCCTTGGAGACCACAGCTCGAGATCGCGATGCAGTTCGCCTTACACACATTGGTACAAGCAGAATGTGAATGTTAGCCTATTTGCAACCCTTAGAGACACCTAAGTGTCTTCAAGGTGTCTCGATCTCCACTTTCAGCACCAGAGACAACTTAGAGACACTTCCCCTTCATCCAAACTGTGTCTAAGTTGTCTCTAACTTTAATATTATAAAATTAGAATTTTCCATTAAATAAATAAAAATTGAAAAATTACAATCATTAAAAATAAAAATACACCAATTAATAAAAATTAGAAAATTACATAAAAAAACACTAATTAATAAAAAATTACAAATCACATAAAAAAAAATTACGCTCATCCTCGATGTTCCTTCACCTCCTGCACCATGAACATGTGAAGCTGGAGTTGATCGAGCGTCATGTATCTCGTATCCTTTTGGATAATTTTCATGTTGATGATATATTGTTTCGCCCGAGCATATTTGTGCATTGCCTCCGTCATCGTTTGCTTGGTCTCGACAAACTGGCCGAGTCGAGAGTTGTAATTATCCAAAAGGGAGTCAAGCTCGGACTACTCACTTGTCGGCTTCTTTCCTTTAGCCTCCCTCCTTGCCACCGCACTTGCCACATCTCGACCCTGCGGTCGGGGAGGCACGATTTCTTCATCTGTGGAGGCCTCCTCCGCTGACGGCGCTGACGCCGAAGATGTGTAGGCGCCCTCCGCTGAAGTCTTCGTCCTCTTCAAGGAGTGAACGACGGAGAAAGCTTGGGCAAGGAATTTAGGATAGACGCGCAGAATTTCCCTAGCCTGGAAATACCGAAAAGGAAAAGAGGGTCGCTCGTTGATATCTTGTAGATATCTTGGGCATCATCATTCACTATGTCGCATCGGTGTCGCTCGACCTGCGATTGGTCGCTAAAGCGACAATCCATTTCTTCACCATTGTCTGGATGCGGCCGAAGAAGCTCTTGCACTACTTGTTGTTGAGGGTGGTACTGAACCTCGCGTTAAATCGAGCAGTGACTTTTTTCCAGTATTTATCGGCCGACATGTCGGCTCCGATGACTGAGTTGCAGGTCTCCTCCACCCAAATATATGTCATGGTGGCGGCCTCTTCATTGGTGTAGTTGTGACGCTTGCTCGTTTTGCCACCGTCGGCATCGGCTTCGGCATCATCTTCAGCGCCAGCGGCGGCGGAGGAGACGATGGCTTTGCCCTTGCCCTTACCCTTTTCCCCTTTGGCAGAAGGCTATCATTGTAGCGGCGGCAGCATTAGCCGATTCTCTGTATCCGGGTTGTCGGAGTCTTGGGGGAATGTTGGGTACGACTCGGCGGAAGTCGGGGTGTTGAGGTTGATTGAATCAAGGCCCATCGGCGCGTAAGCATACATGTCGTCGGACATGTCGGTAAACCACGTCGACGAGAAGGGATTGTTGAGATCTATTTTTAAGAGATGAATGAATTGTAGTATGAAGAAATGAAGAAATGAGGTGTGAAAAATGGAGTGGAAAATAGTAGTCTTTATAGGTAAAAATTAGGATTAAATAAAATAAAAAATAAAAAAAAAGAAAATAGTTGTTTTTAGCCGTTACCGGCTTAAATTTCCACCCATTAGGTGTATGTAATGCACGCGCCATTATTTTTATTTTATTTTTTCGCATAGGCACGCGCGACTCTAGCCGGTCTCGAGCCGCCATCCCATGCAACGCTTGTGTCTCGTTGTGGCCTCCGTCTCAAGCCGATTTTGAGACCGGCATTGCGGGCCTCCTTATGGGCTACCTGGATGGTGGCACTACCCAGTGTGGCACCACTTGTAGGATGTGCTACGTAGCAGCTAGTTTTAATTAATAAAAAATAATTCAACAAAAATAAAGTGGAACTATGGTTTAGCGATAACACCAGAAAGAGTAAGAAACGATGTAAGCAAATTAAAAAAAAATATACTAGCAATTATTTTTATTTCCACATCATCGTATCTTCACCTTGCGCCACTGTCTATTCTTTCACCTCTCCCATTCCTTAACTCTCAACTTTTCTGTAACTTCGGCGGCTACTCCCTCGTCTTCATCTTTGTGTAACTCCGGCGAACCCGCCGTCGTTCAATATTAGCACCACCGTTCCATACTTCTCCTCTCTTTGGTCTTCTTTTTCCGTTGCCTATAATTATGTTGTGTAGTGGTGCATAGCGTCGCCTTCTTTCTTCTGCAAATTCATCCAATTTCATTCATTGTTTCCCGAATCCTTGAACTAGTATTCCCCATGAATCTAAAATAAAATTCTATCACTTCCCAACCATCTCTCTCTCTTTTGTTTCCCAACCCTCTTTTCTCTCCCACCTCTCTTCTCTATTCCACATCTCTTCTCCGATCGCTACCACCACCACCCCCTAGTTCAGCGGCGACGACGATGTCGCATCTTTAGGCAGCAGGATTTTCGAATTGTGTACAGCCAACACCTGCCCCTCCTTATCAACAGAGTTGCACAATTCACAAGCAGTGGCATCGAGTTCCCCGTATCCAGAGCTTTTCTGCTGGTGATTTTCCAACAGCTATATTTCAAGAACATTGATTTGGTTGTCGAGTTTGCTTGTTGCCGGAGAGGGGAAATCGGTGAAAGTGGGCGGTGGTGGAGGGTTTCTTGATGGCGACAAGGTGGTCGCCACAATAATTCATTTCACTCTAACTCTACCCTAGTTCATAATTTAATTAACAAAATTGAAAATCAAATAACAATATAAAAATAAAATACTATATGATTTTACTCAGGTACGGAGAATATGGAGGTAGATGCACACCGGGTGGTGCCACCATCCAATTCGCCAATATTAGGCATAATCCAACAAGCACTGTACAATAAAAAATGATAATAAGTCTTTAGATGGTGGCCCCTAAATTAATTGATAATACTTTAGAAAATTATTTGTTTCATGAATAAGTTATAAGGCGATCTGGATCGCGGCTCGAGTGAGGCGTCTCGAGAGGTGTTCGAGACCCCCTCGGCTCGAGACAGATGATTGGAAGGCCTCCGCAACTCGAGACCGGCTCGAGCGGCGCGTGTAACGCACGCGTGGAGGCGAAAAAAAAAGAAAAATGGTGGGCGCATGAATGCACGCGCCAACGGTATAAATTTCAAAAGCCGCAACGGGAGAAAAACGGCTACTTTCACAATTTTTTTTAAGTTATTTTCTTTATTCATTTTTTACACCTATACATACATCATTTCTTCTTTCATTTCATTCATCCATTTCATCTCCAACACCTCTTCATCTCATTCATCTCTTTCATTTCTCCAACAAATTCATCCAAAAAAAAAATTATGGATCCCAACAACCCATTTTCGTCGGCGTGTTTTCCCGACATGTCCGACGACATGTATGGTTTCACGGGGGTGGGGCTTGATCAAATCAACTTCAACACTCCGGCCTACGCCGAATCCTACCCGTCCTTCTCCCCCGACACCGACAGTCCGGCGACAAACACCGAGGATGGCCTCATTTTGGCGCCGTCGTCCCAGCCCGTTGCTAAAGGAAGAAAGAACAAGGATAAGGGCAAAGGCATCGCCACCTCCGCCGCCGCTGCCGAGGAAAATGATGAGGAAGCCGTCAAGGGCTCCAAGCGACACAACTACACAGACGAACAAGCCACTTACTTGGCACAAATTTGGGTGGAGGAGACCTGCAACTCCGTCGTCGGATGCGACCAGTCCGGCGAAAGATACTGGGGCAAGGTCCAAGAGCGTTTCAATAAGAGGTTTAACCTGCACCTCAACAAGAAGCAGGTGAAGAGCTACTTCGGCCGCATCCAGATAGTGGTTAAAGCTTGGATCGTCGCTTACCAGAAAGTGACCGCTCGTCGGCAAAGCGGCGCCGATGACGAGATGGTGCTCGCCGAAGCCCAATCCATCTACAAGACATCAACGGGCAGTCCTTCTTTCCACTTTTTCACAACTTGGGAGATTCTCAAAGACAATCTCAAGTTCCTCCTCGCCAATTTCCCAGACGTACCCTCCATGAAGAGGACGAAGACTACGGCGGAGGGCAACTACACATCTTAGGCGTCCCAGCCGTCAGCGGAGGAAGCCCAGTCCACCGAAGGAGAAAGCAAGCCTCCCCGACCGGAGGGTCGAGATGCGGCAAGGGCCAGGGCAAGGTCCAAAGGAAAGAAGCCGACAGAGGAGTCGTCCCAGTTTGAAACCGTCATGGATCGATATACCTCCCGGCTTAGCCAGTTCGCCGAGGCCAAGCATGAGATCGCGTTGGTGTTGCGGGAATCAGCTGAAGCAAAGCTGGAAAATGATCGGGCGAGGATGGAAGCTACTCGGCAGAAATAATATGCCACCGACTTGGAAGTGGTCTCCAGGGATACGAGATTCATGATGTCGGAGCAGCTCCAAGTTCACCTGATGATGGTGGAAGAGGTGAAGCAACGTCGGGGATGAGCGTAGCTTTTTTTCGTAATTTTTAGTTATTATCTAATATTATGTAGAATTATGTAGTGTATTTTAATTTATTTACAAATATATGAATTAATTTAATAAATAAAAATGGAGAATTATTTAATATTAAAGATAGAGGTCCTTGGAGACCGTTGGGATGCAGGGGTAAGGGTCTCTAAAGGGTCTCTAGTGCTAGAGATACCCTTGGAGACCACTAGTGACCTCCAAAGAATGCAGATAGCCTAAGGTTTGGTCCCTATTTAATTTCCCCTCCAAAAAAATCATGTTTATATAATACTAAATATTTTCAATCATCAACAGTAAAAGTCAGATTATGGCAAATTGGAAGGTGCTTCAACATGGTGTACTTCCCTCTCATCACTACCGTCCATTTGGAAAATGGATTAATATTTTTTTTAATTACTATAGGAATTGGGGTTCGGTTCCTTCTTCCCCAATTTATTTCACAGTCCTTCCCCTAATTATTTCCATTGCTTTCTTATCCTAGGACCAACTCCTCGCTACTCCGGTCATCCCCCACCGTCCGTTCATCGATTCAAAGCTTGTCTTCGGTGAGCGCGATCGCATCCAATCAGGAAACAGCAAACCTCGAGGAGCAGAAGCCTCACCGAAAACCAAGCCCACCACCTGTTCGATCTAATGCCTCTCGTTGAGCCACAATTTACCATTTCTTCGTGAGAGAACAATTTCTTCGATCTCTTAATTTCTTCGTGAGAGAAGTCCTGAGAGAAAGAGAGAGGAACCAAATTTTTTAGAGAGAGAGGGAACCAAACTACACTTATGGCAATTAAAATTTAGATTTAATTTTAATAACTTACAAAAGTAAAACACGTGGCTTTAGATTACAAGGTGATGAAGCACACTAGGTGTACACAGAGTCCAGGTTCCCGTCAGATTATATAGATTAAAAGACTTGGCTTATAAGGAAAGTAAGTCAAATACAAGACAAGATGGAAATTAAAAATTATGAAAGGGAAAGAAAGTTCAAATCGTTTTCGAGTAGTCAAGAATTTTAAAAACTACACGCAAATCTGTAGTGAGCAATGAATGAATAAAATTTTCAAACAGCAGCGCTAATGATTTGACCTTGGATTGTTGTTGGCTCAAAACTGACCGATAAAAGTAAATGACTCTTTTCATTTGTGAACGCTCGTTTCGTGAGTCTTCACCGTACGGAAAAAGTGTTTTTTCTCTTTGAAAAAGAAAAAATTACTCCCTCTGTTTCACCGAATGCGGCTTGTTTTCCATTTTGGAACATTTTACTATACTTAACCTAATTCCTTTAAAGTAAACAATTAGTGTATATTTAGCATTATAAAATGTTGCATTCACACTACATGTTGCCACCATCCCATCAACCTACTCCCACTACACACTATCCATCATCTCATTTATAACTTTATTAGCGTTATAATATTGCATTCACACTACACTAAACATTCTCTTTATATTCAATACATTTTTTCTTAGTTTTCGTGCCCATATGAACTAGGCCGTATTCAGCTAAACGAAGGGAATATTTTATTGTTTTTATCTTTAGGGTAATGCGGGGTGTTTGGAATTTGTCTAGTGGAGAACTTAGCAAAGTTGGGTTGCAACACAAATTAAAGTATCGGACAGACAAAAATTTTCTTCAATTTAGGTATTGCTATTTTCTGGTTTTTCTCACAAACAATAAAAAATTATTTGAAGTTACACAAACTTTGTTAAAATTTGAAAATTTCCACAAATTTCAGTTTGAGTGAAATCAATATTAACCTGGTGTCTGACGTTGTATGTTTTCCGACAATAAAAATGACATATTATCCGTCAATCAAAACGATACGATTGTCAGTTTTTTAGTAGCTTGATACAGAAATTTCATTGTTTCGGAATGCTTGTTTAAAGAGGAGAAATGACAAAAACAACATCGTATATTGCTAAATTGTACCCCTTCTGTTCGTTCTACTTGTCTCACTTTCTATTTTGGTTATCCACTCTACTTGTCTCACTTTCCATTTAAAGAAATAATTAAGAAATCACTTTATTCACTTTATATTACTTCAAAACTACTTTATGTCACTTCAAAAATACTTTATATCACTTTATCAATAAAAAAATATTTTATATCATTTTATTAATTACACTAACACATTCTTTATATCTAATTCATTTTTTCTTAATCTATGTATCCGTCTCAAATGAGACAAATAGAAAAGGACGGAGGAAGTACAATATTGCCAAAAAATATACCACATCAACAAAATAAAACACCACATCAACATCGAATTCACCGAAAATGAGATTCGTCGCAAGTTTTGAAAATTCAGTAAAGTTTGACTTTTGAACGAATATTTATATTTATGGGATAAATCGGAATGATGATGATATATACTCCCTCCATCCCGCTCAAGAAGTCCCATTTGAGAATCTGTTCAACTAAAATTAATCCTAAGTTGCACGCAAATTAACGTGGTCGTTTAGATTGATTAAGTTAAATCCGAATATCGTATCTCTCGAGGAAGACTTAACAGGGCAATATTTGTATTGCGAAAAGAAAGCAGTAAAGATTGATTGAGGTTTGTTGTTCTAATTCTAAGTAATTAAAAGACAATTTAATCTAGAAAAAATTATAAACCCTAGTTCTAAGAACAAAATAAACCATAGACATAAATTAAGATGAAAAGAAAGAACTCACAATAATTAAACTGAATTCGTAGTAGAAGTCTGTCACAAAATCCGTACGAATTGAAAGCAATAAATCTATCTAGAACATGGAAGAACAAGAAGAAGAGAAAATACTAGAAAAGAAGAATAAAAGTCGTTCGTGTTCTGGGCGGCGAAAATAAAATAAAAGACGTGTCTGCAAAAATAATTCCAAACCCCTATTTATAGGAGTTAAACGCCGCCTCAGCTGGACGATCGCCCAACACGGGCGAGCGTCCGTCTCTTCGCAACCAGACCCACCCGGACGAGCGCCTGGAGCCGACGATCGCCATCCGGATCTTCACACATTCACACCGGACGAGCGTTGGAAGCGGACGAGCGTCCGATGTAGCTTCTGTCGCTCGCTCGTCCCCATTCTCCAAATTGTGGGCGAGCGTTGAGGGTGAACGAGCGTCCATGGATGCCCTCTGTCATTCTTCCTCGTACCCACATGCCGGACGATCGTCGGACGTAGACGAGCGCCCAAGTGTAGCCTCTGTCCATGATCGTCCTCAATCCATCAGTCGGGCGATCCCCAACCACGATACTTTGTGCCGGTCGATCGACGGGTCCTTGACCCTGCAATTACTCGACATGCTGCTCTTATAATCATTCACTTGACACAACCTTGCATTCACCATGCACACGAAACTCGAACCACAACATTAGTGCATTTTAAGTTTTAAAAGCTAAGCAAACCATATCGGAAATCAATCAAAATACCCTAAATAAACTACTCTAAACACGACCAAAAACAGGTGAAACAGAATCGCACGTAGATTAAGAAAAAGAGAGTTAGAGTGTGATTAAGGTAGTATTTTATTGTTAATGTGTGCTGAGTGTGACATAAAGTGAATTTTAGTGTGTTAATTTTTGCCAAAAAAGGAAATGAGACTTCTTCAATGGGACACCCGAAATGACAAAATAGGACTTCTTGAACGGAACGGAGGGAGTAGTTTGTATATTAAAATAAATTAACCCGACTTCCCAATTTATTTTTATTATAACTGCTTTTGTGTAGATAAGAGTACAATCTCTTTTTTAGTCTCGACCTACACCATTTACAACATTATAACTTACGACTTTCTAGTAATGAGATGGGCTAGTCCACAATCAAAGATTTGAGAGGATGACTTTTTGCATAAATGAAAATGAGTATACTTCTTATAGTAAGACTCTAGCATTCAAATAATTACAGTGACTAAAAAAAAAAAATTATTCATGTATACTAGTGTAGTAGTAAATTTTTTAAGTGTATTTATTGTTCATGTATATTTTAATTTTCATGTCGCCTTCTCTAGTCTTGGTTGGTTATTAGTCAAAATCACAACCACCCAAAAATTGCTTAAAATCTTGGCTCCAAGTACATCCAATAAAATCAGTACAATATAAATAAGTTTTTATAAAAATTAATAAGATTTTATCAAACAAACCAATCTCATACAGAATAATATACAGCATCCAGTTCCTCCTCCATCCACAAGGGAACATTACACATAACGATGTACTGTACATATCAATGAAGGGACAAAATTTATAATGAATTAAAAAGAATAGAATAAATACATTTGCAGAGTGTGTGTGGACCCAAAAAAAAAAAATAGAATCGGATACTGGTTAGAAAAATGAAAATAGCCTTATTTGACTTTTTCCTCCCTCTGGGCCCACTATCCTAGTCCTCTGCCTACTCCTTCCCTTTGAAACAACTTTCCGCCAATTTTGACTAACGAACTCAAAACCCATACCCCAATTTATTTAAACCGGCGACTGACCCGAAAACGGCCGGTTTTCATCCTCACCGTCGGTTTTCGGTTCCAAGCACTTGAACGACGGCATCTTCACCGGCGTCTTGCCCCCGCCGCCGCCCCTCTTTGACGAAGTGGATCCTTCGCCGTTCTCCGCCACCACCCTTGGCGATCTGAAAGATAGCCCTCTCGTGAAAAATACCCACCGGTCCGAGCTGGTTCCCCGACCTGGCAGTTCGATCCTCCGATAGAACCTTCCGGCCCGGTTACTGCCTTCTTCACCGGTTCTGTAACCTTTTCTCGAACTACCTTCTCTTTGTAGCCCGGCCGCAAGGCTCCTGGTCCGGTTCAACATTGCCCGGTCCATCACCTCCTTCCTCACTTCCTCAGGCAACCTCAATGTGAACCGCTCGAGATTCTCACCCGGTTGGACCAACGAGTGACCGGTCGAGTGCGACCTGAACTTCCCAAACCCGAGCATTTTCGGCCTGCGAATCGACCACGACCTCGCCGGCCGGCTCGGCTGCTCGAAACTCAGGTTCCGCTCCGGCTGATCAGCGTCTACTTGAACTATAATTTCGTCGTTCATTGATTGAGTTCTTTCCACTGCATCATCACGGTTACGATCACCTAATTCGGCCGGTTCAGTCACTCTAGACTCGGGCTCGGTCACGGCCAGCGGATCGAGATTGGCCCTGCAGACCGGGCACGTGACGTGCGAGCCGAGCCAGGCGTCGATGCACTCCGGGTGGAAGACGTGATCGCATTTGGGCAGCAAACGCAGCGTTTCGTCGTCTTCGAACTCGTTGAGGCACACCGCGCACTCCAACGCGCCCTTGCCGATCTTGTGATCCTTCACCTCCGAGTAGGAGAAGGTGGGGAACGTCTCGATCACCGAGTGGTCCAGCCCACGCGCCGCCGCCGCCCGCCGCCCCCGTAGGGAGAGCCCGCCGCGGCCGACGCCGGCGCCGGCGCCGGCTCCGCCGGTGGCGTCGTAGCAGTGGCGGATGTAGATGGAGAAGAATCCCATGAAGAAGAGCGCCGCCACGAGAATGGCTATGATGACGGCCATGGACGGGCTGAATCTCGCGTACATGTTCGGGTTGGTGTCCGGTGTGGGGCCCGACTGGGCTTCCGCCACCGAGAGGACGAGGACGACGACGACCAAGAAAGAAACCGAACCATGTTGTTGGTGATTTTTCATACTGTTAATTTGCTTGATAAATATTGTTTGGCAGCTACGTGTGTGTGCATAGATATATACTAGTGCATTTTGGTGGAGAGTCAAGAGTGGAGTTGCCAATCATGATTCATTGGTGAATATATTCTAGAGAGAGAGAGAGAGAGAGAGAGAGAGAGAGGTGAGAAGCAGTGCGGACGAAACTGAAGGGAAAGAAAGATACGACTACGAGTACGAGGGAATTGTGAACCTAAATAAAAGTGAATGAATTGAATGTACAGTTTTGTTAGAGCAATTTTGTTAGCTCAGTTCATTTAATTTTATTTAGTGTTCACAACAACTTTGCAATTTTGTAATAAATTTTTAAGTCAACTTTTGAAATATAAATCTAAATTTTAGTTCCCCAAGTGTATAAACACAAATTTCGGTCATTATTTATAATTTGGCAAAAATACCCTTAATAAAGGACGCGCATGTCGCCGGTTGGTTCATGGGCGGGTCAGGTCGGGTCGCGGGTGAGTATCAAGATTCTTGTTCAGTTGATACATTTAGTAGGAATTTAGTCTTATTAGTCTCAAATGTGTCAAATTCAGTTCGGTTTTTTTGATTTTTTTTCCAACTTTTATAGTACATTTTGTACAATTTTAGTCTTATTAGTGTCAATTGTTCCAATTTTGATACGATTGGGATGAATGGTCTAATTTGTTCCCATTGTGTCAAATTATAGATGTGGTACATTTGGTACGAACGGAGTCCATTTGTACCAATTGTATCAAGTCGTGAACAACAAATTCGAAAACACACATCGAAAATAACTCCGGCGAACGACGAGAATGCTTCACACCATCACCACAAGAGTCACAATATCAAGGTGACCTCAATTGTGGTATCGGAAATAAAAACAACCGACGACGGCGCCGGAAAACGAGAATAACATCCTAGAGACATAAAAGCCTTAGAAATTGAATCGCGGCCCGATTTATCCCAAAATTCGAGCGATTTGGACGAAATTTAGGATGTAATTGATCGGAATTAACTTTCTAAAGTTATGAATGAAACAGAATAACTATTAAATCACTATAAAAGGAGCATCTATTGATGAAAGGAAAAATTGTTGTCAGTTAATACAAATGACTCAGTTTGTACTAGATGTACCAATAGAAGCATAATCTTGATTCCCGCCAGCAAACCGACCTGCGACCCGCGCTCTCATCGTTATGCGTAAATTCGTCCTAAAGTGCAAATATTGACCAAACTTTATGTTTATGAAGATGGGTGAGCCAAATATTGAGTTTTAATGCCTTTTATAGGTGTATATGGTGGATATATATTCTCTAAATTTTTCTTAAATTAAAACTTACGAAATCGAGCTGGCTATCAAAATTGAGTTTGGGTATGATCGAAATATAAACTATGCTAATCAGATTTTTAATTGTTAAAAGTCCAAATCAAATTAATAATTATGGTTAATATATGAAGCTTCCAACGGTTTTCCATATTCACACTTTGACCGCCACCTATGCCTTTTCTGAATTATTGGTCACCAATTAATTTGCGCTCCCTCTAAATATACTAGTACAACATAATCGCACATCAATTTAATAGTAATAATCAAAATGTTACGTGTTACATGCCAATAATTATTTTTTGTGCGAGTTATGCATGATTAAATATAAATCAATTACTCCCTCCGTCTAACTTCAGTTATCCTAGTTTTTCTGGGCAAGAAAATTAAGGAGAAAAAAATTAAGAGTAGAAAGTATGTTTAGTATAGTTATTAAAGTGAATAAAATAGGTAGAGAGAGTGAATAGTGAAATAAAGTTGAATAAAGTGAGTTTAGAAAGAAGGAGAGTAGTGAATGACACAGAAAATGAAGAGAAAAATAGGTTGAAAGGTGTAAAGTGGGTGTAATTAATCAAATTAATTATTTTCAGAAAAGGAAGTAGGACAATTGAAATGGGATACCCAAAATAGAAAGTAGGACAAATGTAGTAGGACAGAGGGAGTAAAAAAATGGCAAAAGCTTTATTTTAGGAAATGATGTGGCATTATCAATAATTCGTTTAGAAAAGCTGGAAAGCAAGAAATAAAGGGAATGAATCTTATATCTGATGTTGAATGGAGAATACGGTAATTAGGCAATTTTTAGGTTGTATATAGGGCCGTCTAAACGGCACGGGTAGGGTACCCTATCTGAAAATATTAGGTACTCGATCTCATTTTTTTCAAAATTTTGATACCTTATTTCGATCTTATATTAAAAATTGAGTATCCAAATACCCGATCGGTAATCCCGATCAGGTATTAAGGTACCCTAATTACTCGAACATTAGTTCAAACTTGTCACAAATTGCAATAATTATAACAATCAATTGATAAAAAAAATTAATAAAAGACGTAACATACGTCAATCACATAAAATGTATATGCAACCAGAAACTTAATATTAAAACAAAACCAACACCATTAATCGATAAACATAAAACCATAACTCCACAAGCAACCTAATAAAAAAACATAAACCGTAATTAATTCCATAAAAGTTTTTATGCCCTATCCTGTGTTTAGTCGAGAGAGAGTTTCATATATTAATATTAGAGAAACTACCGTATATATATATATAAGAGAAACTAGGATTTAGCTGTACAAATATAATAGATTTATAATATATATATATATATATATATATAAATATAATATATTAAATTAAAAATTCGGGTTCACTTGGGTAACGGATCGGGTCTGGGGTATACCCGATACCCGAAATTTTTAAAATTCTCATTCCGTATCCCGACTCTTTTACCCGAACATGCGAATAATGGGTGCTCAATACCAGTCGAATTATGAGTCGGTACAATATTACCCGATTACCTGCTACCCATTTAGACAACCCTAGTTGTATATATATCAATTGGTTGGTGCTACTCGGACCCAAAGCCCGCCACCCCCCACCCCCACCCCCACCCAACCCAATTTTAATTTAAAAAAAAATCACCCAATTCTATAATTAATAAAGTAATCTCATATATTCATTATTTTAGTACACTTTTATATCCTTTCTAAATCCTAACTCAATTTTCATATCAAAATTCAAATTTCGGATGAAAATTTAATTTTAGAATATTAAGCATCAATCACACCTCCATATTTTCAATTTAAATAATATCTTAGTTACGTAAATTTCTTAAAACATATTGCAATCTTCTTCTTTGAATTGTAATTTGTTTTTAGAACCTTTTCTTTTTAACCATAATTTCTTGTTTCAATCATCTCCTTTTAGTTTGAAACGTAATTCTTATTTCTAGCTTCTCTAACTAATTGTAAGTCGAAATATTGTTCAATTAAGTATGCGATATTTTATCAAAACTAAAATATTTTTTAAATAATTAGAATGGGAGGAAATAAGTTAGATGATTAGGGTGTGTTAGATTGAGGCAGGATAGTAAATTACTGGATGAATGTGAGTGGAGTCATTTTCATTTAAGGAAATATGACATTTATAGTGAATGATGAAGAAAAGATCTCACACTTATTTTGAATGGAGGAAGTAGATAAAAGAATGTAGACGGGAGGCATGATCGTGAGAGAGGGGGAGGAAAAGAATTTCTGCCATTTAATCGTTTTGGAGCCAATAAAAATTAGTAATATATTAATCACACTAATTTCAAAATTAATCAAGAAATAATGTGTGGCCAGTCACAATTCGAATATAATTATAGCATCGAATGATAGCATCGAATTTTGGAGGTTGGGAATATCATATCGGCAAGTAGAAGTAGGGCGATGACTGAGTGGCGGCTTTGCTAGTCATGTGGGCTCCGCCAGTAGAAATTTTTCATTATACTAAGATTGCTATCTGATTTTCTTTGTTTCAATAAAATACTCCAATATACATACGGTTCTCTCAAATTTAATTAGGTTTTCTGTTCAAATTTAATTAACTTTTGCTTCAAAAATCCGATAGATTTATCGAATCCGTGATCATTTATAAACTTTTTTAGAATATATAAAAATAACCCGGAACATTATGTGATTAGTTTTATTCAAATTAGGAGTTGGTATTCAAAATATCTTATTCAAGTAAAAGAGACGGTTGGATAAAAAAATCCACAACGGCGTGGCTGGCGCTCTTAATTTTTGTTTTGTTTATTTTCTGCAAAAATAATTTTGATAAATGTAATTTTTATTCAATTAAAATAAATAAAAATATTATATTAATTAAAAAAAATACCGATTACAATTTATTTTGAACTGAAACGTGTCCAAGTTTCTTCGATCAAATCATCCATTAATCTTGCATTAGCTCTTGCATCACAAAGCTCGGCTTTCATGGGCAAATATTTTGCAATTCGGTGGTCGTTTCCCTACTACCATTGTCATTTGATGAGCTCGGTGCATCTTCCTCTGGAGCCCAGCGAGTGGCATAGTCATCTTCGTCTTCAACAATCAAATTGTGCAAGATAATACAAGTATACATAACTTCAATGATATGCTCTTTAAACCATAGGCGGTAGGTTTATGTATTATTCTCCAACGAGTTTGAAGAACGTTGAATGCCCTTTCTACATCCTTGCGTGCAAACTCTTGTTTCTTTGCAAAAAGAGCTCTATTCGGGTTAGTTAGAGAAGGAGAGTCTTCACGAAGGTGGGCCAATCCGGGTAGATGTCGTCAGTAAGATAGTAGCCCATCTTATGTTGGTTGTCGTTGGAGGTTATTGTCGGCGCTTTGCCTTTCAAAAGATCGCTAAAAACATTCGATTGATTAAAGACATTGATATCGTTGTGTGAGCCTGCCACACCGAAGAACGAATGTCAAATCCACATATCGTGCGAAGCAACGACCTCAAGCACAACTGTCGCTTTGCCCTTCTTCCGGTTCGTGTAAGCTCATTTCCAGGCCATCGGACAATTCTTCCACTGTCAGTGCATGCAGTCGATGCTTCCAAGCATCCCAAGAAAACCGTATCTCACCTCATGCATCTGAAGTTGGCAAACGCAATCGGTTGCCGTTGGCATCCTCAAGTACTCTGCACCGTAGGCAGCAATCAAGGCGGTGCAAAAATGCTTCATTGCTTTGTGACACGTTGTGTCGCCTATCCTCAAGTACTCGACATATTGGTCTGCGGCGCCGCCGTTCACAAGTTATCGCATGCATTGATGCATTTTTGAACCGCAATGAGGCCCATTCTTCCGATTGCATGGATCCACAACTGAAAATACTCCTCTCGCGCCTCCAGCTTCGCAACGATTTTGAGAAAGAGAAATCTCGTCATACTAAATCGGCAGCAGAAATGATCGAGACTATATACTAGATTGTCAGCAAAATAGTCGTCGTGAAGGCAGGTTGTAGCATCCTTGCGGTTACTTTCCACCACAGACCTCTTTAGCTGGTGCCGTCGTGCTTCTCGACGCTCTTCTTCCACTTTCAATAGTTTGTGGAGATCGGTGTTTATTTCTCGCGCCAATCGCTAGGCTTTCTCACTGAGTTGAATATATTCATCTAGTTCCTTGTTGAACTCATCGTTGCCGAAATCGTTGTTGTGCGACATGACTGATTGATCAATTTTTGAAAGAAAATAATGCAAAACTATTGAAAATTAGAGAGAGAAGTGTAGAGAATGAGATAAAAACGAAGTAGATTAGTGTGGTTTTTAGAGAGTAAAAATAGGATTAAGATAAAATAATAGCCGTTTGAAATCATTGGCCAATCAGCGCCCGCCACGTCATGGGCGGGCTGACGCATGAGAAAGATGGAACTCCGCCATTTTGCACCGCCAGTTCACTAGCTGCAACGGGCGCACGTGTCAAAATTTAGGTGCCTACAGCGGTGCCACTGGCACCGCTGTGGGTACTCTAATTTACTATTCCATCAACACACTAAAAAGGTTATGATATATCCAACGTGGAAGTAAGCCAACAATTCTATTAGCAAATAGGGGGTTTTCAAGTATGTGGCCAAGTACTTATTACTAATTGGATTGTAATTGTCATCTTATTAAATTTAGTTACTATAGCTTTTCGAAATCCATAAACCATTCGGGCTGGGGTTAGATTTTCTTCGAATATGTTCTTGTATTTATTAGGGATATGAGTAAAACTCAAATTGTAGAAGAATATGGCCCATGGGTTCCTTCTATTGTAGCTAGTGCTTTAAAATTTAGATATAGACTTTTTTCCTTTTTAAATCGTAAAAATTCACAACCGTTATTCTTAAGTGCAAGTAAATCTCATTCCTGAGCAATAACCTGCAATTCATATTAATATATTTCTTTTGATGTCGTGAAAACCCGCAGCCGCTAGTATAATGTATTAATGTGCTGAGGAAGCACGGGCCAGTTTTAAAGTTTGAACGAGTCATATTCTTATTGTCAAATGTCTTAGTAATTTTTCGAGAACGTAACAATAGTTTAGTGGTAATATGCTTTTCTTTCGATTAAATTATTGTGATGTGTGCCTGTGTTGAAATTAAAAAAAAGATGACTTACGTTTTAATATAGTTAATAATCTATTTATTATATAAACGAAAATGACTCTACGTAAAAAAAAAATATGTGGCACTTTTCATATTCCTCCATTTTTATTTATTTAAATTCTCAAATTTTCTAAATTTAAAATCAATATTTATAATATTTATTATATTTATTCTATATTATATATATGACATGGAAACAAAATCTTAACAAACCATTATTTATCATTATATATATATATATATGTATATATATATATATTCAATATGGAATGAAATCTTCACAAAAACTTATAAGTACCTAGAATCAATGCGTATGTTCTCATCTTTTGCACCATCAGTTTTATTTGACCAATTTATTTATTAATCAGCCGAATAAATAACTATACTTTTATAGTTTAATTCAATTTAATTTGATCATTTTATTAATTGATCGAATAAATAATTATTTTTTGTAGAAAACTAATTTATTAGTTGGCCAAATAAAATTATTGTGCTTCTTAAAATTTTCTTACTACGAAGAAATGGTGACTGAATACATTAATTAAGTTCATATACATTTCCTTCGATATTTGTTTCTTAGTGTGATTCTAAAAATTCACATCTTTATTTTGCGATTCGTTGAGTCGTGGGCTATACTAGAAAAGTCAATATAGTGAATTAGGAGTTTAATTATTAACAACCTTGTATAAAAAGCTAGAGTTTGTATATATGTTTTCATTATCCTTTTTCTTTTTTGGGAGGTATATTTTCATCCTCGTTACCATTATACCATAATTATCATTATCCTTATCATTATACTGCTAAAAGGAAAATAATTCTTACTTTGAAAAAATCTTATGTGACGCCCCTCTTAATCCTCTATTCCTATTTATCTAAATAATCAAATTTTTGAATTTTAATAAATTTAAATATCTACTAAAATCTTGTGTCCCACATTAGTTTTTAAATGAAATTTCTCCTATTGAAAAACCTATAAATACCAAGAATCAATGTGTATTTTCTCATCTTTTGCTCCATCAATTTTATTTGGTCAACTATTTATATATATATATATATATATATATAGGGTAGGGATCTGGTGAGAATGATACTTATATGAGAACGCGAGAATGGTACATTTTAATGCATTTTTATCATATTAGTAATGCATATATAGCAGAAATGTAATGCATACACATTCTAATGCATAAACTACAAAAACCTAATGCATAAACATTGTAATGCATAAATTACTACAACATAATGCATCACTAAATCTGAGTCATTGATCCACAAAAATCAAGGGTCTATATTTATTCTCATCTCTCACCTAAGATAACATTCTCACATGATCCTCTTATATATATATTAATGTAATACTAATTGATATCAAATTCCATTTCTATACAAATCGCGTCCTTTAAATTCTCTACTTTTAAGATGAGATAAGCTTTGAAGCTTTTTATTTTTCGTATGCATTAATTTTTTTATTAACAATTCCGACTAGAAATTTTGAGGGTAAACGGGCCGATTCTAAACCGGTGATTCAACTTTTTGTTTAGATTTTATACATTCCTTTTCGAAGTCTTATGTTAGGTAGACGAACTGGATCCGACTTGAAACCTTGGGGGTAGACGGTCCGCTTCCGACGATGTGAGACACAAGATTTAAGTAGATATTTAAAATCTATTATTATATGTTTGAAAATTTAGATAAATAATAATGGAGGTAGACGGGCCGATTCCGAACCGGTGATTATAACACATGTTGGATATGCTTTTGGTCCACATCGATTTTAAGTAGAAATGAAGAGAGTTTGAAAATTATCTATAAATATGGGGGTGAATTAAATTTAATTTTTTTAACGGATTTATATGTAAATAATTTTTCTTTGAAAACCTTAAAATAAAAAGAAATAAATAACAAACAATATCCTTTTTATATTAAATATCATCATTTTATCAAAAAAATTATTTGCAGGTTAATACTGATCAAGCGGCATGTCAAACTAAATATATTTAATGCGATGTATATATAATGTGCACATTAGATTAAAAAAAATTAATTTTAAATAATTTATTCTGCTCAATCCACGATGATTTTTCCATCTTTTCAGCTTAAGAATTTCCCTTTAAGCCTCTAATTAGTGAGAGCAAACGGAGAAAAATTAATCAATCACACTTTTAGTTAGTTAAGACAATGGGTGCCAGACTTTGCTTTGTAAAATTAAATATTTTAGTTTTAGACACCACATATAAATATATACACCCTACATATATAATTGACTTTTTAGTTTACCTGTCCTATGTGGTTTGCAGGTTACTGCACAAGAAATGAAGGTTTACCCAGTGCGCACCGAAGATAGCAGCTGCGAGTTCTCACGACATAAAAAAAAAGAATAAGATGATGGAGAAATTTATCTTTATATGAGTCTGTATAAATTATGTATTTTTATCATATCATATAATGCAAATTATTTTATTTTAATGCACAAATATATGTTAAATGGAAAAAATTAAATTGTTGATCTTTTTCATGCATTGCCAAGATTTTATTGATGTATTTAATTATTGCATATTGTTAATTCAAAATGTGTTGGTATATATTTGTGCATTAAGTTAATGCATTTTATCTTTATATTTGTGCATTAAAGTACTGCATTTTGTGCATTTTCGTAGTGATAAGAATGCATGGTTACATACTCATATAAAGGTGAATTTCTATGTGATACTCTCGTGATATATATATATATATATATATATATATATATATAGAGGTTGGTTCACATACAAAGTATTTCCTGCATAAAATAAAAATAATGCATATTTTATGTATTATTACAACAATGGGTAATGATATTCGGACACATTGTGGTCAGCCACACAAGCTAAAAATGGTAATATAGGTTTTGAAAATGGAAATATAGCCTAATTGGGAAGCATAAATCCTAGGGTAAAATGTGATTATTTCCATTTTAACAGTCAATTTTCCTTTTTTTACCCGTGTGGCTGGTCACAGTATGTCCAAATATCATTACTTTAACGCATTATTATGATAATGCATTCATGTTCAATTATAATGCACCCGTCAATGACAACCGTAACTCTAAAAAATCAATGATCAATATCAGATCTTATTTCTTAGAGAAAAGGGTTTTACATTTTTCACATATCTAGGTGATTTTCACTCTATTATTATCAAATCATAGAATGTCATTATGGTACAAAAAAATATTCAATTGTGTCAAAAGTGAACTTATGACAAAAAATGACAACAGTGAGATATTTTGTGCATCTTTGGACAATTTTACCCTCAATTGCATCAAACCCACCCATTTTCTCTCTCATTCATTTTCTCTTTTCTCCTTCACCTCTCTCATTCATTTTCTTTTTCCTGCTTCTCTCTCTCTCTTCTTCTCCTATACACATTTTTTCTCTTCTCATTTTCTCTCTTTCATAAAAAGTTAAAGGTACGTAGTATGAAATTATAAATCCGTATTGCTTACCAACCCAACTATACATGAACAGTTTAAGGTACGCATTACGAAATTACAAATACGTACTACGTACCAACTCAACAATACATGAATATTTTAAGGTACGCAGTACGAAATTACAAATACGTATTACTTACCAACCCAACAATACATGAACAGTTTAAGGTACGCAGTACGAAATTACAAATACGTACAACAATACATTAATAGTTTAAGGTACGCAGTACGTATTTGTAATTTCGTACGCAGTACGTATTTGTAATTTCGTACTGCGTACCTTAAACTGTTCATGTATTGTTGGGTTGGTAAGTAATACGTATTTGTAATTTCGTACTGCGTACCTTTAACTGTTCATGTATTGTTGGGTTCATAAGCGTATGCATTTGTAATTGTTGGAAATAATGGTTTGAAAAATTATTTTTCATGGCGGTTAATTATTTAATTATTGAGAATTAAATAATTGAGGATTATTTTACTAGTCGAGTAAATAATCGGAATATATTCATGTTCTCAAACCATTATTTGGCGAGTGAGAAAGGATATATAGTTGTGTACTGGAAGTGTTGAAAATGAATTTGTTGTAGGCAAATTCGTTAATGTGGTTATTTCACGTTGATGGAACGAACTCGGACTCGGACCTAAATTGGGCCTTGAATTTGATTAGTTTGGACTTAATTGTTATTAGCCAAATAATCAAAACTATTAAATATTCGGGCTTGGCTCATTTGTCTAAGTTACAACAAATTAGACATTAAAATTGTTTAATTATGTAATTGGCCCAATTGATTTTGCAATACACATAATCAAATATTGGCATTTAAAAGTCTAGCATGACTTTTGAATTTGATAAAAATCGTCAAGGGTGTTTTAATCATTTTTTATTAAAACGTTAAAAATTGAATTTGAAAAAATTCAATAGCTCTTAAACTCACGTAACAGTCATATTATCTATTAGTGCACTTAATTGTGTGAATTCCCCACATGGCTGATTTAGCTTATAAATAGACTTTGAGCTTTGCATTTTATGTAAGGGAAAATCTGCATTTCTTAGTATTCGTATATAGCATCTCATATAGTTTAAGCGCTTAGTTCTCCTCCTCGTCCAGTTCGTCGGAGCTCTTCAGTTTGCGGTGCTGCTATTGTAGAGACGTGAAGTCGTTTACCTTTGGAGACGAGCCGCCAATCCGTGAGCATCACCGGGGCATTTCTCGTCTTGCGGGCATAAGGATTCCTACGGGCGACTTTTTCTTTGAGTTTGCTTTAGTTATTTCTTGTTGTTAAGTTTCATATTTTGTATTTCTAATATTGTTAATTTTAGTCCAGTTCTTTGTTGTGAAAATTCCTTTGTAATTTGCACGAGCGAGTAACCCGGTTCTAACAGTAATTTTGTACCGCATACCTTAAACTGTTCATGTATTGTTGAGTTGGTACGCAATACGTATTTTTAATTTCGTAATGCATCCCTTAAACTGTTCATATATTATTGGGTTGGTAAGTAATACGTATTTGTAATTTCGTACTACGTACCTTAAACTGTTCATATATTGTTGGGTTGGTAAGCAGTACGTATTTGTAATTTCGTATTGCGTACCTTAAAGTATTCATGTATTGTTGAGTTGGTACGCAGTATGTATTTGTAATTTCGTAATGCGTAGTGATGGGACATCTTCGGTATGGCATGGTTGCCCGAAGGTAACCTCCCAGTAATACTCTCAGTATTCCCCTACTTGAATGAAAACCTTGCCCCAATGCTCGTAGTAGCGGGGGAAGTATGCCCTGCATCATGGAATCTTGCTCTTACGGAAGATTGCCTCGCAGTAATCTTCCCCGCTTATGTTTTATCGACAACTGGTTTAAAGTACAGTACGGATTTGTCTTCTTGAGGCAAAAATATGTCAGATAGACATCGGTACCGACCTATCACATCAACTGAAGTAGGGAAGTTTCCCCTACCTAAGTCGGCTTGGAGACTTCCCAAGTCTCCCTGAAATGACTAAAATACCCTTATCGTTATAGGTATATATATAGATTTTACAGCAGAATCTCAGGTATCACGTTCATTTACCTCTGATATACAATAGAATTCGTTGATTTCTCTCAAGTTTAGTGTTGAATACACACTGACTTGATAGTCGGAGATGCGACGCCGGCACACAACCCGGCGTTACGCTTTGCAGGTCGGAATTCAAGGATTAAATCTACGTGGAGAAGCTCTTCTCAACATAATCTCGACACAAGGTACTCATTATGTGTTTACGATTCTTGAACACTTGTGTGTTCGAGGATTACAAATCTCGACCCCATCAACTGGCGCCGTCTGTGGAAAGTCAAAACTAAGGCGTGAGATCCGCTTTACCATTTTCTTCCAAAAACATCTTGAGCATCAAGATCGATATATGCATGAACTTGCTTTTCCCAAACCCATATCTGCATATATGTTGAGCTTCGTATGGATATATTCATGAATAAGCATGAATCTGGAAATATTTCTTACATACATACATATCGAAATATATCGGAGCATATCGGAGCATATTGAAGTCTGCTTATGTGCTGTCAAGAAAAAATGACCATGATTGTTTGTTGTCAAGAAGAATCTGACCATGAAGCATGACGAAGCATGATTATTTGCTAGAAACACACGATTTCAGTGGATATATTTAATTATATATTTGCATGGATATTATGGGATATTATTTGGCTACCCATTATCTGCTCGAGCCATGAAAAGGCAAAACAAAGAGCTAAAGCTATTCCTTGAATGTTATAGATAATGACAACTCCTTCCTGAGATTTGGGGCAGGAATTCGAGGAATCTGTTACACCACAGACCTTTGACTCTCAGAGAAGAGTTGGGGTTATCAGCACTCTCGCAGAGTCAACCTAATCAGATTACGCAATCTGGCATGGTTGCCTCATCCTCAAACATAGAGCACATGTTTCGTTTGGATCCGATTCAGATACGTCAACTACTGGAAAGATTGTTGCGAGACAATGAAAAAGGCCAGAGAGAACGCCTAGAAACAATTCCAAAAAATCCTAGTCAAGAACAAAGGGAACATTCCGATGAGAGAAGGTTCCCCGCTCGTGAGGGGCAACCTTCCAGATATGGCCTGAGATCAAGAGTGCTCTACATCTCTGAGAAGGGTCGCATGAACAGAAAAGAGTGGTTAGAAGCTACCTCAGCAGCCCGACCTGATGAAGAAGATCAGTCTGCTTCCTATCAGCCTTATTCCGAATCGGCATCTGCCACCGGTACAGAGGTGGCTGCTTTGAGAAAAGATATGAAAGAGATGAAGAGACGCTTATTGAACCCTGATTCAAATGATTTTGATGAAATAGGTTTTCCCTTCAGTGATGCAATACTGCAGGAAACCTTACCCGTGAATTTCAGAGGGATACGAGAGCAATATGATGGAACTACGGATCCTGTGGAACATCTCATGAGTTCCGAGAACAGTTCTACCCTCCACCAGTATACCGATGGAGTTAAGTGTAGAGTCTTCCTCACAACTCTCACTAAATCAGCGATAAAATAGTTTAGTCATTTGAATCCGGCATGCATACGGACTTTTACTTACTTCAACAACCTTTTTCGACATCAATTCACAAGTGCACGAAGGCAGACTCGCACTTGATGTCCCTGAGGCAAGGTTCCCATGAAAGCCTCAGAGATTACCTTCGAAGGTTCAACGCTGCCGCCTTGGAAGTTCCCACTGCTATCTCGGAGGTAAAGATGCATGCCTTAACACAAGGTTTGTGTGATGGAGACTTCTTTAGTTCTTTGGCCAAGAAGACATGCACTTCATTTGAAGATCTCTTAGCTAGAGCTGACAAGTTCGTAAACTTGGAAGAGGCCACGGGGATAAAGAAGGAAGAAGATCGAACCATCCGCCCTCGCCAGGAAGCATCCTTGTCTATCCCAGAAACGATTCCTCGTGGGATAGAGGAAAAGAAGGAAAAGAATGATAAAAGAAAAGAACCTCATAATTTTCCAAGAAAGGAAAGATTTGATAAAGATAATTACACTTACACCCCTCTCACGGTGGCACCCGCTAAGCTCTTTGCAATATTGTCCAGGCAGCAGATAGGGTTTCTTCTACTTCGAATCTATCGGAGGGAACCTCAAAATCCCAGAGTGGGTCTCTATTGTGAATACCATAATGAATTTGGTCATGAAACAAATCAATGCCGATATTTGAAAGATGCCATAGAGCGATTGGTAAAAGATGACAAACTAGTGGAATTTGTGAAGAAAAAACGTGGTTACAAAAGGAAGGAGGATGACAGGAAAGAGTACCAACGCCCTCGTTCACCGAGGAAGGAATATGAGCACCCTAAATCTCCGAAAAAAGAGGAGCCTTCCCAGAAAAAGGGACACATCCACATGATAGTAGGTGGACCTTCAGAAGGAGATTCCAACAGTGTAAGAAAGGCTTTTGCAGAGTTTCGGATATGCACGCAGTGGAGCGAGTGCATGAAGTAAGGAATGTGAGAAACTACCCCTTAATACAATTCAACCCTGAAGATAAGATTGTTGTTCTACGACCACATGATAATGCTTTAGTGGTCACCACGGAGATTGGTGGTTATGATGTCTCCAGAGTATTGTGGACACAGGAAGTTCGGCGAATGTAATATTCGGCCATTGCTTCAAAAGCATGAAGTTAAATATTGATTTTCAGTCCATCAAAACCCCCTTGTATGGATTTGCGGGAAGGGTTATTCATCCTCGAGGATTAGCTTTATTGCCCATGACAATGGGAGAGTTCCCCTTGAGGAAGGTGCGCATGATAAAAGTCTTGGTAGTGGATACAACATCATCTTACAATGTGATCTTGGGCAGGCGTGCCCTCAATATATTCTAGGTAGTAGTGTCCACTTTCCACATGAAACTGAAGTTCCCCGTGAAAGATAGAGTAGGAGAGTTGGCTAGAGAACAATATGCTTCCAGAGCATGTTATGTCAAAGAGGTCAAGGTGTCTGGTAAGGCTGCCAAGTGACCCAATGAAGGGCTGGGAGATTCCAGTGGAAAAAAGATGAAGCAGATGGAAATGAAAGAAACACACCCGGAGATGCAAATCTCTCCCGGAGAGGAACTTATGCCAGTGGAACTTTACCCCAATAAGCAAGGTTATACTACTCGAATTGGAACTTAGATGGCACACGCGGATTCTAAGGCAGTGATAGCTTGCCTACGAAGGAATGCTGATTTGTTTGCTTTCAGCACAGATGACTTAAAGGGCATTGATCCTAAAATTGTTATGCATCATTTGAATGTGGATCCAGTTGTCCGCCCTGTCAAGAAAAAGTTGAGGAGGCTTGATTTGGAGAAGTAGAAGATTATCATGGTTGAAGTGGAAAAAATGCTCAAAGCTGGGCATATTGTGAGAGTACAATACCCTGAATGGATTGCCAACGCAGTCATGATTCCAAAAGGGGGAGTGGGAAGTAGAGAATGTGCATAGACTTCCGGGATTTGAATAAAGCATGCCCGAAAGATTACTATCCCCTACCCAGAATTGATCAATTGGTAGATTCCACTTCTGGATGTGAATTGCTATCAATGATGGATGCTTATCAAGGATATCACCAAATCTTGATGAATCTAAGAGACATTAGAAAAGCTTGTTTCATTGTTGGAGGAAGAACATTTGGCTTCAAGAAAATGCCCTTCGGTTTGAAGAATGCAAGGGCAACGTACCAGAGAATGGTGGATTTGGTTTTCCGGGAGCAAATCGGAAGAATCATGGAAGTTTACGTGGATGACATGCTAGTCAAGAGTTTTAAAGTCGTTGATTACGCAACTGATTTGGAAGAAGTCTTTGGAGTAATCAGAAGCAATGATATTTGATTGAATCCTGCTAAGCGTGCTTTCGGAGTACAATCTGGAAAGTTCCTGGGTTGTGTTGTCACACCCAGAGGCATTGAAGTGAATCCGGCGAAGGTTGCCGCGGTGCAAGAGATGCAAGCTCCCCACAACTTGAATGAAATTCAAAAACTTAATGGCAAGATGATCGCACTGAGCCGGTTTATTTCTCATTCAGCCGAGAAGAACTTACCTTTCTTCAAAATCTTGAGGAAAGGTAATAAGTTTGAATGGACGGAAGAATGCCAAACAACGTTCAATGCTTTGAAAGAACACCTAACTGCATTGCCTTTGCTCAGAAAGCTTGTGATGAGAGAAACCCTTTATCTATACTTCTCAGTGGAAAAGGAGTCGCTGAGTTTGGTGTTGATACAAAAAGAAGGTGGTGAGCAAAAACCCATATACTACACCAGTAAAATGATTTAAGGCCCTAAAGCGAACTATTCAGAGGTGGAAAAAGTAGCCTTGATGATTATGACTTTTGCTCAAAAGTTACGTCCTTACTTTTTGGCGCACAAGGTGATTGTGAGGACAACCTTCCCATTCCGGAACATTCTCAGCAAACAAGATTATGGACACGCAATCTTGCCCGAACTCAATGGTTACCAAGAATGAGATATTCTAAACAACTATTCATTTGACGAATTCCTACTTCTTTAGAAAAAGGAAGGGGGGGAGGAGAACACAGATATGAACATATCAAATAGCATGCAGAATGCAAAGTATAAGTGCAATGGCAAGAAAAATTTCAAGCATGATGATTAAAAAGCACAATTAGCATAAAGGCTCACAGGTCGCAGATTATTTAAGCAAAAGGAAAGTGCAGCAAAAATAGAAATAAAGTGGCGGCTGGGAAGCCATTGTAGCAAAAACAGAAATAAAAGTGGCTAGAAAGCCATTGTAGTAAACACCCTTGTAGCAGAAATTACAATAATTCACCCTACGCAGAGGGGTTCTCAGAAACTTTGCCTTTTGGCTTCTCCTCCGAGGCAGAGTTGGTCCCAGCCTGATCTCCTCCTTCCACTTCATCTTTCTCTCCTAGGGGCTCATTCTGAAGAGAGAGGAATCCCACATCTGAAGCAGCCTTCTCTGTAGGAGGAGTGGTGACATAGGGCACAGAAGTATCCTCGATTGCTAGCAGCTCTACCAGAGTGGAACTAGAGGCACCTGCAGATGAGAGGTCATAGAAGGGATTCTCCATGGCAGTTAAGGAGGGATTGAGAATAAGGCTGAGGGCAAGCTTCCTTGCACAAGCTTACACCACTGGAAGCTGATATTCTTGCCCGGGAGGAAGGTCGTTTAGGGGCTGCAGATGAGGAGGGAGCTCGAGATTGTCTATGAGAGCCTTCGTGTTCACCTCTCCCAAGTAGGAAGGCTCCCTAACGGACAAAGTGGCGAATGGTATGACCCAGATCGCGCAAGTACTGGCCACTTTCTTTGTATGCTTCCACCAACCCCTTTGCCAGTTCCTTTAGAAAGGCATGACCTGCAGCTGTGCGGAAAAGCCCTTGTTGGCAAGCTTGAATGCCACTCTCGTAGCCTTCCTGGCGAGCATTGACCAAATTGTCCGCCTGATTCCTCTCAAGGGAAGCTTTCTCTTCCTCAGTCTTAGCAAGAAGCTTACTGAGAGAATCCACCTGCAATAGGGCATCGGCAAGGTTGCCTTCCATCTTCTTGCACCTAGTTTCCAACTTGGAAACTTGAAAAAGAGCTTTGGCAATTTCCTCGTTCTTTGCCTTGGAGGAAGCAATGGAACCTTCCTTCCTCCTTTCCTCAGCCTCGGCCAAGAAAGCGTCAGCCTGAGAAGAAAACAAGTCATTGTGCCAAAAAATGATGAAAATTTATATTTGAAAACAACTGCTGGAAAAGGTTCAAACTTGGATCAAAGCACGCCCTATAGCATTGTGGAGGGCTTCAGTAGAGAATGCAGAGGCTTGGTTCCTCTCAGAAGAATTGGTCATGTGGTGGAACAGAGCTACGCACTGAGAACCCTCCATGGAAACCAGTGGTACAGGGAGATGAACTTCGAGTTGATTGGAAAATTGCTGGATAGGCATAGCTGGAATCTTGCTCCCAGAAGCTTTAGTATCCTTCCCCTTCTTGGCTGGAGGAGGAGGGGGCAGATCAGTCATTGCTCGACTGCGAGTCCTCGGACGCAATCCTTCATAGGAAGGATTGGCAGGAGAAGCAGGAGTAAACTTTCCTTGGTACGAAGCCCCCTTGGAAGTTTACTCCTTAGCCACTTTGCTGTGGGGAAAGTTGACCTCAAGTTTAGGGAATAAAGGCAGAGGAACAGATCCTGGGGTGGATCCCACCACGATAACATCGTCTTTCTCCTCAATGCCTTGAGCAGTCTTCAACCACTCCATAACTGCAATAATCATAAAGATAGAAATTATTACATTTTGCAAGATTTATCAAGTGTTTGAATTCAACCAAACACTGAAGCGAACACCTACTTATCCCAGGAGTGGAAGGTTGACGAGGAAGAAGAGCCAAACCAAAGTAGGCCAATGCGGAAGATGTAGATGAGCCAAGTATCATTTCTGGTACTCTTACCCAGAAAGTGAGCGGGACTGTTGGTTCGAGAACTAAACATAACTATCCCTTTTTGGTACTTCATGTGATAGCAAGCGTGAAAAAGCTCCGGAGTAGGATTACCTCCGTTGGCTTTCAAGACTATGTAGAAAGACAGAGCAGTCCTAATGGAGTTGGGGATAATCTGACTAGGGACAGACTCGGAAAAGATCACAAATGCGAGCAAGATATGGGCATATAAGAAGCCTAAGCCCCGCTTCAAAGTGTTTCTTCCAGAAAGGCAATGTAGGGGGGAGTTGTATAATTTGGTCGTTCACTAGGGCTGGGAACTTGAAGACGGAATCCCTCAATCGTAAAATCTTTGATTAAGGTCTGAACCTCGGCCTGCTTAACAAGAGATGGAGATGTAGTAACCAAATTCCAGTTATCCCTACTCGAAGAAGAATCGGGCTCTACGGGTAAAGAAAAGGAAACAGACCCCGACCCTTCTTTCTTGAAAGATATATGGAGAACGTAAAAAGGGGCAGAGGGTGAAGATGCCTCTCCGCCAGCAGAAACAGTCCGACGAGTAGACGATTTGGATGGGTTTAGGTCAAACCCTCCCCCAAATCAGGCAAGAACGACATTACTACTACAAGGCACTGTAAGAAATAAAGCCTATAAGGAGAGTAGCAGCAAAGTACCACGAAAGGATGAACGGAAAAGCTGGGGCGATAGCGAAGAATTCCGGTGGAAAAATGAGATTTGAAGAAGTAGTGCGAGAGAGAAGTGAAATGCGAAAATGAAATGGAATAAATGAGGAAAAACGGTAATAATTCAAATTATTACCGTATTAGGGTGGTTATCCCCTAAAAACACTCCACATGTATAACTGACGCAACGTAGGATGTCCCATCTCTGAAAAAGTGGAATTCACAGAGACGGAGAGAGAAAACTCCTCAACTGCTTTACCTTATTCGAACGAGCAAGGTTGACTCGAAGAAATGTTACTACTGAAAATTCATCACTTGGTGTAGATAAATTTCCTCTTTTTCAGACTTGAGGGGAGAGGAGTTGATGGGACACCTTCGGTATGGCATGGTTGCCCGAAGGCAACCTCCCAGTAGTACTCTCAGTATTCCCCTACTTGAATGAAAACCTTGCCCCAATGCTCGTAGTAGCGGGGGAAGTATGCCCTGCATCATGGAATCTTGCTCTTACGGAAGATTGTCTCGCAGTAATCTTCCCCGCTTATGCTTTATCGACAGCTGGTCTAAAGTACAGTGCAGATTTGTCTTCTCGAGGCATAAATATAGACATCGGTACCGACCTATCACATCAATTGAAGTAGGAAAGTTTCCCCTGCCTAAGTCGGCTTGGAGACTTCCCAAGTGTCCCTGAAATTACTAAAATACCCTTATCGTTCCAGGTATATATATAGATTTTACAGCAGAATCTTAGGTATCACGTTCATTTACCTCTGATATACGATAGAACTCGTTGATTTCTCTCAAGTTTAGTGTTGAATACACACTGACTTGATCGTCGAAGACGCGACGCCGGCACATAACCTGGCCTCTTGCAGGTCGGAATTCAAGGATTAAATTCACGTGGAGAAGCTCTTCTCAACATAATCTCGTCGACACAAGGTACTCATTATGTGTTTACGATTCTTGAACACTTGTGTGTTCGAGGATTACAAATCTCGACCCCATCACGTAGCTTAAACTATTTATGTATTGTTGGGTTGGTAAGCAGTACGTATTTATAATTTCGTACTGCGTACCTTTAACTGTTCATGTATTGTTGAGTTGGTAAGCAGTACGTATTTGTAATTTCCTACTGCGTACCTTTAATTGTTCATTTATAGTTGAGTTGGTACGCAGTACATATTTATAATTTCATACTGGTTACCTTAAACTGTTCATATATTGTTCATGAGGTGAAAGAAAATACGCGAGGAGAAGAAGAGAGAGAGGAGAAAGGGAAAAAAAGTACTCCCTCTGTTCACATAAAGATGTCCAGTTTGGAACAGTAACCATGTTCGCATAAAGATGTTCAGTTTACCTTTTTGTACAACACTACCCTCTCTACTTTCCAAATATTACCACCCTTTGCCATTTAGGACCCCACCTCAAATCAACTTTATTTCTACCTTTTTATCATCCCAACAACTTTATTCTTACTTTTTGGTAAATACCACCTCTTTTTTGTCATTACCACTGTTTTTTTGTCATTATCTCACTACCCCTATTTTCTAATTTTTACCCCACTAACTTTCACTTTATCAGCTTTCTTAAACTCCGTGTCCAGAACAAACTGAACATCTTTATGTGAACAGAGGGAGTAGGAAAGAGAAAAGTAGGAGAGAAAAGAGAGAGATCATGTGAGGGAAGAGAGAGGAAAGTGACAAAAGTAGGAGAGATAATAAAGAGTGAGTGAAACATTGAAATAGTCATTCTCAAACATAAAAGATGAATTATGTCATTTCGAAAAAAAAAACTCAAAATAGCCTTTTGAGTTTGTGAGTTTTATACCTTTCATGCATACAAGAAGGTTAACTTTAAATTGTATTATACACGAAGACTAACTTCATGTATGAATCTCCGACGGTTAAATTTTCCGACGCTGATAGTGGCGCAGTGGTACGATCGCCGACGAGAAATTTTCGGCAAAAATTTGAATCATACACGAAGCCTAACTTCATGTATGCATCATATATGAAAACTTATCTTCGTGTATGTATCATAATGAAAACTAATCTTCATGTATGATACAAATTTTAAATTTTTGGCAACGAAAATTTTCGTGTATGATGCATACATGAATCTTAGGCTTCGTGTATGATGCATACATGAAAGTTAGTCTTCGTGTATGATGCATACATGAAGTTAGACTTTGTGTATGATTCGAAATTTCGCCGCAAATTTCGCCAGAAATTTTCGGCGAAATTTTTCGCTGGAATTTTTCGTGCATGATGCATACATGAATGTTAGTCTTCATGTAAAATGCATATATGATGCATACGTCAAGTTAGGCTTCGTGTATGATTCAAAATTTCGCCGGAATTGTTGGTCGAATTTTTTCACAAGAATTTTTCGCCGAAAATTCATACATGAAATTAGTCTTCGTGTATGATTCAAATGAAAGTTAGCCTTCTTGTATACTCATTAAGGGTATAATAGACATTTCAAAACTCAAAGTGCTATTTTGAAACTAAAAAGTGGAGGTGACATTTTGATTTTTTTTTTTGAAAAGGGCTACTATATAACATTCCCTCATAAAGATGACACTAGAAAAGACAAAAATAAGGGCAAAAGGGTAATACCCACTTTTGACAAAAATTGATCAAATTTGAATTGATAGACATATTTTTGATGCTCCCTCAGTCCACGAAATGGTTGCCACTTTTTCCATTTAAGTTCGTCCACGAAATAGTTGCCACTTCCATTTATAGTAGTAGGACCCACATAATATATTATATTTAACCATATATTTCTCACTACTTCACTCACATTTATTGGGGGACCTTTACTCCACTCACAACAATACGCACTATTATCAACTACTACCTACCATTTCCTTAAAATCCGTGTCGTCCACAATGTGGCAACCATTTCGTGGACGGAGAGAGTATTTAAAAAGTGCTAATGACATATCACTATATTTCCTCTTAAAAGTTTGCAATTTTCAACATTCCATTTAAAATACATGCATGCATTGTTCTTTCTGAATTCCATGTTGGTCACCTTCTAATCACATGCCAAATTAATTGAATCTAATTCCAGTGGTCAGCGGGTCGGACTCGGGCTCGGGCCTATATACGTGCGTAATCTTTCAAGAATACAAAACCTACATAAAATATGTCAAAATCTTCATTTATGTTGACACTATGATCATTAGGAAGTTTATTTAGAATTTTAGATCAAAGAATACTCTACTTGAAGCCATATATATATATATATATATATTTTAGTCTTGGTGTTAATGAAATTATCTTTTATAGACGTATAATCTTCTTTCTTTGATGCAGCCCAAGATTCGTCGTTCATGCAAGATTCGGTGCATGTTCTTGTTGGACAAATCACAAGATCACGAGCCAAGAAGTTTAAGGCGAGCTTGATGGGCTTAGTCCAAGAAGTTTGGGATCAAGAGTTGATGAAGAAGCCCATTGGAGATCCCATTGGAGATGGTGAATTGGACAACCCAAATTTTGTTAATCTCATCATTGCGAATGGGCCCAATATTGAAGACTTTATTTATTTTAAAAGACCTTGTTTATTTAATTTCACTTATTATAAGCCCAATTGTGTTCGGGCTTTGTTAATTGATTAGTTAGTTGGGCTTTTATTTAAGTTATTTCCTTTTTAGAATAGATTTAGAATTTCGCCTATATAAAGGCTTCTGTGGACGCCGTTTATGATCAGTTTATCAATATTACTCGTGAGATTTTTAATTCTCTCTTGAGAGTTCGAGTTCTTCTTGGTTTTTCTAAGATGAGTTCATTACCGACGTATCAACGAGGTAATCATCCCTCGTTCGTGTGTCATTCATCATCTCCGAGTTGCTGTGTCAACATCACGTTGGGTTTTAGGGAATTTCTTTTGCCTAATTCATTTCGTGAGTTAGATATAGAGGTTTTGGGATACTTCCATCCAACAGTTTCGATTAAGTCTTCCGTTTGCGTTCGAGGATCATATAATTTGGTATTAGAGCCACGTTCTTATCCAGGTTTTGTTTTCTTTCGTTGTATCAAGGGTAGAGTCTTAGGGTCATCTTTCTGTTTCAGTTTGTGTCTTCATCTTTCTCGTATTCAGGTTCCGTGTTCTTTGTGTTCGTCGTCTGTGTAAAAAAAAATAATAAATAAATATATAGTCATCATCCAGATTCGTTTCTATGTCCAAACACGCATCCAAATTCGAGTTTACCATATATATCTTCATATCTTTCCATATTTACCATATCTTACCATATATCCATCCATTCTTTCATATACACTTACCATATATATATGTCGTATCTCCCATATCTTACGCGCTATACCATAATTACTCGAAATTTCCATCTGGCTCTTACGTGCCATATCATCTTACCCCTAATACATCATAATACTTACCTTCGACTTAAACTGGTTGCCAGAGCCACATACTTCATAATTTGGTCTCGTTCTTGACATTTTTGGAATCTACGTTCCGATAGAAATTTCTGAAATTCGCTATGGGCAATTTTTTTCCTTTGATTCCTAGGGTCGTGTAGAGTCGTTTGGGGCAGTTTCTGTGTGCACTTTTTTCGACTTTTCGGTTGAGTCTCGTAGTGTTTTTTGGGTTTCTTGGGTCGTGTAGAGTCGTTTGGGACAATTTTTATGCAGTACGTTTTTGGGTTTTCAGTTTCTGTTTCTTTGTAATAGATGTTTCTTTTGGTTGTTTCGTTATTTGTTGGTGTTGAACTCAAGTGGTAGATTGAGAGAATTCGTTTCCTTGAGAGAGAATTTGAGTGGAAAAAGGCAAGAGAGAGTGAGATCATTAGAGTGAAAAGAGCCATAATTGAGTGATACACGAGTGTTGAGCGATTCCTTATTGAGTGATACACGAGCGTTGGTGAGGTGGTGAGGTTACTGTTGTTTTTACTAACATTTTCTTTTTCTGAGTTAATATGTCGAAAGACGATAAACAGGTTGCAGACAAGGAGGATAAACCTACTATTGATCCAACGACGAAGTTCTTGATGGATGCACTAAAATTAGAATTGGGAAAGATATTGAGATCAGAAATGGAGGTGCTGCATGATAGGATCTTCCAACTCGAGCAGTCTCCGGTTAAAGAGGCCAGTTCCACTCGAGGCCGAGGCGGTAGAGGCGGACATGGTGGTAGAGGACGTGGCAGTAGAGAAGGACATGCTGAGTATGAGGAGTATGTAGAGGATACAGGATATGAAGAAGATGATGAGAGAAGCTGGCATAGAGGTGGTGCACAGGTTAACTATCTGGGCAACATCAAGATGAACATTTCCTCCTTGCAAGGGAAAAACGACCTAGAATTGTATCTTGAATGGGAGAGAAAGGTGGAGCTCATGTTTGACCGTCACAAATATTCTGAGCTCAAAAAGGTGAAGTTGGCAACGGTAGAGTTCTCAGATTATACGTTTGTTTGGTGGGATCAGTTGGTGACCAGTTGGAGAAGAAACGATGAGTAGCCTATTGAGACTTGGCGTGAGATGAAGGTTGTAATGAGGAAGCGTTTTGTGCCTAATCATTACTACTGGGAGCTTTTCAACAAGTTACAGAATTTGAAGCAAGGAAGTAGGAGTGTCGATGAATACTTTAAGGAGATGGAGATAGTCATGATTCGAGCCAATGTTGTGGAGGAACGTGAGGCGACTATGGCGAGATTTCTAGCTGGTTTGTAGTGAAAAATTCGAGATAAGGTGGAGCTGTAACACTATGTTGAGTTGGAGGATATGGTCCATATGGCCATAAAGATAGAGAATCAGCTCAAGAGGAGGGGCAACAACAGCAACAATCAGAGACAGAGTCAGGCCAATTGGAGGCAATCCCAGTCACCTTCTAGTGGTTTCTCATCAAAAGGGAACCAATGGAAAACGGAGGTCCTGCCGAGAGATGACAAGAAGCCGTTCTTTAAGCCCCGCATAGAGACTCCGAGTTTAGCAAATCAGGCCAAGCCAGCTACTCCTGATAGTCGAAATCGGGATAGGAAGTGTTTCAAGTATCAGGGATTCGGGCATATTATGAGTGAGTGTCCGAACATGAGACTTATGATCTTGAGAGATGATGGCGAAGTGGTGATGGACGATGAGGAGGTTGATCCGGAGATGCCAGCCTTGGAGGGTTCCGATGAAGATGAGGAGGTTGAGAAGATTTTACCACATGTTGGGCACCTTTTTGTAGCTAGGAGGATTTTGAATGCCCAAACTCAACCCCATGAGAGATAACAACGCGGGAACCTCTTTCACACGAGGTGTCATGTTCAAGAAAAGGTGTGCAGCGTCATTATTTATGGAGGGAGTCGCATGAATGTGGCTAGTGCAGCCATGGTTGAGAGATTGGGGCTGCCAGTGGTGAAATATCCCAAGCCGTACCGTTTGCAGTGTTTGAATGAGTCCGACGTCATCAAAGTTACGAAACAAGTGAAGGTTCCTTTTCGCATTAGGAAGTATGAAGATGAGGTGTTGTGTGATGTGATTCCAATGCAGGCGAGCCACATCTTGTTGGGGCGACTGTGGCAGTTTGATCATTGAGTTACTCATGACAGTTTCACCAACAAGTATTCCTTTGATTATAAGTAGAAGAAGGTATCACTTGTTCCTCTCACTCCTAAACAAGTTTATAAGGATCAAGTGCAAATGCAAAAGGAGGCGGAGAAGGTGAAGACTAAGGAGCAGCCCGTAAGTAAAAAGGAGAACGGGTTGATGCAAAAGTCCTTTCTTGCTATGCCTAGTGATTTGAAGTGGGTCGTGAAGGAGGAGAGACCGATGATCGTGTTGCTGTACAAGGAGAATTTGTTTGTTGATAACGATCTCTCTTCTCTACCCCCTTCTATTCGTTCTATTTTGCAAGATTTTGATGATGTCTTTCCCGACGAGATTCCACTAGGTTTACCACCAATTTGTGGGATAGAGCATCAAATTGACTTTGTTCCTGGAGCTGTCCTTCCCAACCGACAAGCTTATAGGACCAGCCCCGAGGAAACGAAAGAGTTGGAGTGACAAATTGGGGATTTGATGGCGAATGGGCGCGTGCGAGAGAGTTTGAGTCCATGTGTCGTTTCGGTGTTGCTCGTTCCAAAGAAGGACACATCGTTGAGAATGTGTTGTGACTGTCGATCCATCAACAATATCACGGTAAATTATCAATTTCTTATTCCTCGTTTGGATGATATGCTTGATGAATTGCATGGTGCGTGTGTCGTTTCTAAGATTGATTTGCGTAGTGGGTATCATCAAATTAGGATCAAGGAGGGAGATGAATGGAAAACTTCTTTTGAAACTAAACTTAGTTTGTTTAAGTGGTTGGTTATGTCTTTTGGTTTGACTGATGCACCAAGTACGTTTATGCATCTTATGAACCATGTTTTGCGTACTTTTATAGGTAGATTTGTTGTATTTTATTTTGATGATATACTTACTGATAGTAAGAGTCAAGATGAGCATGTTGAGCATCTGAAGGCTGTTTTGGATGCACTTAGAAAGGAAAAGTTATATGCTAACCTTAAGAAGTGTCTTTAGTACGAATAGACTTGTGTTTCTTGGTTTTGTTGTTAGTGCATAGGGTGTCCAAGTTGATGAAAAGAAGATACGAGCTACCAAGAGTGGCCAACACTGAAGAGCGTTGGAGAAGTTAGAAGTTTCCATGGACTTGCTAGCTTTTATAAGCGGTTTGTGCCTCATTTTAGCAGTGTGGCAGCACCTTTAACCGAAGTCATCAAAAAGAACGTGGAGTTCTAATGGGGGAAGGTGCAAGAAGAGGCGTTGCAACTATTAAAGCATAAATTGACTCACTCCCCGATATTATCTCTTCCTAACTTTTCTAAATCTTTTGAGATTGAATGTGATGAATCTGATGTTGGTATTGGTGTAGTTTTGATGCAAGAGGGGAGGCCCGAGGCGTATTTTAGCGAGAAGCTCAGTGGGGCGACGTTGAGCTATCTGACGTATGACAAAGACTTGTACGCATTGGTGAGAGCCCTCAAAACGTAGCAACACTACTTGTGGGCTAAGGAGTTTATTATTCACACCGACCATGAGTCGTTGAAGCATTTGAAGGGACAACACAAGTTGAACAAGAGACATGCAAGGTGGATGGAGTTCATTGAGATATTTCCATACGTTATCAAATATAAGCAAGGTAAAGAGAATGTTGTGGCTGATGCACTTTCTCAGAGGTATGCCTTGATCTCTACTTTAGATGCTGAATTGCTTGGTTTTGAGAGTATTAAGATTTATATGAACTTGATGTTGAGTTTGGTGAGATTTATCGAACATGTGAGCGGTCTTCTAGTGGTGAGTATTTTAGGCATGATAACTATCTTTTTTAGGAAGAATAAGCTGTGTGTTCCTAAGTGCTCTATACGTGATTTGTTATTACTTGAGTCTCATGATGGGGGTTTAATAGGGCATTTTGGCATTGCTAAGACTTTAGCAGTTTTGCAAAAACATTTTTTTTGGCCTCATATGAAATGTGATGTTGAAAGAATTTGTAATCGTTGTGTTATATGTAAGCAAGCTAAGTTTGTACAAAGTGTAATTTAAGCATTTTTAGTACTCCCTCCGTCTCAGGTTAGTATGACTACTTTTATTTTTTAGTCGTCCCAACTTAGTATGGTGTTTTCTTTTTAAGACATGTTTTTTACATTTTTACTCTTAAAAGTTCAATATATTTATTGCTGTAAAAATTCTTTATCTACTAAGAAATTAACAACACATCATTAATGAGTCTATTCTTCCACTTAAAATATCCCTACTAAACATTTATTTACTTTTTTCTTAAAATTTGTGCACGACCCCCACACCATACTAAGTGGGGATGGAGGAAGTATAATTTATGAGACAAATTGTCATATGTCATTAAGACATATGAAACCATCAAATTTTGTCAAAAGTGCACTTTTGGTTAATTTGTGACTTTTCCGCATTTGTTTTTTATGATTTGAAAGTTTTTCATATAGTTTATGATGATTTCTAGTGTATTTGGGTTGAATTTCGGGCGATTTCGATGTATTTGTGCAAATTTCTGGTTTGTGTTCATGGAGGAGGTTGATTATGGGTTTCGATTTTCGCTTGTAATTACTGTTCATGTAATATTCAGTTACCTTAAGGTGTTTACGTAATATTTAGTCGGTACGCAGTACGAATTTACAAATTTGGGATGCATACTTTAAGGTGTTGTGGGTACGTAGTACGATTTTGTAAATTCATACTGCGTATCTTAAGATGATCATGTAATATTCAGTCGGTAGGCAGTACAAATTTGTAAATTCGTACTCCGTACCTTAAGGTGTTCATACAATATTCAGTTGGTACGCAGTACGAATTTGTAAATTCCTACTACGTTACCATTAACGATGTTTGTAAAATGGTACAAGGTATTGACATTTCGTACCGGTGTACCAAAATCAGAAGTGTTTAATATAGTACGAAATCTGCATTTCGTACCGAGTGTACTTGAAATTTCTGGCTTGATTTCTAATTTGTTTCTGTTTATATAGCAGGTTGCTGCTCGATGTCAAAATTTGTTGGTACGAAATGAGTATATTCATATAAGTAGTAACTCGTACTAGTAGTTGATAATATCTTACAAGAACTCAAGAAATCAATGTTGTGGCTGGAAGCATCTATTTTTATAGCATGGATGAAAAGAACACTTGTAATAGCATTAAACAACACGATTAGTATTATTGAATTTCTAGTTCTTATTTGTAAATAATTTACTATAATTTCTGATTGTAAACAATTTGTTACACTATTAGTATTATTAGTACGAATATTTTGTGTCATACTGTGTTTTGAACTAATAATCGATACGAATATGCATATTCGTACTCATAAATAGCGGGATTTTGAACTGATACGCATTACGAATTTGCATATTCGTACTCGGTGTTGAATTGGTATGTAGTACGAATTAAACAACAACTTTTAATATTGATACGTCACGAATACACAATATTCATCGAGCAAAACATAAATATTACACGAACAATAAAGAGAGAAACAAGCTAAAACATATTCATTCTCGTTTCACCAACAGGTGATTGAACTAAACCATTTACATCAAACATATACATACTCTTATCGTTTCTTCAATCGAACTTCTAGCTTACTCAATGAGCATTCGAAAGTTATACCACTAGGCCGTATAAGAATATACTATTTCCTACAATCCTCGTAACTGTTGTTCGATCATATTCCAATATCCTCTATGGGCAACAAATAAAGAAGATGACCTCATGTGCATCAAATACATACACAACACACAATTAAGCAAGTAATCGTAAACACGATACAATAATTACAATTTCGTACCTTTAGACAACAAACTCGGTATGCGATATGAATTTATAATTTCGTATTACGTACCAACTGAATCTTACATGAACACCTTAAGGTACGCAATACGAATTTACAAATTTGTACTATGTACCAACTGAATATTACATGAACACCTTAAGGTACGTAGTACAAATTTCTAAATTCGTACTGCGTACCAACTGAATATTGCATGAACACGAGTTAGTATGCAGTACGAAACTATGTACCGACTGAATATTACATGAACACATTAAGGTACGCGGTAAGAATTTACAAAATCGTACTACGTACCCATTGAATATTACACGAACAACTTAAGATACGAAGTACGAATTTGTAAATGCGTACTGCGTACCAATTGTTGGTACACAGTACGCATTGACAAATTAGTACTGCATACCGACTGAATATTACACGAACACCTTAAGGTACGCAATACGAATTTAAATTCGTACTGCGTACCAACTGAATATTACATGAACAATAATTACAAGTGAAAATTGAAACCCAAATCTAAGATTTTGTACGAAACTATTCATCAAACAGATACAACTCAGATCACAAACAACAATTAACGTCAATATCTCCATTGGTTTCTCCCCACCACCAAACATCGCCGGAAAACTCATGATATTTATTTTGTCGCCAGAAAACCTTCTCAAACCTTAAATTTCGACTAAGACAAAACACAAATTTCAGATTATTAAATGCCAAATCACTGCACTCCAGAAGAAAAACACGAAGAAGAATTAACGAGAAGAATAAATGAAGAGAAAAAGGCGACGAGGAAGAAGAAAAAAAAGAAACGAGCTGAGAGAGAGGCGACATGAGAGAATGAATGGAGGAGAGAGAAATGTGAGAGGAAGAGCAGAGAGAGAGAAACGTGAGAGAAAGAGCATATAGATAAATGATAGAGGAAGAGCAGAGAGAGAGAAATGTGAGAGGAAGAGCAGAGAGAGATAAATGATAAAGTAGGAGAGAAATTATAAAAGGATACAATAAAAGAATAAAAGGATAAAAATAAAGGTAAAAGGGTAAAAAAAAAAAACCTCGCTTTTAACAAAAATTGAAAAAAATTGAAATATTGACATATTTTGATATTTCAAATCACTAATGCCACACGGATATATTTCCTCATTTACGAAAGTATAGGAATAATTAATTAATTGTACAATAATGAAGACGTTCGAATAGATAGATATTAAAATGTTCTTGTCAAAGGGAGAAAAAATTGATTTATTTCGAAAGTCTAATTGGAGTGCATAAAACGTTAAAAGGTTTATTATGTCGAAAGAGCTATTTCTTTAGCAGACATTGTTGGGTGAGGTAAGATTTGGTAGCAACGAGAGAGAGAGAGAGAGGGCTCAAGCAATTAGGCGAAAATGTACAGTGGGTCCAGCGATGGCGAGGCATCGACGCAGCGGAAAATTCCGGCGGCGTCTTCCATGCTATGGGTTCGTAATCTTCGCCGCTTCATTGGATCCGGCGCCGGCCTCGGATCCGAAGCCCTCATGGGTGCGAATCTACTTAACATTGCTTTATTTTCCTTCATAATTCCGACCTAGACTGAAAATGTGGCGTTATTACTTGCTTGATTCAGAACTAGAGACCAAAAGGATTTTGCTCGACATATTCAAAGCAAAGCAACAAAAGAGCGCTGAAGCTGGCACCATTCCCAGCTTTTACAAGAAGGTGGTTTATATTAGGCGTTATGTTACGGTTCTAGGGTTTTCTCTTGAGCACTTGTAATTGTGTTTTCCATCCGATTACAGAAACCTGAAGATGGTTCCATCAGTCATAGGGTCCAAAGATTGGCCAAGTATCGATTTCTCAAGGTATTTGGTAGGAATTTGTGTTTTGATACTTGTAGATCTGGTTTTGTTACAGTAACATTCTTTCCTTCAGAATCAATATTAGCATGCTTAGTAGTATGTTATTGCTGTTTAATTTTTTTTGGTATGATATACATTTATTTATTTTGTTGGGTCAAACAAGAACCTGCTTGCACCTTTAGGGATGTCTTGGAAGGTTATGCCTTCAGTAGAGCAGCTAGTGATGATAATCAGTTGTTTTCCGGTTGGGTTGCTTGACTTAGATATTTGATGTCGAATCTATTCTTTCCTCTAATCAGAAACAATCTGATCTTTTGCTGAATGCTGATGACCTGGATGCTATGTGGGTTTGCCTGAGGGAAAATTGCGTAATTGATGATGCCACTGGTGCTGAAAAGGTTGGTGATTCTTCACTTTGATTTCCTTCCTTACACAGGCTGCAAATGTTTCTACTGTGGTATATTCAGAGTAAACAAAATCAGCACTAAAACTTTGTTTCCGAACAAGTTACCACTACACATGCATCATCTTGAATTCATAAAGTTTTTATTTATGTAGAAAAATAATTGTTGAAGGTTGCAGTATGTCAAATAGATTTGTATTATATAATAGCGCTTGTCTATTATTCTCCGCAATATACTTTGGTCACATAAATGGCAGTTGCTTGGAACTTTAATAATCACACTCAGTAAATATGAGATGCACTTAGTTAACTTTTTCCTGACTGCAATATGTCAAACGGATCTTCTGCATTTCATAGTGTCGAGGACTGTGTGTTCTAAGTTCTAACTATGTGCTGTTAGTAAAGGACACTATCTGGCATGTATGCATAGTAGAATCGTTACTGTTGCTGTGTCTTAAATTTTTAATTGTGTGTTTGGCTTCCGTGGGAGTTCTTCTCCATGTTTGTTTCGTTTTCTCTCTTGTGCAGTTATATTTCAATTGTCAGTTTCTAACTTCACCGCATGAGATAATCTGGTGCTTGTATAATGGGTTGAAACAAGTTGTACTGATATACAGCTCTTCTGCAATTGTTTAGATGAATTATGAAGACTTCTGCCACATAGCCTCTGTATGTACAGAACAGATAGGCCTTAAATGTCGGCGTTTTTTCAGTCCCTCAAATTTCATGAAGTTCGAGAAAGATGAATCTGGACGAATATCCATCCTCCCTTTCTACCTCTATGTGATGCGCACGGTAAACGCTTCTGTCCCTTTGGCATCTGCCGAAAATTTAAGACTGCAGCCCTCCCCATCTCATCTAGATGTCTAATCTGTTATTAGTGGCTTTTTCTATTTTATCGGTTCTATTTATCTCAATTTGAAAAAATAAAAAAAGAACCAAATATATGAGAAATTAAACCAACAGTTCAATGAAATATTGCTAAATATGAGAATATATTAGATTGTAGAAAACACAGATTGCAGCATGGAACACTTGTTTTTTTAGGTTACTTCTCTGCTTCTAATAAGCTATAATTATGTTAAAAGTTGAAGATACGTTTTCGATGAGAAGTTTAATGGTGCTGTCAATATATGTTCCATAGTTTATATTTTTTTATTTTTTATTTTATTATTATTATTTTTTTTTGTATCAATGAAAGTTTTGCAATTTATTCTCCTAATGTGCATTATGATCCTGGTACAAAATTGATTAAAATGTAGTATTAAGTTTATTGCATTGGTTATCTTATCTAGTCATCCAAAGATGTGTGAAGGTGAGATGATCCAGGTTTCTACAACTGTTGTACAAAAATAATAAATCAATAACAAGCATGTTTCGTTGTGGATGTTCTAGACAACTTAAAAGTTAAAATACAAATTTCAAGCTTTCTGATAATTGATGAGTCCTAAAAATCTTAATCTCCTTATTTCTTGCTAAAAATTTCCATATAAAAGCATCTCATACTTCATATTTGCCAGTCTTGTTTCTCTTTCCACTTGTTATGTCATTATTTACAGCATTCATTGGAACTGTTACTATGGATGCCTAACAGTCAAAACTTCTTTTCAGTAGGGAATTGATTAATAACTGCAGTAAGTAGATTAGAGAATGAGATCATTTCCTGAGATTGTTGCATGCAAAGATTCTCAATCGTTAAATATGGTTTGATATTTTGATGTCCAGGTTTCTCTCACTCAAGCCAGAATTGATATGAGTGAGCTTGACGAGGATTCGGATGGCTTTCTTCAACCTCATGTATGTTGGTTGTACTTCTGAGGCTTTAAACCTGAGAAAAGGGTTTGATTGGAATTCTTGATTGACTACAAACTCAAATATTTTAACATCTTTTTTTTTTCCTATGAAATAGGAGATGGAGAATTACATAGGAGGTCTTATTCCCAATTTAGCGCAGTTGAGGGACATGCCCGCTGGTTTTATGCAGATGTATTGTCGCATAGCTGCCCACAAATTCTTCTTCTTTTGCGATCCACATAAACGAGGTTGGCTTTTAGTTCTAATACTAATTAGATGCTTCTAAAGTTGTGCCTTTTCCAATATGCACATAATACTGGTTGCTGATATCAGGAAAGGCGTGCATAAAGAAAGTCCTGCTTAGTAATTGCCTTCAGGAGCTAATGGAACTACATCAGGTAATTTTTTTGATATTATTTGAGTTTTGAATTTAATTCAATACCTGATGAATAAAATTTGGGCGGTTATTACCCCTTTGGTTTGTGAATCCAGTTCAAGTGAATGCGTGTTTATCTCAATTTAAAGGCCTAAATTACTGAGTCATAGAACCTGCCTTTAACTTAAGCCAATACATGTGGAAAGTTGTGCCTTTTCCAATATGCATATCATACTGGTTGCTGATATCAGGAAAGGCATACATAAAGAAACTTTCAATCCAGTTCAAATGAATTCACTTCCAGCATCTTAAATAAATGTCTTCCAAAAAATTTCACCTTTGTTGCATAAAAAAGCTGGAAACTGTCGAGGCGTTTCCTTGTTTGTTTTGCATCTCACGTTATTTTTATCTGTCATGTACTCTAGGAAAGTGAGGAAGAAGCTACAGATACTGAACAAGCTGAAAACTGGTTCTCATTGACATCTGCCCAACGCATATGTGGTTAGTTCTTTGACCTTATTTTTTATTTCAGAAATGTTTTTCACTTTTATATGTTATGATTACAAATTAAGCATTCAAAGTGGTATATATATTCCTTTATCATATATCTAGAATAAAAATTTGTGTCAGCCCGAAGGTTTCAATTATTTCGATTGATCAGTCTTGAAACTAAAAATGTATTGAACATTTTTCTCTTCCATCACATTCCAGCAAGTATTATCAGGCATATTAAGGCTTGCTAACTTGTATCATCTATATAAAATTTTTATATCAATGCTGGTATATTAAAGCTTATCTATTTCAAAGTAGTAGCAAAATCATTCCTGAAGTGATATTCAGACAATTGGACATCTGATTCTTCGGGTGTACTAAACAATTGGATTCTTAGAATTGCATCATAATTCAACGCTCAGGCATGTGCCTCCTCTAGCAAACTGCTTCACTGAAATTCTAGCAAACTGGTGGCATGTGATTAGGTGCACCAGATTGATAGACTATGGGTTTGATTTTCAAAGATCAACTCAAAATTCAAGCTTTTCCTCATACAATTGCATTTCCTGTGGATTGCCTGTTTCTGTAGTGAGGGAAATTGGCTTTGATGCCTTGATAGTATTTGGTGGCTTATTTCAGATGTTTATTTGTATTTATCAGATGATTATAATTATTGGAATTGGTCTTTGCAGATATGTTTCTTGCTCTTGATAAAGATATGAGTGGATCGCTGAGCAAGCAGGAACTTCGAGATTATGCAGATGGGACATTGACGGATATTTTCATTGAGAGAGGTAGGAAATAGGAATAGACCATATTTTTCAATGAAACTTTTCCCTACCCCAGCCACTTGTATATTTTTGTACCGTTGTTTGGAAGAGAATTTAAATTTGCATCATGTTTTCTAATACTCTTCCACAGCACCCACTAGTGTTAGAAGCCTCAAGCCTTATTATTTATTTTTTTCTTAACAAGCCCCCACTGAAGTCTCTGAAGCTGCTTACAAAAAGATGCGATTCACCATTTTATAAAATTAAATGTTCTTGTATTTATCGGACAGAGCCAAAATTCTCTGTTTTTTAAGCTAGAATTACTTTATGAGGTCAAGACTCAAAAAATTTTCTTAAAAAAAATAGGATACTCCATATTATTATTATTATTATTATTATTATTATTATTATTATTATTATTATTATTATTATTATTATTATTATTCCCTCTTAAGTAATGATGTGATCATTTTTTTATACAGTGTTTGATGAGCATGTCCGACGTGGAAAGAGTGGAAATGGTAATGCTCGTGAGATGGACTTTGAGAGTTTTCTCGACTTTGTTCTGGCTCTGGAGAACAAAGACACTCCAGAAGGATTGACATATTTGTATAGATGTCTTGATCTTAATGGGAGGGGATTTCTCACGACTGCTGATATTCACACATTATTCAGGTTTGGCTCTAAAGTAATTGATTTTCTTGCTGAAGTATTTGGAATGTATGTGTTGTGCTTTTAAGAGAAAAAGTTAAGGAAGAAAAGAAGGGTAGCATCAAGAGCTTTGACTGTTTCCTGATATAATCTTCCGACAATAAAACTGCTGGTATTCCTGCATGTAGCCTTAAGCAAGATCTACATGTCTCAAGTTCCCAGATACATGCACCGAGCTTTAGGATCCCCAAGAATTTATGTCTTTAGCTCTGATTTTTATATGAATATCTCTGATTAACTGAATTCAAACAATGTTCCTCATTATGGAACAGGGATGTTCACCAGAAATGGATCGAAGGTGGCAACTATGAACTTTGTATCGAGGATGTGAGGGATGAAATATGGGATATGGTGAAACCAGCCGACCCGTTGAGAATAACACTAGCCGATCTACTTTCTTGCAAACAGGGTGGCACAGTTGCAAGCATGCTTATTGATGTGCGTGGTTTCTGGGCACATGACAACAGAGAAAACCTTCTCCAGGAAGAGGAAGAGCCTGAAGAGGAACAATAGGCTTCGATTTTGGAGCCACTTGTAGTAATAACACACACATGTTGCAGATAGGGTGTGTAACGTCGTGATTTATCAAAGTGCGTAGTCTCCATCGGTTTGTTTAACGTATCATAACCAGTAGGAATTGTGGATTTGGCAGGCAGGTGGAAGACCGAGTGTTAAGAATTATATATGTATAGAATTATCATGTAATTGTTATATTGCCGGCTAATTAACATGCAATTTATGATTTGATTTATATCTCTCGTTGGGCTATGGCTTCTAAATATTGTAGATGAGGTTATTGCACAAATTCAGATAATTTAAAGATATTTTAAGAGTACAAAAAATAAAGTTGACATTTTTCCTAAATCTCGTTTTTTTATTATTATTATTATTATTATTATTATTATTATTATTATTATTTTCCTGAATCATATAACTGAAAAATCAGTAGAATCTATACTCTGAATCGTAAATTGCAAAATTAGAACTAAAGATGCAGCATTGAATGCGTCACAATGGTTGCTACAGTCTCCAACAATGTCATTTTACAATTGTGAAAAAGTAAATTATAACAACATTCTTACTTGCCTACATGTGGACTAAACATGACAAATAGGAAAGGAAAAATTAAAAACCCTTCCCACAAATCACAATATAGCACTCAGTATCAAAGAAGGCTAAAACTAAACCTGTGTTCTACTCTTAATCGATCACCTATAATTCACTTGCAAAAGAAAATGGAACGACATATGTGCACCTCCAATCGAATCCAGGTCCACTACTATTATCCCAAGTCATTATATTCAGTTATAACAACCTTACTTGATATTTCACTGCTGCAAATCTGAATCAACTCCATTCTGTGTCGTTTTACTTTTGATCTGGTAACGGTGGGCCAGCTTCACCTGTCCCCCTTGCCCCGCTGCCAGTGAAGTCTGTTGTTTAGAATACGTGTCTGTAGTCTCAACTGGGCGTTTACTGATCCATTTAGGAGGCGGTGATGGAAGCGGACCTCTGCTCTGTGTACCGGCCTGCGATGTTTGAACATAATTTGATGATCTTGATGAAGTTCCAGCAACTGGCCTGCCTTTCGAACCACCTTCTATAGTCAATGCCGACATGCTGCTTCTCAGGTCATGATGCTGTTCTTGATATGAATATCTATCTTGGGCGTTGTAAATTGGCCTGTTGATTTGCACATTATTTGGCGGGCCACCGTATCTAGCATTTCCCATTGGAGCGTGAGGGCTGTAGTGATTTCCCATTGGCGCGTGAGGGCTGTAGTGGACGTTAAAAGAATTTGGGTCTCCATGATATCCCTGACCCTGTTCGTTATAACCATATCGACCATACCCAGATGGCCCAGCTGGTCTTGGCCTATAAGGTGCATGGCGATTCGGAGAATTTTGGAAATCAGAAACTCCCATTTCGTACCCAGGTGGTCCAGCTGGCCTCATCCTATTGCCAACATGGTTCCCATGGAAATTCCGAGAATTCGGGCGCTCTGCCTTTATGTTGAGTGTATTGTGAACCAGACGATGAGCGGCTTCTCCCAAAATAGGACCAGATATTGCCCCAGATACTTGTGGTCTGTAGAATATATAGAAAACAGATAAGCATGATGAGGGAATTTGACCATGTGAAGAAAAACCTAACATTCACAGTCTTGAAGCTATTCTAATTAACCAATGGTTCGCGAAGTTAGAGCTTGAAGCTAAGGAAGGGAGTCTTAAACCACTGAATGTATAAAATGCGACTGCTCAGAAGAAACAGTTTTCAGCATAGTACTTTTCCTTGTTACCAGTACCTTTCTCTCTGGTACCTTCCTCCATTGTCTTCGTGCCATAGTGTTGGGGCTGGTTTTACGTCAAAAGATTTCACACACTGCGATCAAAATTTACATGATTAGTTGCAGCATGAAAAAGAATACTGTACTGTACCGTGCTATCTCAACACAACACATTTACCAACTCATAGGCCAAGAAAAATAGCTACAGATACAAAAGAGAAACAGTGGGACAAACATTTGACGAGATAGCTAACGCTTGCATCATACTACACACACACTGTGGCTTGTAAAACCCTAATGCTACTCAACAAACCTGCTACTGATAAGCAAATGACACAAAACCGAATATCAGATCTCTCGATCTCACATATATTTTAGCTATAGTCCAAGAATTCTGTATCTAAACAGAATTTTAGTTTCCATCAAATATTCCTATTCCCTCTTCTTTGGAACCAAATGGAGCCTTCAGCAGTATTCGAATTATAAAATATCTACAGCGCATTTATGACCAAGTAGTGTCGAAAACTTGAGGTATCATACCTTTTCAGGCATATTAACACCTGCAGGAGGTTTCGGGATGTGGGGATGCGGTGCTGGATTGAGATATGTGATATTTCTGAAAAAATAAATTATAGCTCACTCAATTCTGGTTCAGTTGTCTGCAAAAATGGGGGCCTAAGGGCTCAGATAACTTACAGGACATGATTGTTTGTGATGTCTTCCAAACCATGAACTGGTGACGGAATAACTATATTCAAGCCATTCCTTTTAGATAACCACAAAAATCCATTCATTCCAGCACTGCAAAAACCAGGCAACAAAAGACAGTTCATATTGCAGAAAGTTAATGAAAGATAAAAGATAGTTTCATCATAATAGAGTCTAACCTCGCAGCAGGATCAATAGGCCATGGGAATTTTTCAATGCCAGAAAGACGATAGTAAAAGGTAATTTGAGCTGCCAAAGGGTGACGAGGATGAACATACAACATATCAAACATGACACTATTCCGAAATTGCTCTTCCACCTAAGGAAAAAAAAGAACATGACTCAGCATTTCTTTTACCACATGTGGCATGTCATGCACCCTGCTATACTTCGCTAAAAGTCTATTCCGGGATTTTCTCCAACTATATTGGATTTACAGTTTCTACAGTTTCCTTCATCGATGTTCAGAGTATTATAGGGGAAGGGGATGTACTTGTCATGTTTCCGTATAATATAAGAACAATGATCGAAGGATTAATCACCTTCTATAATATTAATGCCATGCTAATAGCAAAAACAGGAGAGCAGACCCTTTAGTCATATATTATTCATATACTGGAGTGCAAGGGCCTGACCTTGAAGAGGGGGGTTAGTTAAAATAAGAGATTAAAATCATGAAACGAAACCAACTTTTGCCAACATCTGGACAAATCTTTTCATACACCATGACATAATTTGGTCTAGAACACAAACTTTTTTTATGCAAGATATCCACAAAGATGGCAGTCATGTAAATCTCTCTTGCCTTTCAATTCACAAGAAAATTGTTTTATTTAACATATCAATTGTTTCTTTTCACTTGAAATATTAATTCTTAGTCATTAGAGACCAAATGGGTGGAAAACATACCGTTAAAGTATCCTCAAGCTTCTTGGTCTCAGCAAGCAATTTCTTCTCGTCAATGAACGGCAATTTAGCAACACCCTAAGTTTTGGCAAATGAAAGATATGTTAGTTTCTGGCCAGATAAATCAAATATAATATTGTTCTGAAGATAATTCTATTTTAACCGCGTGAAATACCTGCCAAGCGAAGCGTTTCCCATTCATGTCAATATCAAAATCTGGTCACACAAATAAACCAAATAAGTATGGAAAGTAAATACATATGTAGAGAATAAAAAAGTAAACTTCACGAGACAAATGACTACCAGTTGGATAGAAATCAAGAATAGGTGATGCAGGATCAGTCATCAACTTTCTGTATGCTTCAGGGAGAGCAATAGAACTGTGCACAGAAAACAACATTAAAGAAACATATCAAAGACGAGAATAACCAGAGGCAAGTCATAAAATACCTTGCAGCCGGTAGGGTTCCCAATAACTGATCAAATGGCTTAAATGGCTCCCCAGGGAAGAATGTTATCTCTAAATCAGCTAAGCCTTGAAGATCAGATGCAAATGGAGCATAATGGTATGGATAGTACCTGGAGAAAAAACATCAAATGGTCTAAGTGTACATGATAGGGGATGGAGAAAAAGACAATAAAGAGCTATTTCGGAATGCAAGTATATAGAATTGAACATTAAAATTTAAAATCTTTAACTTTATCAGCAAAATCTATTGGCACAGTAAGTATTCCAGATTCAATTAAATTGGCCGACATTAACTTTACCATTACCTCCCATCTGAAGTTTAACAGAAACATTTTTATATATATATGCCCTAAGAAGACCAGAAAGTGTCATATTGCATTTAAATGTCTTCTTTGGCTTCATCAATTATTCTTCACTACCATATCCAGATCATCATGCACAGACAGCACCACTAGATGCAAAAATAAAGCTGACAAAGCTCTTATTAACTATATCATGTAAAGGAGACACGAGTACACACCACTGCCATGAGCAGACACCTTGGTAGTAATAGCGGCAAACCCAACACAACCCTTCCACAAACTTCAAAACCTGGAAGAAAATAACAATTAGCTTTACATTCCAAAATATGCTGGTGATCTGCAACTGCAGCTGAGCATAAGATATTGATGCGAGAAGGATGCAAAAAATAGGATTGACTGTTACATTCATCTGTTAGCTATAACCATTAACCAGAAACATTTAATGCCAAAAAGAAAAAGGAACACCAGTCATCATTGACCAAAGCCCTTCATGCCATTTGTGGGGTCGGTAAAAGAATGGAACAGTCAGCAACTTAAATATCAGATTAACAACTTCACCCATTTTATACTAACTCTACAATCAGAAATTCTGTCTTAGGACATTAAAATTATTAGATTAAAATGTCCAAATCAAAGTATAACAATATATGCATAATATGAACATATAACACACCAACACATCCATTCAAACATGTAATTAACCAACGCAAGTTGATAATATCTACATGATATCAGTTGTTCAGTGCCTGATAGGGAAAGCATGTTATTAAGAGGTCGATCTATAAGAGGTAATAGGGCTAGCAGTTAATGCGGGGTTGGGTGGCAGTTAGTGGCTGTTGAGGAGCATGGTAGTTAGGGAGAAGACTGAGGAAGAACCGAAAAAAAAAGGGTGCCCAAAAATATAAAAACAATCAATGTTACTTGAGTTTGTTTCAATCTAGTTCTTCGAATTCAAGAAGAAATAGCAAAAGTATGCCACATCAGTTCACTCACTTGATAGATTTGCTCAGTTTATCATAAATTGGCAAACTACTAATTTATCAGAAACAACTAATAAAATGTAATTCTATTTAGATATAATTGCACTATATATAACATATCTACTTAAATATATTTAAGTTGGGGACAAATTTCTAAATAGCTTCTGATAAGGAATGTTATAGTTTAGCAAAAAGAGGTAGTAGTTTTTTAGCCAGAGTGTCTCTGGCTCAGTCAAACCCCACCCCTTAAAATCTACCTGTTGATCACCCGATGCATATAAAATCTACCCTGTCAATCTCCCAAAATCACACAGAATGTGCCCCTTCATCAATTTGTTCACAATGCATTCCAGTAATTTGTTTATGGCATCAGGAATAATGTTAATCATGTATATTCACTGAGGGGACCTAAAAGTGAGTGAAAACGATGCTCACCCCTAATCCTTTAGCACAAAGCATGAGTTAGTATGAGGATGACACTGACCTACTGGAGAATCTAAATGGGGACAGAGCGAAAGGTCATATCTGAACAAAGAAGTCACGAGGGGAAAATAAGAGAGTTTGGTGCACATTCCTTTATACACATCACCATATCACAGGGTTCCAGTTAAAAAACCTAAGATCAGTTGCCGATTGACAAGAAAGAGAGGCACTTCTCCCTATGACAATGTGTTGTGGTCTGGTAAATTAGAACGTACAAAAGAAATCATAATTTCAGTACTTAGTGGCATGTCACAAATCATTGAAATTTGAAAATGAGACTAAACGTCCTAAACGTGTAGCACCCAATCTAAGGCCCCCTTTTCCAGCAGATTAGACCATTTTTATGTTTTTTTCCACATTATTATCCAAAGAACAGAAAAAGAAAATTCTGAAAATTTTCAAGGTAAGGATGGTAAAAATAAAAAGAATAAAATAATCAAATTGAAAAGATAGGGGTTTGTGTATACTTTAAACCCAGGAAGTGGATAAGATGTGTCTTAATAAAGGACATAAAAAGACACTTCAGTTCGTACAATTTTTTTAGGGAAGCACATAAAGTTCATGCATTGAAGAGGCGAATTCAACAAGGCAAACACGCATTACATTTTGGTGGTAAAAAGGTAATTACAAGTTGCCAAATGACATCAAATACACTTGAGACATGATATGTAGAAAATTTGATCTGATATAATAGCTTATAATAAGACAGACACCCTTCGGAAAAGTTTTTTCATCCAAGCTTATGCAGGTGTCTATAGAGTACACATGTTGATGGAAAGACAACAGCAAAGTTGTCCATGGAGCAATTCATTATCGATGCTTATTGCAATATTTAAAATATAAACCTTGGTAAATTTATGGGGGGGAAAAAAAAAGCATAGCTACACATACAAATTAGACAGACAACTGAAATATATTGGATGGGTGTATTTACCACATCTGTCCGTATTTCCTCAATCTTCTGTGGATCAGATGTACCGAATTTCTCAGAATAATACCTTTCTTTATATCCAGGCTCCCCCAACTTCACCTAAGAGGGGAGAAAAGGTCAGCAGATTATAAACATAAAGCCACTACCTTGTCACATTTCCAATGAATGGATCAACACAAAAGAATATGATTTTCTTTCTGATACTGGCAGATAACGCATTATAGTAAACAACAGAGCAATTAAGAGAATTACAGAGCCTTTTCTTAACAAAAAGGATAGCTCTTCAACCATGCATCACTTTCTTAACAAAAAGGATAGCCTATAATCAAAACTGCCAACCAGATACGGGACCATGCATCACTTTCTTAAATAAATCAAGAGGAGATAGCTCTTCAAAAATTCACAGATTGTAAAATAATAAATTGCTTATGTCTGCCTTTGAATAACTGCCGCATTACAAGCAAAAGAAATAGTAGTGCCTATGTTCCATACGGCCATACCGCAATAACTCTTTTTGCTAATATGTTATCCAACCACATTTTAATCAAATGGAAATGTCGACTATGGCAAGAAGGCATATTTTACAACCAAGAGGATTATAATTGGAGTTGTCGTCGTTCCGGTACAGAAGTTCCTATACAAATTGTGTTTTCAGAGTTGGGAGGAGGGGGGGGGGGGGGGGGGGGTTACAACAGAAACATTGACATCACAGGCACCATACCTCTAATCTTACCAGCTCAAGTCATGAACCGAGATACAATATCAATTTTGAGCAAAAACTCCGAAGAGAGGAAGTACCTTGTCCCCAAGTAATTTATTCGGATTTTGACTAGACTCCCCTCTTGCTCTAAGCTTCATCTCTTCATTATTCTCATATGCCTGAAAAATAAGGGAAAACACCAAAGCATTGTAGATAAGTTTTTGGAATAGCTCCAAATTAACTTGAAAGGACATATTACTATATTAGCATTATGAATCAAATAGACGTAACAAAGCTAATACAAAAGGAAAGTCTCAAGGTTTTTTTGGGCAGGTACCATCATACTAGTATAAAAAAGGAGAAATATCTGCCATATGCATAAACTTCTAAAGCTTTAATTATAAAAATGATTTAGGACATTCTTGAGAGACTGCTGTCTCTGAGCAATAAACAACACAAAAAAAAAAACATGTTTTAGACTTCCAAACTTCACACATTTTCAAAGAAATTAATGCATGCCACTTATGATATCCCTGTGGCATCCATGAAAAAGCAATAGAGTTGTAAAGTTGTATTTAAGTTTTTTCACGGAAAGACAAAGATAGCATGATATGCTTATGCTAATGCGTAGAAAAGTTGTAGAATTCAAGAAGCATATAGAAATATTAAAAGGATAAAAGAGGCAAGAAGACATCCAACATTGCATCTCAAACTCAAGCTCAAAATCAAGACTTCAAATTAGGTTATAAATTCCAAAACAATGAAAACAAAACAGATTGAGGCTCAATAAACTGGTATCTGTTCAACTGTATTTTCGGCTAATACTCATGTTACTGAAACTCCAAGTACAGCTTCTAAAGCTGTTCAAAACCATACATAAACTGTTACAAGGACACTCAATAACAAATTGCAAGAAACTGAATTATGAAATACGCATTTTTTTTTTTTGAGAGAATGAAATACGCACTTAACTTAAATTAGTTATGTAAAACTAGACATGCATAACATTTATATGCAAAAGAATTCTTGAAATACAAGATGCAGTAGTGTATCACAGGAAAGATTGATATGAAAAGCTTCTCTGCAACAAAATACTCAACATCAGAATTAGTGGTGGCTGAAGAATCAAATCATTTTTTGACTTTTGACTACGGCAGTTGGTACGAAAGAGCATCAAAAGAGTCAGGATAAGAAAAGAAGGCAAATTACTACCTGTTGTATACGTGCTCTCTTTTTGAAGATTTGATCTTCATGCACAGCAACTGCCTGAACAAAAATTTCAACCCGGTCCAAGGACACCTGTAATTTGAGATCAATACTACAAACATGAGTATAGTCCAGACATTAATATGTATAATAAAGCTATAAAGAGAACACAACACTAGCAAAAAGTTCTTTTTTCATCATCTAGATGAACATATGTATAATAAAGCTATAAAGAGAACACAACGCTGGAAGGGTTGTGATCGAATTCGTAGTAGAGAATTGGTACCACAAAATCAGTCAAAAGATGGGGATCGCTATGTAACTAAATTTTGTAAGCATATACTGGAAAGCTACATCATTAAAAATGGCCATTATATTCGTCCGCTAGTACTGAATGTACATAGATAACACAAAAAAGAGCATGTCCTACTGCAAGAAGTCTAAATGGTGCCAAAAAGATATTAAGATTACCTCACCAGCATCAGTAAGATAACCACCCATTGCAGCAAATTCCCTTCTATATACAGCCATGAGCAAATTTATGGCACCCTACAGATTGGAAAAATAAACAAGCAAAATCTTAATGGTTGGAAAGAATAGCTTTCAAATAATCATGGGTACACACGTTAAATGATGATATACAGATCATATTTGCTTAAATCAGCACTTCATGTCTGAGTAAAGAAAATAGGTAGTTCACAAGCTTCTGAGATACAGGAGAAAAACAAAATCACAATACTTAACAGATAGTATATGCATATGTACCTCTCTAATTTCCAATGTGGGCATATGAGGAAGAAAGTCGTTGCCGACAAAAAAACATAAAAACACAAAATCATCCACCAGTCTCTCGAAATCAATTTCAAATGGAGGATTTGGAATATTCAGCTCATATCCCAAGTATTCTCGCAGAACCCATATATTGAGATACTGGCAACAAAATATAGAAGTACAGTAATAAGAATCAATTGTAAAGACCGAACCAGAATTAACAATGAGACAATAGGAGTAAACAAGCTTCAATCATCAGATTGAGCCTTCAATTATCCAACCTGATACTTCTTCTTATGAATGGGAGTGTCATTTGCATACTTCGCACTATCACCATTGGCTCCACCACGACATTCAGCTGCCAGATGGCCAGCTTGGCCACAGAGAAAGCATTTTTCCTGGTTCCCAGGGAGAGTAATCACCTGCAAGATAAGTGGAAAAGGCACAATAAAGCTATTTTTAAAGAAAAGAAAGCTATTGAATAAATTTAGATGCAATAGCAACTAACCTCCCTCAGTATAGAAAAGTGGACTTCATGAGTAGCTAGTGAGAGCATGATCAGGTCAGCATCCTACTTAAAACATATATTAATGAATGTTTCTCTTCAAAATGCAAAATTCAAACAAACATGACGCTAACATGAAATTGGGGATAACAACAAGAAAGAATAAATTAATTTTTCTTAATGCTCACCAGGCCATATAGACAGTGCCTGGTATTTGGATCAAAACCAGGAAGATTGCGTTGTGAACGAATATAAGACATAATTTTGTGCTCCCCTTCACCAGGAACATTTGCATCAGAAAGAATAACCTTCAAAAATCATCCAATGCCTCGTAAATAAAATTAAGAGCATCAAATTATCCAGAAAACCAAAAGTATAGATTAACAAGAAATAGAAAGAATCACCCCACTAGAAGGATTCATCCAATCTTGAGATACATCCAGAAAATATGGTAACATAGTTTTAACTAAACCTTGAGAAATTGCCATCCAGGAATGCGGTTCAACCTTGACTGCACATAATATTGAAGGGCTACAGAGAGCACTGCCATAAATGGGGTGCCAGGGGTGATAACATTTGAATCTGATGTTTCAGTCTTCTCTTTTGGCAATAGCTTTTCACCCTCAAGTTCAAACTCTTTCCTCGTTTTTTCTTCTTCAGCTTCCTGATACAAGAGCTGAATTACTAATATGAACAGTAAAGTTTACTTAAGTGCACTACTTTCAAATTCAGGATACATACAGCTGCTGCAGCATCCTTAGCAGCCCTGAAACGTCTAGACCTTTGCTGGTTCATTTTAGCCCTAGGAGCTACACCATCTGTAGAAAGGAAAGAACATTGGTACTAAATTTGATTCTCAGAAGAAATCTTATTATATTGGCTTACCAATTGCCAAGTAAAGGAGCTTTCTAGGACGAACCAATGACACAACGTGATCGATGTAATCAAAGATAGAAATAAATACATCTGCATAGGTGGCAGGTGCAGGCTGCACTAAGAAGAAACAAAATATTATTTGGCGGCAATGCTTATAGAGAAGAAGTGACAACAATAACAATATGTCATGCAGTGGAATGAGAATGCAGTTTAAAAATGCATGCCTCTCATTTGATTTCATCATGCCCAGGAAAATAACACTCCTGAATTCATTGAAGGTCAAAAAGTTGAATACTAGTTTCCATCAGCCTTGTCATATTACAAGTCAAATCCACACAACCAAGTACTACTAGAATGATTTAGCTATAGTAAAAAAGTCGTATGATCATCTATATATACAGTCAATGGCATAAAATGATTAAACTATCCCCACTCTTTGCTGTCTGTAATATTCTCTACGACCCCCAATTAATATAAGAAACCAAGCTCTGGAGAAACACATCGAAACATAGGAAACAACTTCGATGTGTAGCCTTTAAATCATAATTTCATCTACGCAGTGTCATATGAACTGCAACCAATATAAATTCACACTAATCACAGAAGTCTGTATATGGAAGGCGCAGTGAGGCCATAATGACGCATGGCCAGAAAAGATTTAGCTGAAAAATACGAACTTCTACTCTACAATGTCACTTCTACTCTACCACATTGTATATTACAAGTCAAGACATAATCATATGCTTTCTGGTTATATCCGTTTCAAAACCAAACAATCTCTACATGCACCATTGCTACAACCTCACATGCTTCAGTAAACCAAACGAAATAGAGAATCCAAAAAAAAAAAAGCTGAAAATCTGATATTCAAATGGGGAAACAAAGAAGCTACCTTGCCTTCGGGGTGAAAACAAGGGTGAATAATACCATTCATATCCAAATACAAATTATCGAACTCAATCCCATTAGGGTTCGGCCTTGATATGTCGACGGGATTGGGCACGCCCCTTTCGTCCTGTCCGAATTCCTCCTCCACCACATCCACAATACACAGCGGGTATCGATCCGCCAGCCACCGATAAAACGCTGGAACACCCATCCCCTCAGAAAGCTGTTGTTTTGACGATTTCTGCCGGCCGGAAAGAGGATTTCACAATCGGAAACGGCTCAACTTCAGCTCCGGCGGATGCTTCTCTTAGTGATTATTGCTTTCGAATCGTCGATTTGGAGAATTCGGGCGTATGTGCTCTGTACTCGTAGCACAAATGTTGTGAAGGAATCCTCTCCTCTCTCTCTCTCTCTACAATAATTTTAGGGACAGATTTACAAAAAAAGAAAAAGGAAAAAGGTAGAAGTAATTCTAAAATCTAGTACTATAAACTTTTTTGAGTTTCTCTCTAGTGTGTAAATTTGCAGCATTTGTTAAGAAATCAAATCAATCAAAGGTTTTGACTTTGCGTCCACCTATGGACATTGACTTCAAACTAAACTCCACCCCTCTTCTTCTTCTCCTGTCCTCTCTTTGATGATGCCATGCCTCCTTCCCTTACCTTATTCCAGTTTCCCGATATCAATTGATAAGAACCGCTTTGATTATGATATATGCTGCGCGGTATCTACGGATTCAGATTGAAATTTCAGATCATATGTTGTGTTGGTCTTTTCCCATGTTACATATGGGGACCATAATACATTAGAGCCGTCTAAAATTTAGCCCGGACTGATGCATCGGGTCGGATATCTGGAATTAGGGTTTGGTTGAGCCCGATAAAAAATCAGATAGCGCTAGTCCGTCGAGATACTCAACATATCGAGCATAAAAAAATCAGGCTAGAAGCTTGCTTTGTTTTCTACTTACAAGTTTGCCTAGTTTCAATGTTGTGGTAATTGCACCGTTGCACTCATAGCCTTTCGCATTGAAAGATATCGAAATTGAAATAGAGTTATCAAGTGGTTTGGCCACTTAAATCGAATCGACTGAAGCACGGCTGTGTTCAGGTACGGCATGAGCTTGTGAATTTGGCTCACCCACCTAATAGTGTGTGCAAGATTGAATTGGACTTAAAATTTATAGGGCGGATACATAATTGGATTAGACATTATTTTAGCCTTTATCAAAAACTTTTAGATAACCAATAATTGGCTTATGAGGATAAATTTGTCCTAGATGAAATGTAAACTTTCAAATTAAGTTTTGCTCACTTGCTCGCCTTCCATCTATGAAACTTTTATTTTTTTTGTAAAAGTATATTTCAATTATTCCACAATGTGTGCGTATAGACAAAATCTATTGATGTGGCAACTATGTGTACTATTATGACATAATTTCTAATTAAGATATAAAAAATTTCTTTCACAAATCACAAAAATCCCTAATACACTCTTCTCTTATTCCTCAGTCGTCATTTTAGCTCCTGTGATTGGAGTGAACAATATTGAGAAGTTTTTTGAGGCAACTTATATTCTAATAAATAATGAATTTGAGCATAAGAGAAATTAGAGGGCCCATTATTATTTCGGATTCATTTATGCCCGAACTCTAGAATTTAACTTCCTCTCTCGGCCCAAAGCATGTAATTGCTTAGTTATAAAGGGCTATCTTCATAAATGAATATAAATAATTGGGTCCTTTTATATCTCGCATTCCTTTATGGCCACGTTTGGTGGGCTTATTAGTAATAATTGATTCACGATATAAATTCTTACTTACTTTTTTTTTGCACGAAATAAATTCTTACTTACTTTTTTGTACACACACTTTAACTTTTCCTAAAATTATTACCCTTTTCCATTACCTCACCCAACCTATTAACCCAAACAATTACTCATTAATCCACATCTTAATTACCCAACCTAAAAACACCCCATTAACCAAGCCTAAATACCATTACTCACCCAATTCATTACTCTCACTCACCACCCCCACCCCATTTCTCGCCCAATTCATCTCACTCTGGAACCCTAATATCTCTACTCCTCTCTTCTTCTCTTCACCACCGCTCTCTGAAACCACCATGTATGATTCTTAATCACATTCGCTCTCTGAAAACCCTAATCATTTCGATACACCTCTATTCTATGAGGATATCTCTGTCGCGACCGCCATCCACTTCTCTCCGATACCCACTTATTCGTGGGACTTGGAGATGAATTCGATTGATATAGTGTCGGAGACTATATTCTCGACCTTCAAATATGAACTGGAGACTGTGTCGCTCTCAGATTCGGAGATGATTGATCATTTTCTCGACTCAATGGCGCCCGAGGGTGGATCTGATCTATGATTCCGCCACTGAGATCAAAACTATTGTGCCGAAAACTGAATTGGAAATGGTGTTGGAAATTGAATTACAGATGCTACCGATCTCTAATTCGACGATGCTCCCTTTTATTCCAAATGAGTGAAAGAAAGAAGAAGAACGAGTCCGCTATCTGCAGATATTGGGGTTGTTCTTCCCTAGTGTGTCATCTCTCATATAATCAAGTGATTACGTTCTTATTTGTCTCTTGGTGATGTTGAGAGCTGGTGATGCCATTTTTTAATGATCTGGTGCATGTGTGTTTGTATGCCACTGATACTATACTACTTGATATTTAATTTTGCTGTCTTCGATGCCCCTGAATTTATTGATCTGTGATTTGATGCCTTGGTTTGTGATCTCTGAGAAATAGTTGCGATACTTTATCTTTTTTTGGCAGAATTTGATGTTACACTTGATCTGATGTTGTTGGTGGTGCATATGATGTTACAGATCTTTAAGGTTCTAATTCATTTTGATTTTGGGGCAGATGATGTCATTAATATTTTATTTGATGCCTAAATGATCTCATGTATTTTCATTGTGCATTAAATGATGCCTTGTGATGTCAGTGATACTACACTTGATATGTGAGTTGTTTGTGTTGCCTAAGAACTAAATAATTCACATGATGTCACATTTTAAAATGATCTGATGCATTTTCATTGTGAATTAATTGATACCTTAGTGAATGAACTAGATACTACACTTGATGCAATTTTAATGATGCCACCATTAGGTGATTGTTTCTCTAGTTTAAGAGGTTGAATTAGGATGCTGAAAGTGTAAAATGGTAAGTCAATGATGCAAAATGGTATTGCTGAGACAAAAGATATCTAATATTGCCACAAAAAATACAGTTTACATTCCAAACAATCCAAAAACTGCCCACACATTGTTTGTTCTTGTAAACCATGACCTGCAAAACACAACTACCTCCTACTAGTCCCTTAAAACAACTTGCTTCAGTCCTTCAATTAGGTTGTCAAGATTATAGGAATTGTCTTCACATGTTCCATGTTGGTTTAGAAACTCCAAGCTATCCTAACTAGTTGCTCTCCTAGTTTTTCAAGTCTCACCTTTCCCAAATATGAAATCTTGTAATTGTTGTCCCCATTCTATGTAGCTATAATTTAATTAATAATTAATAATTGATTAGTTGGTTTAATAATTAATATACTTTTATACGATCCTTTGCACTACATTTAGTTTGGTCAATTAATTAGTTGACCAAATTAATGTACATGATCATATGATCCTAAACCCTAATTAAAAAATCTTAATCATATGATCCTAAACCTTAATTAATATATTTTTATATGATCCTTTGCACTATAAATTTAATTTGGTCAATTAATTTAATTGGATAAATAAATTGCTATATTTTTTTATTTTTAAGTTTGATCTTCAATCTATATTATTCGCAAGTTTGACTCGGGGTCATACACAAGTTTGATTTGTGATCTCATTTAATTTACTTTTCGGATTTTGAATGTATTATTAATTTTTTTTTTGGTAATTAGAATTTTATTTATTTACCAGAATAACATTAGGTACATCTTCTACAAACTCCAAAACTCAACCCACACCATAGCCATGCAAATTTTATGAACTTAACCGTTTAGCTAATCTTTGGTCTCGTTGGCACCTCGCCGCTGCCAGCAACTGGCATTGCCTTATCACAACCTCCCTCGAGCTTGGATGATCCTGAAATCTTCTCACATTCCTTTCTCTTCACAAAGAGTACACCACCACAGTCAATATCATCCTGTACATCCTTTGCTTTGTAGTATTTGATCCACAATGAACAATGAGTTTGGTTCTTTCTACTCCCCATGCATCTGCTCCTTCTTCCAACCCACTCTATCTTTTCATGGCATTCCATACGTCAGCAGAATATTCACACTTGAAGAATAAGTGTTCCACTTTGTCCTCTCCATTTTCACACAAACTACACCTTGATCCACCTGCATGCCGATTTTGCATAGATTTTCATGTCACCAATCTGTTCAAAATGGCAAGCCACAGAATGAAAACATACTTGGGGGGTGCATCATTTCTACACATAACTCTACACTAAGGAACCTTCACCACATCTTCACATAGCGTGCAATACATCTTACTGATTGAAAATGTTGGTTTCGCCATCAGAACACCTCCTTCTACTGAGTTTCTCAGATAATCTCTTGCTCCAATTATCTTCCAGATAACCCATGATGCTTGAGTAGGTAGATTCATGGTTTGAATATCCTTATTCTTTATGTAATACCCATGAACCCATTTTACTCACAGCTTCTCTTTTTTTTTAGTGAGGTTACAAAGCAACTTACAAAGGGCTGCTTTATTCCAATCATGAATGTTTATTAAGTTCCACCCTCCTACTGATTTAGGGAGACACATATGTTCCCATGCTACAAGAGCCCTTCTAGTTATTGCACATGTTCCAGACCAAAGAAACGAACGACAAGCTGCTTGTATAATCTTGATCACTTTCTGTGGTATGAGAAAGATCTGGCACCAATACATTTGCAAGCTAAATAACACACTCTTAATCAACTGAATTCTCCCAGCATATGTTAACAATTTGGAGGACCAGCAGTCAATTCTTGCAAGGATTTTTGAGATAATACCTTCATGTTGAGGCACCCCTCCAAAAAAAAACACAACTCTTGTTTTCATTTGCTTTTAACCCTGATGCTGCTGAGAACTTTTGAAATGATTCCATAAGTTTTCTAATAGAGGCAACATCTCCTCGAGAAAACAATAGCAAGTCATCTGCAAAGCACATTTGTATGATTCCATATCTCTTACATTTGGGATGAAAATGAAACCCCTTGTCCTCATATAATTCCAGCAAGCATCTTTGTAAGTATTCCATGCAAATAACAAAAAGGTAAGGAGAGATGGGATCACCCTGCCTCAATCCTCTCTTTGCCTCAAACGGTTCTGTCACTTCTCCATTAATGCAAATAGAATATCTTACAGTGGTTAAGCATTGCATTATCAACTGCACAAACTGATAAGGAAATCCCATTTCTAGCATCAAATATCTCAAGAACGACCACTCAACAGAATCATAAGCTTTCTGTAAATCAATTTTCACCATACACCTTGGTGATATTCCTTTTTTCCAATATGCCTTAATTAACTCATGGCTTAGCAATATATTGTCAAATATGACCCTCCTTTTTACAAAAGTTGATTGACTTACACTGATAATATCATGCAATACCCTCTGAAGCCTATTTGCTAGAACTTTAGAGACAATTTTGTATAGGACAGAACAACATGCAATTGGTCTAAAGTCCTTAGCATGGCAAACATTTTCAGTTTTAGGTAATAGTGTAAGTAAAGCAATATTAATAGCTTTAGGAAGGAAACCTGATGTATGGAATTGTTGCACTGCCTCCACCACTTCATTGCCAATGATATTCCAAGCTTTCTTAAAAAATAGTACATTAAACCCATTTATACCAGGAGCCTTTTGGGAATCCATTCCCTGAACTGCCTCAGTAATTTCCTTTTCAGTAAACTGGTCACACAAACTTTGTTGTTGTTCATTAGTGAGTCTTTTACCTCTTCTCACTATTTCCTTTTCAATCATAGGAAAAGTATCTGTAGTACTTCCCATTAATCCCATGTAGAAACTCTTGATTTCTTCTTTGATTTGCCTCTGAGTTGTGCATTTAGTGCCATCTCCTCTTACTAGAATTTTAATGGCATTTCCAGATTTTTGCTTTTGCATACGCATGGAAAAATCTGGTATTAGAATCTCCCAACTTTATCCAGTTGACTCTGGATTTTTGTTTCCATATGTTTTCCTCTAAATTTCTCCACTTTTCTAATCTCTTCAATAGCTCTTTTTTCTCTTTAATCAGAGCTTCCTGCATTGGATCTTGTGATAAGCTGGTTCTGTACATTAAGCAGCTTCTCTCTGATTTGCTCAAGTGTAGCTGCCAGCTATTGATATTGACTAGTGTTGAGTTTTTTGAAAGGCCCTTTGAGGTTTTTGAGTTTATACCAAACATCAAGCATCTTGTTGTTGTGAGTAGACTAGTCCCAGATTTTCTTTACTATTCTCAAAAACTCATCATGCTCAGCAAATATATTCATGAATCTGAATGGAGAGTTTTTAGTCCTCATGTCATATGCTAATTGGATCACTTGTGGACAATGGTCTGATATCCTCCTTTCCATGAGCTTTACTACAGCTGAGCTAAATTGATCACACTATAATTAGGGGGGAAATTTTATTTGCAAAATTTTACTCCCTCTGTCCACGATAAGTGTGGTCCGATTTCATTTTTTGGCCGTCTACAATCAGGGCCGGTCCTGTGTTTGACAATGCCTTACGCGAAAGAAAAAAATGGGCCCTTATATATATATTTGATAGAGTCTTAAAAGTTGAATTTAAAATAATTTTTACCATTTATTAAAAATTACAATCAAAGTTTCTTCCAAAACAACAATATCATCAAGTAAAAACCATCAAAAAAATGAAAAAGAAAAGAAGAAAAGCGAAATACCTATCCAACATCTCGCAAAATTGTGTGAGAATTCTGAATTCTTCACCTTCACATACACCTCACCTCCTCAGTCCTCCCTTGCCGCTGACTCTCTTTGACTCTCTCTCTCTTAGACTCTCCTGCCTATTCCTTTTCTTATTATTTTTTTTATGTAATATAAATAAAATATTTGGGCCCCCAAAATTTCCGGCCTTGGGAACATTGAGCGGGCTCGCTGACTCTCTCTCTCACACTCTCCGACTCCTATCTATTCCATTTCTTAATTTTTAATTTTTTTTTATATAGCATACATAAAAAAAGTTAGGCCCCACAAAATTCTGGCAGCTGCCTTGTGGGCCTTCCATCAAGTCCGACCCTGTCTACAATAAGTGTGGTCCAACAAAAAATGGACATGACTCTTTATCCCTTTATTCTTACAAATCTCTTTATTTACCAAATAACCTTGAGTTGGTTGGATCTCCACCAGACTTAACAAATAACTCTGAGTCTCATTCTCCACTCACAATACTTTTCCCTTCACCTCTCTCACACACTCTTCGTTTCTTAAAATTTGTGTCATTCCTCCGAACTACACTTATCGTGGACGGAGGAAGTAGTTTTCTTTTCTAATCTTGAATGTGTTAAGGCCTATTTGATGTAATTTCAAATTTTGCTTCTCAGTCGGTCTGAGTATAATTAGTAATCCCATTAAACATTGTTTTTGGTTATGGATTCCTAATCAAAAAGTAGGATTGAACTTCAAAAATAAAATGAAAAATTAATTGTCAAATTATAAATTATTCCTAAATTCTACTTATATATTACAATGAAATTTTAGAACTTTGTATTTAGTTATAAATTAATCATTGAACTTTGCTTAGGTTCAACACTTCCTGAATATTGAATAATATTATAATTGAGTCAAATCATGTATATTAATGATGTGTACGGAAATAGGTTTTAGGTGTATAGAGGAGGGGGAATACACCTATAAATTTCTTTTCAAATTTTTTCTCAACCGTGGAAATCAGTTGAAGGTGTTAACTCAATATTCAATTGACTACTTGGATAGTAGATCAGTTGTAGATATGTGACTGAGTATCAAGTGCAGTGCGGAAGTTGGTGATTTTCTCTATAATCTCGTTTGTGTGAAAACTCAGTTAGTGCATGGGCAATGTCAAATTGCCAAAATACTTGTCCAATTTTTATGTGAGTGCTTGTATGGTCAATTAGAAGCCAGTATAATAAATTAATAGAATGTAAAGACTCAAGCAATTAATTAACGAAGTTCAGAGCCGCACTCCAACGAATCCAATTCACCTTAGGATCTAAACCTCTCAACTTATGCGTGCTGAGAAAATGTATGTTTGGATTGTGGGCCAAGCAACCTACAATAGGATTGCGGGTTCCTATAATACCTAGTGATTGGATTACGGGTTCCAATCAAATCTAACGTCTAGATTGCGGGTTCTAGACAACATGGGTGACTGAGTTACGAGATAGGTCGGTCCTAGAACACAAACTATAAAGTCTATGAGTTTTCCAACTATGAATCTCGACTTGCGATAAGTCTCGAAATCCTTACAACAAATAAACTTGTAATAAGTCTCTATTCGCTAATTTAGGCTAGTACAGAGGGAAGATACAACTATTCTAGAGACATATAATATGTGAATACTGGAAGTGGAGAAGGCTTCGCTGGAGAGTGTTCTTTTCTTCATTTGAGCTCTATTATATATTTTTGACTTGGTCTTGAATGTCTCTATTTATAGGTTGATAGATCAAACTAGCCGTTGGAATAAAGCCATTTGAATCTTCTGTTTGAAGTTCGCCTTCATCCGTTGAATTCGTCGTGAAGCTCTTTTGGGCAACTGATGCGCGTTGCTTAGTCTGGGATGAGTCCTTGTTTGGCCAAATGAGAAAATGTCTTCTGTATGCATCTCATTGGTCTACGTAACTTGAAGTCTTCTGAATTTGAATTTTCTTCAAAACAACTACATTTTCTTTCTTATTTTCTCAGTCGGGATGAGTCACTTGATCAACGTGACTTGTTCTCTGCATGAACACATTAGACTGAGTCTCCAAGTTCCCCCTCAGTTTAAGACCTGTAAAGTTAAAAGACTTTAACTTGCTCAAACACTTGACCCTATCTAAACTCATGCAATTATCTACTCAGTTGAGTTCAGTTGGGGTTTTGAAATTAATCAAAACTTAATTAAAACTTTTTTTCCCAACAATTAATATTTTCAGTTGTATGATCAAACTAAAAAAATCTTAATCATATGATAAAAATATATAAATAGTTGATGGTCCCGAAACGAGTTACTGGTGTATGGGGGGGGAGGGAGAATACACCAGTTAGAAATTCTCAACTTTTGAAAACTTAACCCCCCCCCCCCCCCCAAAAAAAAAACTTCAACTGAGTAAAGGAAGCCTCAGTTGAAATCACAACTGAGTAAGAGAACTCAGCTGTGAGAATGGTGCTGTGCGGAATGTGGTGAAAATTAAACTCGTTAAAACAACTCACGCTTTTAGTGCAGGGTTGGTCAAAAACCAAAATAGTTGAGTATGCAAATATGCAGTTTGTATGCTGGTTAGTTTGGTCAGATAATAATGCAATAAGCAACTGAATGAAACACAGACACACAGGATTTAACGTGGTTCAGAGATAACTCCTACTTCCACGGGGAGGTGTGAATCCTCACACCTCAGTCTAAGTTCTTCTGGACAGTTCCACACAGCTTACCCGGGCTGTGCAACCGTTGCAATAAGTTTACGGGTACTTATCAACCTTTATAGTTAAGTTTGCGGGTACTTAACAACCTATGTCAAGTTTGCGGGTACTTGACAACCCAGCTACTCAATTACAGGAAGAGTATGATCCTAACAGACACTTTTAAAGGTGTGTATGTGGGTGGATTTTCCAACTACAGCTCGATCACGAATGAGAGCTGGATCTATGGCTTGAACGAATAAACACTCAAACTAAGATCTAAGACAGATTATAACTCTATGAACCCTCAGCTACTAATGTTCTATCACTCTTGAACTCTCAGCTGCTGATGCTCTTAGAATGTGATTTTTTCAGATTTTTCTTGCGTTTGTTTCTCTTGTGATTGCACTTCTCTGTCTCTTGTCTCGTAAATCTCTCGAATGAGAGAATGCCTCTATTTATAGGCGGAGAGTATCAACTAGCCGTTGGAGGAGCTGTTGATCTCTGATCGTTGAAAGCGATGGCTTGTCTCTCATCTCTGCAGACTTTCCCGATATGGCATCTGTGCTCTTCTGCTTTCCATCTGAGACAGCCTTGTGTTGGGCCAGATGGGGTAATGACTGAACGGTCAAACCCTCATGTGACTTCCTTTTGAAATTCAAATCTTAACCTTTCTGACAGTCAACCTCGGTTAGTCGGTTGAAAATCTTGATCTTTATCTGAGTGGTCTTCAGCTGATGTTCTGACTGAACCGTTGAACTCTCAGCTGACTTTGAACTTCATGCTGTTGATCTTCTTGTTTGAGTTCTACAAGTGAGGTTCTGAAACTGAACACTCAGTTCTTCCTTGTATTTAGTCAGTTGGGTTTGAACCTTCAGATGACTTCCTTTTCATCTGATGTTCTCTTCCTCTCTACTGTTTCTCATCTGATGAACCCTCAGTTGGTTTTCTTCACAACTGATGTTCTGAAGACTTCCCCCTCTTTGCATCTGAACAATGAGCTCTCAGTTGTATTTCATGACAACTGATGTTCTGATTGGGTGATGCCTTGTTGCCATCTTCAGCTGGAGACCTGTAAAGATAAAATCTTAACTTTGCTCAAACAGCGAGCCTAATTTCTAACATTAGGTTCTGGCAACATCTACTCGGTTGGGGTCAGTCGGTTTTGGAATTCATCAAAACTCTTGCTAATAAATTTCCCAACAATTTCCCCCTTTTTGATGATGCTAAAACCACTTACAACTTTAAACCACTATTGATCTAAACCTCACTAACTGACCTAAAATCTCAGCTGAAATTCTAGACAGTCTATAAGATAAAACATCAAAGGGTTAGCACAGTTATAACATGGTATTTAAAAGACTGCGATTCATAGCTTGGACAATGAGATATTGTGCGTCAAGTTGAATCGTATATATATTTTGAAGTTTTCATTACAACTGATGATTACAGGGTTAAGAACATAACAGATAAAGATATATCAGTTGCTTCAAAAACTACAACATCTAAAAAAAAAAAAAAAAAACTTCATCAGCTCAAAAACTTTGACAGCTCATGTTGACCGTACTTGCTGAAGATACAGTCGAAAATCTCTTTCTTCGCAGCTGACTCGATCCTAGTGTTGACACCATGTTCCTTGCAGACTTGTCTCGCCTCAGCCATGATTGCATTTATGTTCGGAGTGCTTGTGCCTTTGATCATCTGAGGGCGATATCTGAGCATCTGCGGAACTGGAATGGTGTTGGGATCGAGCTGAGCATTCAGCATGGCTCGCTTGAATTGACTAAACATTCTAGGGTCTCCAAATTTGAGCTCCCACAGGGCTTCCTTGAAGGCTTGCCTTGGGTCTTCAGTCGAGTAGACCTTCCTGTAGTAAAAGTCATTAATGAATTCATGCTTGAACTGCTCCCAATCATCATTCCACTTAGCATTCATCCACTTGTCAACGTGTGGGAACCGAGACGGGAGCGGGGCGTTCTTCTACAGCTGCTGCGTCTTCTTCCTAGCCTCAGCCTTCATCTGGTGCTTGTTTATTCTTCGCACGCTCCGGCTGGCTTTATTCCTGTCGAAATTTTTCTCTACTTTGGCCAATTCTCTTTCGAACTTTGCCACCTTCTTGGCTTGATCCGCAGCGAACTTCTTGATCCAAGAGGGATTCAAGTACTTCTCTTTGGACTCCCCCATAGCTTTGGCAGCTTTGATGCAATCTTCAACAGAGATCCCGCCGTCAAGATCGGCATCGAGCTCGGCTGTAAGCTCGGCTACGAGGTCGTGAGAGATTTTCAGTTCCTGCTCAGACTCCTTCAGTTGCGATCCTTCAGCTTCTCCTTCAGCTTCAGCTGGCACTCCTTCCCCTTGCTGAAGAACATCTTTCCCCTTTCCAGCAACAGCTGTTGGCTCCTTGTCTTCCCCCTTTTTGGCATCATCCAAAAGGGTGGCAACAGTGCCATCCAGGGAGGTCAGCTTGGCCTCAGCCTGTTCAACTCGGGAAAAGAGTTCGTCGACAACATCCTTCTCTTCCACCTTCTTGGCCAGCTCCAGATCCTGGCGTTCTTGCTCGGCTTTCTGCAATGCTGCAAAGGTAGCAGAGACCTCTTTGTGGAGGGTGACGAACTCAGCTCGGAAATTTTTGAACTGAGACATCCACTCCTGGTCTTGAGTCTGCTGGGACTTTGCCAGATCAGATTCAGCAACGGATTTGAAGACGTTGAAGTCCGAGCTGAGTCCCTGAACCGCCTTCTTCAGATCCTTGACCTCCGAGCCGGTAGAAGTGGACAGTTCTTCGATCTTCTGCTGTAGGGAGGAGGAAAGGTGTTCCAGCTGATTCTTCAAGCTTGCATTCTCTGCCATCAGCTGATTTTTCCTGTCAGCATCCTCCTCATTGCTGAGCTGGATCTTGTACAACAGCTCCTGCCTCAGCTGGTTGACCCTCTCAGAGATCAGCTCACAGATGGTATCGGTTGAGAGCGCTGGCTGATCTGAGGGTCCAGGCAGGTGTTGTGGCTGTAGCTGGGCAGTTGGTTCCATGACAACCAGGGCAGTTCGGCTGGCGAGATAGGCCTTGAGCTTTTCTTCTTTCTTCTTGGCCGCCTCATCAGCTGCGTCGACATCCTCCATGTAGTTGGCATTCTTAGCCAACATTTGGTCAAGAAATTGAACAGCTTCAGGATTGTTGCATAGCTCCCTGGTGTCTATCCCTTCTTGGATGCTTTTGTCCAGACGACGACGTAGCACAACCACCTTCTGGTTGTAGGCCACCTCCAGGTTCTGGTAGTCGAAGTATACCCTTAGGTTGGATTCTTCAACCTTCAACCTGTCCCAACCATGGATCCTGAGGGTTTCCTCCTTGACGTACCAGTAACTGAATATGACGCTAAACTGGTAAAGCAGTTCCGTCCCGAATACGGCAAATATGGGCATCGAGGTTGCCTCGGGGAACATGCCGATCAGCTTGCGGAAGCAGTAATTTAGCCTGCCTTCATATTCATCCAAAATCGCCTGGCGGTTGGCTTCTTCATCAATTGGTGGGGGGTCAATACTGAAGGCAACAGGTTCGATGTTTTCATCAACGTTGGCCAAAGGAGTGGTCACAACGTTGGCATCGAAGCGAGAGGCTCGGAATATCTGACTGAGGACCAGTTGAGAGAACTGGATCCTCTTTGGGTAGAGAGTGGGCTGGCTCGATTGCTTCCTCAGACACAGGTGGGTTTTCCTGGCTGGCATCACCTCCAATTGGACTGTCCTGGGATTCCTCAGATGAAGTAGAGTCATCTGAGGAGGAGCTGGATTCCGCCACGTGGATCTTCACCTCTTCAGCCATTTCTTCCTGACGAGGTTGAAGAATAAACCCAGCTGGGTCAACCGACTGGCTTGATTCGGTTGACTCCTTTTCCTCAGCTGGCTTTACCACCACGGGGCTCGTTGTAGATGGTTGAGCAGCTGGTTGGATGATTCGAATCCTGGGCCTCTTCTGGAGGGGTTCCTCCTCATCTTCTTCTTCATTTTTCTCTTCCTCAGCCACCTCCTCCAGCTGGCGCTTCGCAGGCTTGAACCTTGAAGGGCGGCGAGCAGCTGGGGCCATCTCCACAGCTGGCTTAGGGGCTCCCTTGGGAGTGTAAATGGCCTCCACAACGTCCCTGGCCTTTTTGGCTGTGGGGAACAGCATCAGCTTGCTGAACGGAGGGTCCTCACTCCCTTCCCAGGTCAGCTTCTGTCCCTTTGTAGCTTGGAGGATCAGGGCAGAGATTTTTGTGCCGAAGTTGAGTGTCCCCTTGACACTCAACAGCTGCTCTCCGGACTCAGCTGTCGTCTCGGAAATTTTCAGCTTCTCCACCCACAGCTGGCTTTCAAGATAGCCCAGCCAGTCGATTTTGTGGTGTTCCTCCAGGGTCTTCTGCTGCTTGAGCTTCGACATGCTAATGTCACCGAACGCTCCTCCATACGCGAAGGCGCATTTGGAAATCACGTCGAAAAGAAGTCGGTGCTCCGGCTTCAGTTTTGTCCTTTGCATGCTCCCCTTCAATGGTTCGGGAACAAGAAGGATTGTTTGAAGGAAAGCATCAGCTTCCTTATCGGTGAAGTTCCCCATCACATCTATGGCTTCATGATTTCTGGGAATGATCTTCTCCAGTTCTTGAGACACTCTGATTTCTACGGCGGTGTCTTCTATCGAGTGGGAAGTGTTGTTCCGTTGCTTGCACGGTATAGTCGTGACAAGGCCGTGTTCTGCAACTCGTTGCAGATTCCTGTAGAAATGTGCGACCTGCTTCCTGAGCAGCTTGGATGGAGAGAGAGTTGCCCAGTTTAGCAGACTATGGTCGGAAAGGATGGCGGCGACTGGAGCAAGTTCCGGCGAGGTCAGGGCATCCCTGGAAAGAATCTGTTCGAAATGAATCTTTGACATCATCATGTCGAAAGATTCCTGGAATGTAGCGGGTTCTGCAGAAACCATTTTCTTGAGCGCTTTTGACTTCGGTGCCATCTCAGAGAAATGTATATATGCAAGGAAGAAAGAAATTCGTTACTGAAAATGGTGAGACAAATTTGGAGAAGATGATGAATAGATTGTAAAGATATGCACGAAATAGTAAAGATATGCAAAGAAGGTAAGGATCACTTCCTGATTTTCCGTATTATATAAGCTTTGACTCGGATGAGATCAACGGCTGGGGTTAAATGGCGCGAATCCATCAACGGCTGTGATTACGCGACTGTTGGGTATTTTGACTGACGCTCCACGCGCGCGAGTGAGAAGGTGAATAGTTTAAGGTGTCAGCCCAGTCGCACTATAAAGTAAGGCTATAGGAGTTCAGCCAGACTTTACATTAAATGCGATATGATGGCTTGTTTAGTCTAGCTGACATGTTCAAGAATGTTTGAATTTATTTCAAACATTCTCATTTAATATCATAACACCTTCAGTCATAAAATGATACTTGCCAGCTGATGTCAAGATCAGCTGTATACCCCAGTTGATTTCCTCAGTTGCCGCATACCATCAGCTGACTCGAGTTCGTCTGTTCAGCTGATGTTTGATGTCTTCAGTTGGAAATCCGTATCTGAGATTCCCCCTTCATCTGAGCTTCCTCCTCAGATGGATATCTGACTCTTCAGCTCGGATGGATCTTCATCAGCTTGGATGACTCTTCAGATCGGATGACTCTTCATCTGATGGATCCAATAGTCCAAGAAGATCACATAACATCTTGAACCGGGCTTCAGGTAGAGGTTTGGTGAAGATATCAGCTCTCTGAATCTCAGTTGGAATCTTCTCCATGGACACATCCTTCTTCTCAATATGATCTCGGATGAAATGATGACGAATGTCGATATGCTTTGTCCGAGAGTGGTGAACAGGATTCAGTGAGATAGCTATGGCACTCGAGCTATCACAATGAATTGGAACCTGTCCAGTTGCGACTTCATAGTCTCTCAGCTGTTGCTTCAGCCACAACACTTGCATGCAACAGCTTCCGGCAGCCATATACTCTGACTCGGTTGTAGATGTAGCAACACATGCTTGTTTCTTGGAGAACCATGAAACCAGCTTGCTACCCATGAATTGACAGTGTCCAGAGGTAGACTTCCTGTCCAACCGATCTCCTGCTAGGTCTGCATCTGAGTATCCAGTCAGCTGGATATTGTCATCAGTTGGATACCACAATCCAACATTAACAGTTCCCTTCAGATACTTGATGATGTTCTTTGCTGCCAACATGTGTGCTTCTCTTGGCTGAACTTGGAATCGAGCACACACTCCAACTACGTATGATATGTCTGGTCGGCTGGCAGTTAGGTATAGCAGCGAACCGATGATCCCTCTAAACTGGCTGGCATCTACGAGCTTTCCCTCAGCTCCGGGTTCAATCTTCCAGTTAGTATTCATTGGGATCCTTGTGGTTTTACTTGTTTGCAATCCGAACTTGGTGATGAGCTCCTTTGTATACTTGGACTGATTGATGAAAATCCCTTCTGGTGACTGCTTCACTTGTAATCCAAGGAAGTAATTCATCTCGCCCATCATTGACATCTCGAACTTCTCCTTCATGAGATATGAAAACTTTTTGCACAGCTCCTCCGACTTGGAACCGAATATGATGTCATCCACGTAGATTTGCACTACAACTATATCATCTCCAACTTTGATGGTGAACAAGGTTTTGTCAACTGATCCTCGTTTGAATCCCGAGTTCAGTAGAAAACCACAAAGAGTGTCATACCAGGCCCTTGGTGCTTGCTTTAGACCATAGATAGCTTTCTTCAACTTGTACACTCTTCCATCTCCAGTCTCAAAACCTGGAGGCTGTTCAATATATACATCTTCCTTGATATCTCCGTTGAGGAATGCACATTTCACATCCATCTGATACACTTTGAACTTGTGATGTGCGGCATAAGTTAGAAAGATTCGAATGGCTTCCAGCCTTGCAACAGGCACGAAAGATTCTTCAAAGTCGATTCCTTCTTGTTGGCAGTATCCTTGAGCTACCAACCTTGCCTTATTCCTCACTATGCATCCAATGGCGTCTCTCTTGTTTTTGAAAATCCACTTCAATCCAATCACCTTGACACCATTTGTTCTTTCTACCAACTCCCATACACAGTTGCGTAGAAACTCATTCAGTTCTTCTTGCATGGCTGTTGTCCAGTGAACACAGTTGAGAGCTTCCCTAACATTCTTCGGTTCTGGTACATCAGCTACAAAGCAAGAAATCATGGCAACATCTCCAGCTTGCTCGAACTCCTCTAGAACTGCCAACTCCTCAGCATATTGGGCGTAAGTGTTGGAGTTTCCTTTAGTTGATTCTGGATTTGCAACTCGGCTCCTTGTACGCACACCCTCGGTTGGATCACCGATGATGTTGTCAGTGGAATGAACTTCATACCATCTTCGGTTGCGTCTTCCTTCTTCTTCCAACTGCGGCTATTCTGAAATCTGAGTTGGAGTCTTTAGAGCTGGTGATTGATCAGCTGTTGAGTCTGGATCCTCAACATTGGTATTAGGTTGAACCGGACGTGGTTTGGGCTTCGGATGCTGAAGTAGTTGGAGGAGCATCAGCTAAAGTTCCCCCTTGGGATGTGCTGGGGTCTTCGCATTCATCTTCAGAAGAGTATGGATCCTCATCCTCAGTTTCCCAAACCAGTGGTTCAGCTAGGTTCTTTTCCCTTAGAGCTTGCGATCTGGTGAGAACTGGTGGAACAGTTGGATCTGCTTGTTGTCCTTTAACCTGTTCCCTGCACTCAAAGGTAGATTCATCAAAACTAACATGAGGTGTTATTTCCACAACACGAGAGCTGTTGTTGAAAACTCTGTATGCCTTGATTCGAGCAGCATATCCAAGAAATATGCCCTTCAAAGCTTTGGCATCAAAAGTTTTCAACTGAGTCTTCCCATTGTTGTGAATATAACACTTAGAACCAAAGACGCGAAAATAAGAAATATCTGGCTTCCTGCGTCTCCATAGCTCATATGGTGTCTTTCCCAATCGCTTGGTTAGAAGAGACCGGTTTTGAGTGTAGCATGCAGTGTTGATCGCTTCAGCCCAAAATCTCTTTGGTAGAGCTGAGTTGGCTAACATGGATGTGGCTGCATCCTTCAGCGTTCTGTTCCTTCGCTCAGCTACTCCATTTTGTTGCGGAGTACGCGCGGCTGATGTCTGATGGGTTATTCCATTTTTCTCGCAATATTCGATGATGGTTTCATTTAGAAACTCAGTTCCACGATCTGATCGGATAGAAATGATCTTCATCTCTTGTTGGTTCGATATCCGATCCATCAGCTTGGGCAGCTCATCTTGGGTTTCATTCTTTTGACGCATGAAGATGGTCCACGTGTACCTCGAGTAATCATCAGTTACAACCAATGTATATTCGTTGCCATTTATGCTCTTTGGTGTAACTGGCCCGAAGAGATCCATATGGATCAGCTGTAACACTCGGTCGGTTGAGGGAGTTGACTTCAACCGGAAGGAGGATCTAGCGAGCTTTCCCATCTGGCATGCACTGCAGATGTGTGTTGTTGAAAACACTCGGTTAGGTATGCCTCTTGCATGTTCTTGTCTGGCAAGTCGGTTCATCGTTTTGAAGTTCAGATGGTTGAGCCTTTTGTGCCACAGCCAGCTCACATCAGAACTGCTTTTTGATAACAGGCAGGTGTTAGGGAGGCTGCTGTTCCAGTCAGCGTAATAGACATTCCCTGTTGGTGATCGATTTTCCAACAATATCACCTGTTTTGATCCGACATCTTTAACTCTGCAACCCTGTGCATCAAACTTGACAGAGAAACCATTATCACAGAATTGGCTGATGGAGAGCAGGTTATGCTTTAATCCATCAACATAAGAGACATTAGAAATTGAAACATGATTGGTTTCAAGGGTACCGTAACCTCTGGTATAACCTTTTGAGTTATCACCAAAAGTAACTGATGGACCTTCTTTCTCCATGAAACTTCCAAGCAAATCCTTCAGATTCGTCATGTGTTTCGAGCATCCACTATCCATCACCCACATTGTAGCAAACGCCTTCTTCTTCCCCAGCTGTTTCTCCTGCACCTGCAAAGAGAAACTCGCTTAGGTCCCCAATTTCAGTTGGGTCCTGGAGGGTTAGAACCAGTTCCCGCTGGAACTGTGCGTCGCTTTTCCCTGTAAACTCGGATGGATTTATCATTCCAGATTACTTTTCCTTCATCATCAACTATAACAACACCTCGGTTATCCTTAGGCTTGTTGTTAGTAGTGATCGTCTGTTTCTTGGGAGGAGTTGGATTTCTCCCATGTTGAGCTTTAGGAGGTGAGGCTTTCCCCCTGTTTTGATGGCGATTCTTATCCTGTTGAGTTTGTCTGTGAGGTCGGACGCCATGTTGGAATCTTTGTGGCTGATTATGATTCCAACTTCCTGAGGGTTGTCTGTAGATGTTCATACCCTGTTGATGATTCATATTATGGCATGAATATCTCCAGTTGTTCGACCAGTTCCTCATTGGTTGACTCGGTTGGAACCTTTGGTCGAACTGATGTTAGAACCGCTGTTGATTCAGACGATTGAACCCATGTCTGTTCTGAGGTCGGTTCCATTTCTTCTGACGTTGACTTTGAGGTTGATGCAGAGGTCGGTTCTGATTCTGAGATCGGTTGCAGTTGTGCCTTCGACGCCTCTGATTCCTCTTCTGACTTTTGGAACATTCCCCCTCGGTTGATATCCCAACCGATAGAACATTATGTCCTACATCTGCTCCTCGTTTTCCCTTCTCAATTGTAATCCTATTGGTCGTTTGAACTTGCTGAGAGGTGGAGGTTGAATTAGCTTCTCGAGACTCAGCTGTGTCTGGCTCGACAGCTGTGACTTCTACAGCTTTGATGAAGGTTGCTGGTGGAATCCCAGTATCCTTGACAACATCATAGCCGAGTCCTGACACGTCATCCATCTGTCTACTATAACTGATAAGATTCTCTATGATCTTGGATGACTGATACAACTTAATTAGATTATCCTTCTCAGTTTGCAACTCCTTGACGAGTACAGTTATCTGCTCGGTTTGTCCATCTGACTTCTTTATCAGCTGTTCGATCTGAGCCTCTTGATTTTTCAACTGATCTTGCTGTTCCTTGTTCTGCTTTGTCAACTCCTCGTCAGCTGGAGCCTTAGTCTCGTTCAGTTGACTCTTGAGATTCTCAATCTCCTCGGTTTGGCTCTTGATCAGATCGTCCTTTTCGGTTAAGGAATCTTCAAGTTTGGCGAACTGAGCTTGAAGACTCTTAAACTCAACCGATTGGTGATGCAGCTCCTCACTGAGTTCTTGAAAATCACTCAATATCATCTTGGTTGGTTCCAAGTTCCATGAGGCATTGATCCTGACTGATGACGTTGTTGGTAGAAGTCAGCTCATCCTCATCTTCGGTGTCAGTGAAGATATCCATATCGTCAGCTGCTTCTTCTGCAACCATGGCCTTGTTTTTTCCAGCTTGTTTGGCCCTTAGGGCATCTCTCTCTTTCTTCGATAGATCTGGGCAGTCAGCCTTGAAATGACCTTCCTTTCCGCATTCAAAACAACCGTTGGTGACAGGCTTTGAGCTGTCTCGAGTTCGGTTTGATTTGTAGAATCGTTTGTATTTCCCGAACCGAGTGTCCATGTCGGCTAGCTTCTTTGACAGAGCTGCAATGTTCTGTTGCAGTTCCTCTCTGCTTGGCTCCTTTGCAGTCGTGTCAGCCGATCTGGTTGGCCTCGATGATCTCGATTTCGAGTAGTCAGCTCGGAGAGCAACTGACTTTGAGGCTGAGCCAACATCCTCAATTCTACTTGTCTGACCTGAGGACTGCGATCTCCTCCTGTTGACCTTATACTCATTTCCTTTTAAGATTGAGAACAATCTTTCAGTTCCCATTTCACCAAGGTCAGCTCGGCTCTCGTGGATATTGGTGAAAGTATCCCACTCAGCCGGTAGAGCTTGCAACACTTTGAGATTGATTTCTCTTAGTGTGTATTTTCCTCTTCGGATGGACTTGATTCTTCTGATGATGTCTATAAACCGGAGCTCTAGCTGATCAATAGTCTCATCAGGTCGCAGACTGAAGTTGTCGAACACTTGACATGCATGTGAGAACTTGTTTTCCTTTGTCTCATCGCTTCCTTCACTTAGCGATGCCAGGATGTCCCACATCTCTTTTGCAGTCTCACACTCCTCTATCCAAGGCAGATAATCTTGTCCAACTGTGGACATTATTGTGCTTTGAGCCCAGATATCCAACTGGCTCACCTTGGCCTCCTCTGGAGAGTAGTCTTCTGGCTGTTTCTCCACATACTCCACCACTGTATCTCCATCGTTAGGATTTGTAGGTGTGTGAGCTATTCTTTCTTTAATGACGATTGGTCCGGAAGAGAGAACTTGTTGCATCCTGTGATGCTTTGACAGAAGGATCTTCTTCATTCGAATTCTCCATGATGTATAATTGACTACTGAGAACATGACGACGATCTTGTCCTTGACATCCATCTGCACACAATAAACAGGACAAATATGCGAGCAAATATGCACTAGCGTGAAAAGATTTGTTCAGTTGACCACTGAAGAAAATTTTTCGAATTCACACCTCGTGAAACAGAGTCAGCGTTCTTTTGAACCACTGCTATGATACCACTTGATGGTCCCGAAACGAGTTACTGGTGTATGGGGGGGGGGGGAATACACCAGTTAGAAATTCTCAACTTTTGAAAACTTAACCCCCCCCCCCCCAAAAAAAAAACTTCAACTGAGTAAAGGAAGCCTCAGTTGAAATCACAACTGAGTAAGAGAACTCAACTGTGAGAATGGTGCTGTGCGGAATGCGGTGAAAATTAAACTCGTTAAAACAACTCACGCTTTTAGTGCAGGGTTGGTCAAAAACCAAAACAGTTGAGTATGCAAATATGCAGTTTGTATGCTGGTTAGTTTGGTCAGATAATAATGCAATAAGCAACTGAATGAAACACAGACACACAGGATTTAACGTGGTTCAGAGATAACTCCTACGTCCACGGGGAGGTGTGAATCCTCACACCTCAGTCCAAGTTCTTCTGGACAGTTCCACACAGCTTACCCGGGCTGTGCAACCGTTGCAATAAGTTTACGGGTACTTATCAACCTTTACAGTTAAGTTTGCGGGTACTTAACAACCTATGTCAAGTTTGCGGGTACTTGACAACCCAGCTACTCAATTACAGGAAGAGTATGATCCTAACAGACACTTTTAAAGGTGTGTATGTGGGTGGATTTTCCAACTACAGCTCGATCACGAATGAGAGCTGGATCTATGGCTTGAACGAATAAACACTCAAACTAAGATCTAAGACAGATTATAACTCTATGAACCCTCAGCTACTAATGTTCTATCACTCTTGAACTCTCAGCTGCTGATGCTCTTATAATGTGATTTTTCCAGATTTTTCTTGCGTTTGTTTCTCTTGTGATTGCACTTCTCTGTCTCTTGTCTCGTAAATCTCTCGAATGAGAGAATGCCTCTATTTATAGGCGGAGAGTATCAACTAGCCGTTGGAGGAGCTGTTGATCTCTGATCGTTGAAAGCGATGGCTTGTCTCTCATCTCTGCAGACTTTCCCGATATGGCATCTGTGCTCTTCTGCTTTCCATCTGAGACAGCCTTGTATTGGGCCAGATGGGGTAATGACTGAACGGTCAAACCCTCATGTGACTTCCTTTTGAAATTCAAATCTTAACCTTTCTGACAGTCAACCTCGGTTAGTCGGTTGAAAATCTTGATCTTTATCTGAGTGGTCTTCAGCTGATGTTCTGACTGAACCGTTGAACTCTCAGCTGACTTTGAACTTCATGCTGTTGATCTTCTTGTTTGAGTTCTACAAGTGAGGTTCTGAAACTGAACACTCAGTTCTTCCTTGTATTTAGTCAGTTGGGTTTGAACCTTCAGATGACTTCCTTTTCATCTGATGTTCTCTTCCTCTCTACTGTTTCTCATCTGATGAACCCTCAGTTGGTTTTCTTCACAACTGATGTTCTGAAGACTTCCCCCTCTTTGCATTTGAACAATGAGCTCTCAGTTGTATTTCATGACAACTGATATTCTGATTGGGTGATGCCTTGTTGCCATCTTCAGCTGGAGACCTGTAAAGATAAAATCTTAACTTTGCTCAAACAGCGAGCCTAATTTCTAACATTAGGTTCTGGCAACATCTACTCGGTTGGGGTCAGTCGGTTTTGGAATTCATCAAAACTCTTACTAATAAATTTCCCAACAATAGTTTAAATTGTTATTAAGATAAAAACATATTTGGCTCTCAAACATATTGTCCTATGTTGATTTTGTAAGTAAATTGAGGTGGATCTAACTTTCTGATAGCAAAGACATCTCTTTATCCCACATTGATTTAGAGAAGAAAAATAATTTTAAAGATGATCTATAATAATGGAGCCCACAAAAATCAGATTCGTGTTCCGACTCGAACTGTGGGGTAGACGGGCCGATTCTTAACCGACAGTTCACCTTTTTTTATAATAATTTTATATTGAACTTATAATATATGATATTTATAGTCCCCTTAATTGTTATAAACAACCTTTAATATTATTTTTCTTCTCTAAATTAATGTGGAACAAAAGGACACTTGTTATCAAAAGGACAACTTCGAAAATCGTCGTGGGGCAATCTTCTTTAAAGCCAAATATGCCTTTGTCCCATATCGATTTTGAAAAGAAAGAGAGTTTTGAAAATTATCAATCGAATTGAGGAACTTGAAATTTAATTTTATATCTTTCATTATTTATACTGAAGGTGTTAAAACCGTTGTCGACGGGCCAATTATGACCCCGAACTGGGGAGAGACCGGCCGATTCCAAGCAAACGGTTCAACTATTTAAAAAAAAATAAAAAATCTTATGTTAATTTCATAATGTAGGATATTTAGGTCACTTCATTGTTATAGGTAAGTATATATGGTCCAGAGGAAGTGACACATGTTTTATGAAACGTATAGTGGGCGAGAGTGAAGAATATGTTAGTACACCCTTTTTCTACCTAAAAGTAGAAGACAAATAAAGGGAATTAAGGATAAAAGGGTAACATTTTTAAGTGTGGTCATTTTCATTTATGGACGGAGGGAGAATAAAACTACCTAATAATTTATCTTCAAAGAACTCTAAAATAATTAACGAATAAATATTTTTTTATAATTTTATTAAATACTTTTCTTGTCAATTTTGGCTACAAACTAGTTAAATATAAATTGATTGGTATTCAAACTATATCAGATTTAAATTAATATTTTATTGCTATTTTTGACAGTGGCTTTCAATCATGATCTAGGATCGATTTATCTTGGAGGTACTCTTGAGTAGGGGTGGATTGGTACGGTATACTGTCGTTTTTGTGTCATACCTTATATCTTACCGTAAATTTCGATATGACAAATTTCATACCGTTACCATATCATACTTACGGTATACTGTAAATTCGGTATGAAATTTTTACATACCGTTGTCGTACCGCAGTTTCGGTATACCTTATCGATATACGAAATACCGAACTTTCACGGTATACCAAAGATTCACGGTATACTGAACCTTCACGATATACCGAACATTCACGGTATACCGAACTTTCACGGTATACTGTGCACATTTATACCTTTTAGAAGATATAATATCCTAAATTTCCAACAATTACTTAATTATATATATTATTATTAATTATTAACAGTTGCGGTATGGTATACCGTATATACCATACTACGACATATATCGAAATGACGGTATATAACGGTATATACCTCGATACGGTATAACATGGTATACCGAGGTATTAGAAAATCTCATACCGTTATCTTACCGTAATCTTCCGGCATCATACCGTACCGTAAGTTCGATATTTTCGGTATTTTTCCGGTACGGTAAGGACGGTATACCTACCCAACCCTACTCTTGAGCTAATCTTGTGGGAATCGTTGTGCTTTCTACACTAACATTAGCATTGCTATTTATAAAGAAAAACATCCTTACTTGATTACATTTGGTTTTCAAATTTCTTTTATATGTAGACTAAGCATGAAATAACGGATTACGAGCTTCTTTACATGCTATTGCTGTTAGGTAACATGTTTTGATGGTCTTTTTGTTGCAAAATGAACTAGAATTAACGTTTATGACTTCAGTTTAAGTTGGATTTTGCTTGTTTTTGCTATTTTTAAAATAAGAAGATTCTTATTTATTTTTAATTTTTCTTGTTTTTTTCTAATATTGTTCTGTTCTAATTGACTTTTGGACGCCTTGTACAGTCAGAAACCTCAAATTCCTTGATATAAGCAGAATAGACTTGGCAAGTCAACGTCGCCTAGTCTACAGGCAACTCAGTCATGTTATTGCCGTCATGTTAATTAACGCTGTCTTAATTGGATGAAGCTCCAATAGTTTTATGATTTTACCAGAGATCAGAATATTGCAATAGTGACAAAGAAATACAGTAGCCAAGAGATGCCAGTTATAAAAGTGGTGCTGAAAGAAAAAAATGAATCAAATAAATAATGATATTGTAATTTCCACGAACCGCGTTACCTCAACTCCCCTCAAGGGTAGCCTAACAGAGAACCTTGAGATCAATTCAAGGTTGTGGTTACGTTACAATTTGCAAATTTAAAATGTGGCATACTGATGTAGAATGTAGACTTGGTGATGCAATCTTTAGAGGCCCAAGTTGAGTTGTATATGTCCGCTGATTTAATCAAGACTTTTATTTATTTTATTTTGGGAAAATGTACATAAATACATGAACTTTGCACGATTTTTCATTTTGACATGACTTAAAAATTTTTCCCATAAGTCACCAACTTTCGATTTTGTTCATTTTTCCCTAATACCATATAATTTCGACCACATCTCCTATATTGTTGAATCAGAATCTATAGATCAAGATGAGACATATGACATAATATAAATGCGAAGAATTTTTGCTTTATTTTGCCATAAAATTTTGACATGTTTCGCCAATTTGCATGAGAGGAAATTTGTAGGAATGTAATTTAGGTATGAAACGATGCCGTATAGAACTTCTAAAAATTATCTTGTTAAATTTGTCAAACATAAGAGGACGACATATGTCTCGGCATATAAGCACCAATTAGTAAGATTCAATTTTGGCAAGGTTTAAAATTTGGGAAAGATTGAACATAATTGAAAATTGATGCTTTTATGGGAAAAATTCAAAAGTCATGTACAAAATGAAAAATAGGGCAGAGTTCACGTATTTGTGTGCATTTTGCCCTTTTATTTTTATTATTTTCATTTTTTTTATTAGGATGGCCAAGTTTGGGCCTTACTTTGAGTCAATAAGTTGGTTTTATACTTTGATTTGAATAAGGACTTGTTTCCTTATTAGATTAGAAGTTATTTTCCTTGTTTATTCCTAGTAGGATTAGGTTTTCTTGATCATTAATAATATTTTGAGTTTATTCTCTCGAGTTATCCTTTGAATTAATCGGTTTAATTCAACCCGACTTATCAAATGGTAAATCATCCCCGTTTGTGGCGTCTTCTACCTTAGGTTAATTCTTGCCTACAGTTCTCTGGGAATCGGACTCAGGGGTGCTAACTCTCCATTAGTTCCGTATTCGTTCGATTGCTGATCTTGCGTCGATTCCTAAAAATTCCGATGAGGATCATATCACTTGGATTGCACGTCTTGTGTCTGAAATGAAATAGAATAGGATTCAGTTTAAGACGTGAAATAGTTTGACTTTCGAGATCTTGAACAGTTCCTGGAATGCATGTATCTATGCTGTCTGTTTTCCGAGTTGCCTAAAACTAGATTAAATGTCAAGACCCAGTATTTCTAGGCCATTTATCTATCTTTATAAATATTATGTGGTTACCCTTGAAACTAATTGACACAACTAGCAGCATTATATGTTATTGCACCCGAATTTCAAATGTTGTTTATTTACCAAACAAGTTCGAGACATCTCTGAGCTTTCTTGAGGTCGAACGTTTAGTTCAGTAAGAGAATCCATCAAATATTAGGAACTGACTGGAATTCCTGTTTTGACAAATCTTGTAAGTGTTACCTAGTGTATAACCCGTCGAAAATCGACGGGGAATTATATTTAATAAAATTACTCCCTCTGTCCCGTTCATAATACAACATATTCTTTTTTGGGGTGTTCAATTCATCTTGCAACGTTTCCTTTTATAAAAATAATTAGAAAATCACTTTATCTACTTTATTCACTTTAAAATCATTTTATATCACATAACACTTTCTTCACTTTAAAATCACTTTATATCACATCAACAACACTTTATTTACTTTAAAAAAATTTTATATCACTTTATTAATACACTAATCACCATCTTTACTCTTAATACTCTTTTTCTTAATACCCGTACCGAAAAGAAACGTTGCATTATGAACGGGACGAAGGGAGTATTAGATAGTAATATGTGATAGGTTAAGAAAAATATTATTTGTTACTTATTTAAGGTTTTAATCATTTGAGTTCAACATAGGATTAAAGAAAAAAAAAGTTGAACCACCATTTCGCAATTGTCCCGTCTACTCCTAAGGTTCCAACACGGAACCATGAAGGTTATGCTAAAAACTCTTGAACCGTTGGTTCAGAATCGGCCCGTCTTGGAATCTGCTTGTCCACCATTTTTGTGGTTCAGAACCAATCCGTTGGCCACGACGCTGATTTATTAGTGCGTAGTTAAGGTATCCGACGGTTAGGAATTGACTTGTCTACGGTCAGGTGGCAGGTCAAATGATAATAATACCCGCGGATCCGTGTCTCCGCGGGTCCCCGCCCCGAATAGAGCGGGTATGTGGGTCAATATTTTCTGAAATAGGGCAGGGACGGGTATGAATTACTATACCCGATAGTATTTGTGGCCAGTACGGGGATATAGATATCTGCCCCGAACCCGCCCCGAATAATTTTTATAGTTTTAATTTTTTTTAAAATGATACTAATATTAATAAATAACAAAATTTATTAATTAGTATGAAAATTTAAATTTAATGAAAATCGAAAAACCACATTAAGTATACACATTAAGATTATTTTCTCTCATTCTTTATATAATTCAACTCCCTTTTTTCTTTTATCCATTTTCAATGTGGGACAATTTATTTCTCTTAATTCCTCCTCGATCCCCTCTCACTATTTTTAATCTCACATCGAAAATGAGAGAAGAGATGAGTTGGCTTATAAATAAGATTGTCTCCATTCTTTGACTTAATCTACTATTTTATTTCTTGAGTTTTAGGAAAGGATAACTTTGTATTTCTAATAAAAGTTTTAATCCGGATAATCCCCGACCTGAACCCGTCCCGATTTAAACGGGTATGGAGATTAATTTTTTAGGCGGATATGGGGATGGGAAAGCAATCTCCGACCCAAACCCACCCCGTTGCCATCCCGCCTAAGGACCACGGTTTTGATTTATAAGTGCATAATTTATGAAAACCCGTTTAGAATTTATATATACCCAAAATTTAATTAAAAAAAATTAATTGTACTATTCGCTCTCGTCCTTAACTTTATAGTAATATTCATTAATTACAATTATGAACTATTTAAAGTTGGAAACTCAACTACAAATAACGTAAAATTTAGTTTATGAATGATGATTCTAGATTTTAGAAAATACGTGAAAAAGAAATGTATAAAATAAAAAAATTAAAATAAATAAAAATAAAGAATGCAGATGTGCCAGTGTAATTCTTAATTGAGGTACCCGTTGGTTGGGAATTGACCCATCTACTAATTAATTGACCAATTTAAATTATTTTTTTATCAAATTAAATAAAAAAATTATTAGATAATTTTATATTTTAATTCGACCAACCAATAAATTAGTCAAATAATAAGTTAGTTACCTACGAAAAATAATCATTTATTTATGAAATTAATAAATTGACCAAAGTAAATTAAATTAAATTAAAAAAATATAATTATATATTCGGTGACTAATATAAATAAATAAATTGATCAAATAAAATTGAATTCATTGATTTCTTTTTCCTCTTTTTAATTATCCTTATATGTTATATATTAGAAAGAGACATCAAAACGGCACAAAACTCAATGGCATATCAGAGAACAACAGGCAAGGACACAACTGACTCTACTCATCCTCTCTATAATTCACCTCATATTTTTCTTTAATTTCTGTAACTGATTTAATTGACGTTTCCTTTTGTTCTTTCTTTCTTTTAAACTCCTATTTCACTCCTTGCACCATTTACAGTCCTACTATGGGTGGACATATTGGCAATTTACGCCATGTATATAATGATGGCGTACTTGACCAATGTCTGGAAGCTCGGATTCACTTATGCGGCTGCAATTTTGAATATCATCTGGGGTGTGGCTGCAATATTGCCACTACTCCAGGTTTTCATAGTTGACACCATAATGGGCAATTATTGGACGCTCTTGATCTCCAGCATGGCTTATTGCACCGTAAAATTCTTGGTCCCCGTTACTAATTCATCTGAGTTTTGAAATGAATGGTTTGTCTTGGTATAATATAAATTCAGGGATTGGGGTTTCTGTCGATGTCTACTCCACCGGTGCTAGCACATTCTATGGGAACCTGCAGCGAATACGCCCCTGAATGCATTGGCGAAGGCCAGAAAATACTTTTCTACATAGCATTGGCTTTCATAGCTATTGGGATGTGTGGCCATTTCACTTCTCTGGGGCCATTCATGGCTGAGCAATTTGCACAGGAGGTGGTTAATCTTTTTGACGACCCTAATGCAGACATGTTTTTTGGGTGGTTGAGGACCTTCTTGAGTTTTTACGCAATTATCATCGCTACTTGCCTTTTTTCGTGGGTGGTGTTATGGGTCTCGGGATTATTGGCAGTGTTGTATCGGTTTATGTAGTGGGAAAAGTGAGTAAAAGAGGAGGGAAGATGAACTGGTTTCACCATGATTTGAACGGAAGTAGACTGGATGAGTATTAGTGGACTCTAGCTTGGTTGATGGCCATCAACCTTGTGTTCTTTGTTGTCGCGTGGCGATACTCTATCGGCACAACGAATCCAGGTTGAGAAATCAAAACGCTGTAGAGCTTGTTGGAATTACTGAGCCGTACCAAGAGAATCAACAAGATCCATGATGATGCTGCTGAGATGTCGGAGAATAGAGTTGACGAGGATGAGAGGTTTTGTTGTTGTTTCCTGTTAATCTGTATTGCTTTAATTCTGTTATTTTGGAGGAAGTTTGATTTTGTTTGCCAATAAATGTTGGACTTCGATACAACAGTACGTTCACTTTCTGTAAATTTATAATTGTAAAAGAGAGAAAACTTAAAATAGTCATTCCTAAATATAAAAAATTAATTATGTCATTTTGCAAGAAAAAAACTTAAAATAGCTATTTGAGTTATTTCATGATTGTTATACCCCTTACTTTACTTCAATTCTATTCCCTCTCCCAAATTCTCACCTCTTCACCTCCAGTTTCTCCTCCGCCTCCGGTCAACTCCTCCATCTCCTCCGGTGGTCATCTTCTCCGCCGCCGTCGGTCGTGTTCTTGCAGCGCCGCTCCATCTCCTCCTGCCCTCCATCTCCTCCGCTGGTTAGCTTTTCTGCCGCCGCCGGTCGGCTTTTTACGACGCAACTCCATCTCCACCCCCTCCATCTCCTCCGCCCCTCCATCTCCTCCATCTCCGCCGACGTCGTACATCACCGCCGCTGCCCACCACGTTAACCGCAGGCACATATCTGCTTGCATGGACAACCCATTGACGCCGCCGAATCAGGGTTCCGACGAGGTACTTTTTTGCCGGCGCCGGCGCGGTACGTCTGAGTTTTTTTTTTCTTTTTTTCTTGTATGAGATTGTTCTTGTATGCGTGTATGCATTC